>VZDJ01000274.1:1664782-1694960 GCA_008694505.1 Cyanoderma ruficeps | reverse complement strand
TGGGACTGGGACTGGGACTGGACAGGGAATAGGACTGGGAATGAGACTTGGAATGGGATTGGAACTGGAAATGGGACTTGGATGGGGATTAGAACTGGGAAGGGAAATGGGATTGGGAATGGGACTGCAACTGGGACAGGGACTGCAAGTGGGACAGGGAGTGCAACCGGGATTGGAACTGGACTGGGATTGGAACTGTACTGGGATTGGAACTGGACTGGGACTGGAACTGGACTGGGAGTGAGACGAGGATTGGAACTGGGATTGTAACTCTGATGGGGACTGGGACTAGGACTGGGAGAAGGCAGGGGCTGAGACTGGGACTGTGACCAGAACTGGGGCTCTGCCTGGGCCTGGGACCTCCTCATGCCATGGTACCAGCCAAGAGGGCTGACACAGGGAGGGGACAGCTGGCTGTGACCACTCCAGTGTCCAGCTGCTGAGGAGGACCATGGACATCCACCTCTCCCAGGCCAGCAGGCAGAGTCTGGAGCTCCCTCTGGAGCTGAGGCTTCTCACCTGCAGCATCACAGGCAGCTCCACAGAGCTGATGCACAGAGACTTCTCCAGCTCCTGGCCCCATGGGGCTGGGGGGAGGAGAGATTTCCATGTTGTTGGAATGGGCACCTCTGGACAGAAACCACGGGCACTCAGAGAGGAAGCGGCAGCAGAGGGACCAATCCTGCTCCTCAGTTTATTTCTGGCTGTGACAGCGGCACTGCTGGAACCATGGGTTATGTCATAGGAGATATGAGTCACCATGGAAAGGTTGGAAAAGAATTCCAAGACCTCCAAATCCAACCTTTGACCGAATCCTCCCGTGCCCACTGAACCACATCTCCAAGTGCCACTTCTTGGTTTTTGAGCATTTCCAGGAATGGTGACCTCAGCAGTCCTGGGCAGCCAATACTTAAAATATTTTAAATTCTCCACTCTTTCAGTGGAGATTTTTTCCCCAATATCTAACCTGAACCTCCCGTGGCAGAACTTGGAGCTGTTTCTCCTTGTTTATCTCCAGGTGTCTGGGGAAAGAGGCTGAACCCCTCCTGGCTACAACCTCCTGTGCTGTAGGTGCAGTGTCCAGGTTCGTGAAGCACAGTGGGCTGAAAACTTCAGGGCAAATACAATTATGAGTCTTCATCACTTACGGAAAAATCACGTTGCTTTGGAGACAGTGGGACAAAGCCTCTGAGGTGGCACAACGAGCCCACAAAAGTACAAATTTCCCTCTCAGGGGTGGAGACCTCTCTTGGATCTGATGGAGAACTCAAATATGAGCCCAGATCAGGAAAAGTCATTCCTGGGAGATCTGAGGTGCTCCCTGAGTCTCCTTTGGAGAAGGACACCCCAACATGGATCAGGCGAGGACCAGGTCAGGTTGGGCAGGATGGAAGAGTAAAACACCAAGGTATCCACAGGTGGATGGAGCACAAGACCACGGATCCAGCCTCCCTTAGCTCCCAGGGGATTCTGCATTGAAGCTTTCCTTAGGAAGAGAGCAGGAGAATGGGAAGGGAGAAAAGATAAAGTGAGGCAAAGGTATCTTTTAAGAGATAAAAGATAAGATGCAGGAGGCCCAGAGATAAGAGGGGCTTGGGATGGCCCCAGTTAAAGTTGCTGAAGGGGCTCCAACATCATTTGGAGAGCAGGAGTGGGGAATGTGGGTAAAGAGAACCCCCTGGAGCAGGAGGATCTTCAACAGGAGCAGCACCGAGCGGGGTGGGGTCTCCAGGGCCTGCTGTGCCCCCCTGGCTGGGGGAACTCAGAGCTCCGTTCCTGTTCCAACAGCTCTGCTCAGACACCCGTGAGTCACCCCAGCATTTTTAGCTCCTTACATAACCACTGCCAAAAGGGAAGGTGTTCCAGCAGAGCTGCCAACACAAATGCCCAGGGACCAGCTCTGCGCCCGCTGGGATGAGTAAGCACCGGCTGCAGCACGGGCTGGGAGCATCTCTCGCACCTCACCTGGTGTTTTGCAACAGGGATGAGCTGGAGCTCTGCCTCTGGTGGCAGCTGTTTTACCAAATGCAGCGCCGGTGGGGCAAAGCTGGGGGGAAAACAGCCAGGAAAATCTCCGTGTTTGCAGTGCCAGCCCTGATCCATGGGGTTATCCCCTGCACGACCCCTGCTCCAGGCTCCAGAATCACACCCGAGGGGTTTTCCTGCCGCCACTTCTGCAGAGCCCAGAGATCCAGGCTGTTACCAAATTTCACAGGCTTTGTTTTCCTGCTAAAAGTCCACAGGCACAGCAGAAATTGAATTAACCCTTTTGGGATCAAGGTGAGCATCAGGCCAGATCCCCTACAAACCAGGGCTGGGTCTGCAGGTCTGATTCAGTCCCTGCACAGCAACAGAAACTTCTTAAATCACTCAGAGTTGTGTCCTACTGAGTTGGACCTCTGTAAGTTTTTTGCCACTGAACAAGCGTGCAGTGGCCTTAACAAAAAGCAGCATTCCACTGTGGTTTGGTTTTTGGTTTCTTTGCACCAAATTTTGCATCTCACCTGGCTCCCCAGAACAGCAGCTGCCTCATACCTGCCCAGTGCAAGGAGGGAAACTCCCTTTATTAAAGCTTCTGTCCCCAGGAAACAGAATGCCACCCTTGCCTCGCAGATAGACACCACGCCCTGCACTTACTGCTCACCGAGCTGGTAACCACTTCAAAGCAGCACTGCCCCGGGGAGCGATGATGATTCCTGAGAGGGTTAAATCAACATTTCCTAGGGAACAGCACCACGGGCTGCTGCTGGGCAGAGCTCTGTGCTCAGCACGTCTGAGTGTCTGGCCAGATCTGAATCCTGGAGTGTCTCTGACAGCAGGACATGGTTGGGTGAGGGATGAACCCAGAAACTCCTGTGCCTCTGTATTTCGGAATAAGCGAAGGAAAGCTGCCAAATTCAGCTTAGGAAAGTTTTCTTACTCCAAACCTGGTGATAAGGTGGGGCCCTGGGCATGAAGAAGGGTCTCTGTCCCACCTTGGTACAAAATCCTGTTTCATCTGGGGTGCTCTGGAGGAGGTAGAACTGAATTCACAACCCACAGGCATCCAAGTCCCAGATCAACCCTGCAGCACAAAATTAGCTCAGAACAACTGATTTATCAGAGACCAGGGAGGAAACCCCTTTCCTCCAAGAGGAATTGAATATTCCACCCTGTCTCCTTCTCCTTCATACTGAGGTGTCTCCTTATTTTTCAAAGCAAGTGAAGGAAAGCTGTGAACCTGCCAAACCTATCCAAAGCTTAGGATATTTTTTTTACCCCAAGCCTGGTGATAACCTGGGCCCTGGGCATGGAAGGAGATGCTAGAGGGTCTCATTCCCACCTTGGTACAAAATCCTGTCTCATCAGTGGTGTTCTGGAGAAAATAAAACAGAATTCAGAGCCCACAGGCATCCAAGTCCCAGGTCAGCCCTGCAGCACAAGGTTAGAGCAGAATCACGCTTTTACCAAAGGAAAAACTCCCTTTTCTCCAAGAGGGATTGGATGTTCCACACTGTCCAAACCCCCAGCACCATGGCCAGGGCAAAAAGCTGCTCTGTCAAAATCTCCTGGTGCTCAGGTCCCTGCTCATGGCACCAAGGCAACTCCTCAGTCTGGGCTTACCAAGGACAAAGCTCATTTTTTCCAAAGCCAGGCTCATTTCCTTCCTACAGACAAGCCTGGCCACTCAAATGGCTCTGCTCTAAAATTACAGCTATTTTTTAACCCCCAAAACACCCCGCTGGCCTCGGGCAGAGCTCTCAGCACTGCCTGTCCTGCTCCTTGTGCCTCAGAGTTCAACAGGCCTCAGGGAGTTGCCCAGTTAAAATAAAACTGTACCAAAGTGGTGTCTCCATGTCCCTCCTCCAAATGGATTACCCAGAATCTGAGCATTGCATTCAGAATTCCATGACTGACACATTTTCTTCCTGACTCTGGGAGAGGATTAAAGCTCACTATCCCACATCTCTTGATTTCTCGTGGCCTTGCAGCTTTCCCCCCACCACCCACCCCTGACTGCCAGGGTAAATCTGATATTCTTGGAGCAAGAGCATGGTTTCCTGTGGACTGGGATCAGAAATGGGGATCACCAGGATCATGTCCCTTGTCCCTGTCTCTGATCAGCTGCTCCCTGTGGAAGTCCTTCTGTTTTTACTCATCAGAGGGAACCATCTCTGACATCGCCTTGCCCAGTGATGGCACAGGTTTTAAGAGAGTAAAAGAAACTCATTAAATACACTTGAAACCTTTGAAGTGACATTAAAATGCTTTTTCCTTTGGGAAGAAGGGCTGGCTCATCCTGGGCAGTGCCAGAGTTCTGCTTTGCCCCACAGCTCATCCGCTGCTGCTTGCAAACCATGCTCAGAGTGAAAATTTGTGCACCAGCCACGTTTATTTAGTTGAGTTGGGGGCTCCATCCAGCAGTCCCTGGTGGCTCCACTCTGCAAAGCTGGGCCTGGCTTTTCCAGAAACAAATGCAGTTAAAAAAATGCATAAAACTCATTCATGCCACAGCACATGGAGTTAATCATTCACAGTCCCAGTACAGGACAAGAGTCACAATAACAATAAACCATAACAGATTTCCTTGAAGCACCATCCCTTGATTTCAGAATTGCTTCTTTAAACACCTGGTAGTTTTCTAGATCAGTGTCACAGGTAGGTCAACAGAAGGATAGATTGTCCTGCATTCCTGCCTGATTGCACCCGTAAGCAAAACTCTCTTATCAGGGTCAGAATTGCTTCCAAGATGGTGCCACCAGGATCCCTGGGCTGCAGCACCAGCATCCCTCCCCTGTAGCCCTGGTTCTGTGCCTGAAGTGTTTTAGGTTTCTAAAATTCCTTTCCCGGGGAATTTTCTGCAAACAGGAGAAATGTTTTTGTAACTGTAACTTTGTTATTCATTCCTTTCCCCAGGAGGGACTTCTTCTTGCTGTCCCTCTGCTCTGACCAATGTGAGTGAAGAGGTTTGTCTTTGTGTCACCAATCCAATTGGTCTGTGTGAAATGGTATAAAAGGGAGACACATCCCAAAAATAAAGGAGTCATTTTCAGCCTTCTGAATCTTGGATTCTGTGTTGTTGTGGTGTCAAACAGCGTCCAGAGGCTGTGCTGATTCCCTGTGACCAGCCAGGCTTCTCAGATTGAAAGTGAAAATGAAATTCTGAAATGATGTGGTTATGGAAATGCCTCCTAACCGGTGGCAATAGGTGGGGATATCTGGGTTGGCACTGGGGAGGATCAGGTTAGGCATTAGGAAAAAAATTCTATTCTGGAAGAGTGGTCAGGAATTGTTGGAACCCTGGAGGCTGAGAATTTTAGGCTTTCTGTGCTGACAGGCACTGACCATCAAGAAAACACTGCATTTGACCTGAGGCCGTGGAACAGGCTTCCAAAATTGAGTGACAGCACTGGGATTGTGGAGGATTCAGGGTGTTGGCTAAGTTCTTCTTCTTTCACCTTCTTCTTTCACCTTCTTCTTTCACCTTCTTCTTTCACCTTCTTCTTCACGGGTCTGGGCGGTGTTTTGTAATTGGGTAAGAAAATCCGCATTGCAGACCACGGGTGATTGGTCATTGGGTTAAAAGTAAAAATAATCCAGGTGTCATCTCGTTTTTGGACTGTTAGTGCTTAAAAGACCTTGGAACGAGTTAGAGACAGAGCCATTGTTCACCTTGTTGGCCAGTGCTCACAACTCGTGACACCGTGCTATGGATAAGAATTAATAAACATCTGAGTCTAGACATGACAAACTGTACCTCTCAAGCATTAATCCCAGCTCTAACAGAAGACAAAGATAAAAACCTCACAAGGTATCAGAAAGCGCTGCTCAGGGCAGTGGGAAGTGACCAGCCCTGGAAGTGCTCAAAAACCCAGCAGAGGTGGCACTTCACGGTCAGCTTTAGTGACCTGGTGGGATTTAATCAAAGGTTGGACTTGGTGATCTTGGAGGTCTTTTTCAACCTTCATGATTCTGTGAAATGGTGAATGTGATCCAAGAAAGCTTTGCTTGGTCACAGTCCTCGAGTTATCCTCCAGGAAATTCAAGCCGAGATCTCCTCCCACACATCATCCCAGGGATCACCAGCATTCCCAGGTCTTCCCAGCTCCAGGGGAGCAGCAAACAGGCAGCTGTGTCCCTGCTTCTCCACTCTGTGCAGCTGCAGGGGTCTCACCCCTTGCCCGGGGAGCAGCACCTCTCTCAGTTCCTCATTTCCATCCCTTTTTTAAGTAGCGCAGCTCTGAACCCCACAAAGACGAATTCCTTCTGCTGGAGCAGCACCAAGACCCTGCAAACCCCAGCACCATCCCCTGTCCCACCCCATCGAGGCCTGGAAGGTTCCCCATGTGTCGCCCTGATCTTTTTCAGCCTTCTGATGTTTGCATTTTTGTAGTGGAGTTTCTCACAGATTTTCAGGTAAACAAAGTGATGTTGTGGTAAACTGTCCTTCTTGTTTATCATTCCTCTCTGGAGGAGGAACAATTGATGAGCTTGTCGTTTGACCAGTGTGGTTGGAGAGGTGGCAACCTTCATCCTCCAATCCCTGGTCATTGTCCAAAATCTATATAAACCCAAGTAGAAAAATAAACTCCTCTCTTTTCGCCCTGATGACTGACTGCGTGTGTGTCGTTCTTTTCATGTCCTAGAGTGACACCCATGTCTGGGAACAGGGGCTCATTTTTGGTCCACACAGGGTGGGATGATCTGGGCGCTGATCCCACCACAAGTGGCTCCTTCCACACTCAGGACACCAGGGAACACCAGGACCTGCCTTGTTCTCCTTCCCCATCAGAGCCTTCCTGGGGGCAGTTGAAAACTCACACCAGGGATGAAAAGCTCTGTCACCCATTTCAAGGGGTTCTGCAGGAAAACAGCTACAAAATTATCAATTCTGGTGCTTGAGCAGGACCTCCAGGAGGACTGGACATCTCTGATGGGCAGCAAACCTCTCCTCTCCCCTGCCAGCACTCTGACCCTGCTGCTCCTTCTCCTGTCTGCATGACAAGTGTTATTCCAAGCCTGCAGGCGAGCTGTAAATACAAAAACATGCACACCCTCCATTAACATTAGCAACAATATTTAAATCACACTCTAGAGGCTAATTGGCAAAAATTCAAAGGTGACACAGAGAGAGCAGCCCTTGAACAAAGCATCAGATGTGGAGCTGCTGTTGCAGCTTGCCTGGGCTCTCCCTGATCCGAGAGGGCAGATCCAGCAGGGCCCAGGCAGTGGGAACTGGGCTCCCAGGGTGCCAAAAACACACAGAGGAGACTGGAGGGCTCCACAGGGCAGAAAAATAGGTTTGTGTCCAAGACATCACAAACAGCTGCCCACAGAATGTCAGAATCGTGGAATATTGGGGTAGGAAGGGACCTCTGGCATCACAGTTCTGCCCAGGTAGGGTCACCTGGAGCAGGTGACACAGGAACTCATCCAGGTGGGTTTGGGATGCCCCAGGAGGGAGACTCCACACCCTTCCTGGGCAGATCCATGGAAAGAAGTTCCCCTGTCATGCTTGAGGTGGAACTTGTTGTGTTTTATTTTATGGCCACTGCTCCTCGTCCTGTCCTGGGCACCCCAGAACACAGCCTGGCACCGTGCCCAGCTGGGCTGAAACTCCAGGATTTTCACTGGAAAAGGAAAAAATCCCTCCCCAACACCAGGATGCAGCAATTGGAGTTACAACCTGCATTTGACATCTCCCTTAAATCCCAGCTCCTGGGTCCATGGTGTGATGTGAGACTCCTCTCTTTCCACAGAGACTCCCTGTTGAAAAGCACACTTCAAACGTGACATTTGCTGTCCCGGGATCAANAAAAAAAAAAAAAAAAAAAAAAAAGCCTTTAAATAGACCCACACTGACATTCTCTACACAGCCAGATGTTGAAGTCAGTGTTAAACTGGAGTCATTTTCATACAGATCCGTGATCTTTAACATTTCTGAGCTAAGAGAGAAAAGTACTTTACAAAGCCCTCTGGGGATGTGACCCATAAAACAGCAGCTGAACCGTGGGCTCTGAGGAACTGAACTTACAGAGTGTCTTTATTTAAGTAGCTCCACTTCATTTCCCCCCGATTTTCATCCCCCTTTCCCAAAGCCATGAGTCACGGCCCTGAGGACTCTCCCCCTGCCCCGTGGCAGCCCCATGGATCCTCTCCCAGCAGAGTGGGGTGAGTGTGCAGGAGCAGCTCGAGGTGTAGGGGAGGAGAAAGGCAAAAGGAGGAGGGTGTAAAGGGGCAGCAGCCTCGGGCTCCTGGAAAACTCCTGTTTTCCCAAGGGAATGGCACACACGGAGTGTGCCCAGAAATCCCCAGGGCAGGAGGGGGGTGAGGCACTGCTGAGCCCCCTTTTCCCTGCCGTGTCCAAGAGCTGCCACATCCCCCTGGCAGCAGAAAGGGATAATTTTATATTTAGGATGTGTGTGGGAGCTCTGTGCTTGCTCAGCACCTTTCACCTGAGGTTTGACACGTCACAAAACAGGCTGAGAAGGAACAAACCCTCAAGGGGCAGGACCTGACTGTCCAGCCGTGCCCACAGAACACCCACCCCTCTGCTCAGGATCCAGTTCTCTCCATCCTGCCCAAAACCTCTCTTCCATTCCCCCCCATCCTCTGCAGTGGCACGGTGAGGTTGGAAGGACACATCTGGTTTGACACTTTGCTCAGTTCAGGCTGGAGAATTCTCCCTGTTCCCTCTCATGGCTCCTTTCACTACTGGTGAGAGCAGCAGGTGAGTCCAGGGCACGGAGAGCTGAGAGCTCCTGCAGGTCAGAGCAGCAGGAGAACCTCCTGCTGTGCACCAGGCAGGGTTTGGGCTGAGCATTGTCCCCGTTAACCCAGAGCCCTTCACCCCCTGGCCCTGGTCACAATCTTCTCTGGCTTTATCAGGCCCTGCTTTGCCTGCTCTCCCCCACATCCTGTCCCTCCGAGCTCCTGGCTGGGCTCTCCCTGCCGGGGGAGAGCTCTGGGTTCCATGCAGGGATCTGGCATTTCAACTCTGTCACCTCCTGAGTGTCCCCAGGGGTGGTGGCAGTGTCCAGAGAGATGCTCAAGGGCACTGCAGGGGTGTCCTTGCGGGGTCTGGGTGGGGTTGGGGTCTGCAGGGCCTGAGATGTCACCTCAGCTCTTACCTGAGCTGGAGTCTGCAGAGCCTGAGCTCTACCTGAGTTCTTACTGAGCCTGGGGCTGCAGGGCCTGAGATTTACCTGAGTCCTACCTGAGCCAGGATCTGTAGGGCCTGATTTCTCACCTGAGTTCTTACTTGAGTCAGAATCTGTAGGACTTCTCACCCAGAAGGATTTCTCAGGTGAGAAATCTGTAGGATTTTTTTGTAGGATTTTTCTGTAGGATGTCCACTTTTCTGTGGAATTTCTCACCCGAGTTTTTACTTGACTTCCTACCTGAGTCAGGATCTGAAGGGCCTGATTTCTCACCTGATTTCTCACCTGAGTTTATACCTGACCCAGGATCTGAAGGGCCTCATTTCTCACCTGAGTTCTCACCTGATTTGTCACCTGAGTCCTCCCCTGCACCAGGGCAGAGGCAGGATCAGGTGTGTCTCCCCAGCAGGGACCCCTGCACCAGGCAGGTGTCGATGGATCCATCCCCACCTTCCATCACCCACGAGGGCAGAGAGGAGAAGCTCTTGGCTGACTGAAAACCCCCCATTTTCACCAGGAGATTCCCGTGCTGTGCCCCAGGTGTGACACACCAGGTGTGACACACCTGCACATCACCCGGGGCGTGGAGCAGCAGCTCCTGTGCCGTGGATGCACAGCTCTTCCCGGGAGATCCCGGCGTCCAGGAGGGATCCGGGGAGAGCCCAGCCCCGATGGAAAGCCCTGCCCCACCCTTCGGACCGGGATCTTGTTTTCCTAAAGCCTCGCCGGGTCTGGCTTTTGTTTTGCTGAGCTGTTGCTACGCACCTGAGGCTCCGCCGGGGGAAGTCGGCTCTGCAGAGGAAACAAACCTGGCAAAAGGCACCGAATCATTGTTCTGGAGCTTTCTGTGCCGTGGACAAACACATGGATCTGCACTTGTTTATCGGGAGGCAGGATTTCTCCGGGCTGATTTGTCTCTTGGACCTGCTGCTCCCAGTGGCAGCATTTAACCCCAAAAAAACAAAACCAGGAAGAGACTAAGTGTTCCCACACAACTTCCAGCACAATCAGCAAGCCCTCCTCGAAAGCGCCTTTGAAACAAGAAATGCGAGAGGGGAAAAAAACAATTAACACCAGGCACTTTATTGGGAGGGGAAAAAAAAAAAAGAAAGAAAAAAAAAAAAGACAATTCTTCCATTAATCAGAGCCTTATCAGCAGCAAGGTGATATAAAGCCGGGCTTTAATTGGAGCTGAGCGATGTGTTTGTGCTGCTGTGGAGAGCCTTGTCTATGGCAGCAGGAATGTGGCCTGCATCCTGTTTTCCCTGCCGATGGGGGAGGAATCTGCTCTGCTGTTCCTTGAAAGGCTGCGGAGTGTTTGCCACCAGCCCCACACTGGGCTCCTGCTCCTCGGTGTCCTTTGTGCCCGCGGGGATCCCGGAGCACCGGGATGTTTTGGAGGAAGGCAGCAGGTGTTCCTCATCCCTTTGTGCTCCATCCCAGGACCATTCCCGAGTGGGACATTCCGGATTTTCCAGGAGTGCTTTGCTCTGTTGTTCACCTGCGCCTTTGCAAAGGGCAGCACGGACAAAATCTGCCTTGTGGAGCCCTGGGGGTGCCAAGAGCCCCCAGCTGGCAGGAAAATCAACACAAGGAAAGATCCCCCAGCCCCTCTGCTCCTCTGGCTCTGAGTGGCCTTTGAAGGGCTCTTGGTTTCTGCCTTCCATGGCAAACACTCCAGGACAGGGCTCAACCTCAGCCAGCCCCTCAGATCCATCCCAGTGCCTGGAAGCGTCTCCCTGATTGATCCTGGCTTTCCCCTGGTTCTGCTTCCCGCCATCAATCCCTTTTTAGCACAGGGAACCTCCACCCTGCTGCCCTTAACACCAGGATACTTAAAATTTATCAACCCTTTTCCCAGCCCCAGCCTCTCACAAAGGGAATGGCAGCGATGCTCCTTTCCTGCATTTTGTCAGGATGAACGGCCCCAACCCAAATTCTGTCACCCTGAGTTTTCTGCCTTCTGTCTTTGTGCTGTGTTTCTCACGCAGCTTCATCTAAACAATGTGTATTTTCAGAATGTTTACATACTTCTCCTCTGAGAGAAGAAATGATTGATGGTGATGTCACCATCCAGGTTGGAGAGGTGGCGACCTCTGTAGCCAATCCCTTGACCTCTGTACAAATGTATAAATGGAGTCAGATTTGTAAATAAAGGGGAGAAGAGTTGTTCCCTCACGCTGTGTGTGCCTGCTCATCTTTCTGTCCCAGAGGTGGGACACACCCAGCCTCGACCAACCACATCTGGCAACCCCTGCCATGTGAGGACTGCAACCTGGACCACAAAATTCAACACCTTTTTGGGCACCAAAACTCCAAACCCCTCGGGACTGTCCTTGGAGCACTGGCCACACAAATACCGAATTTGGCTCCCCCAGGCAGGGGTGGCAGTGTCACCCCAGAGCAGGTTGGGAGGGCGGCACAAGCACCCAGCAGAGCAGCCCGGCGTAATTAAAGCAGCCTTCTCATTCACGTCATCCCCTGGCTTTGGCATGGCTTTTATTGCAGTCATTACAAAGACAGATATTACTTTTGGATTGACTCACTTGATGGGTTGATCAGCACTTTATTGTAGCCTCCAGTTATAGCGCTTTTTATGGCAGCCAGAAGAACTTAACCATTAGCACACTATTAGGAGGAACACTGGCAACTGATTAAGTTGCTGAAGGTCAAAGACATTTTTCTTAATTGCTCCGTGTGTGCTCCCTCCTCCTCCTCCTCCCCCTGCAAGGGAGCTGGAGGGAGAATTATTCCCTTTTAACAACAAAGTCACAGAGCAGCACCTCGGGTTTGCCATCAGACCCCTGGGGAGAGGCTCGTTCCCCATCCCAGATTTCTCTGAACTGTCTCGCTGGAATGAAGGCGTGGGGATTTTCATGGATGGGAACTGGAAAAGTCATCGGGGTGACTTTACTGGGCACCACACGCTGCAGGGGATGGGCAGAGGGGGCCAGAATGAAGGGATGGGCCGAGGGGACATCCCTGTCTTTGGAGGGAGATGGGAGAGGATTTTCCAGCCTCTCCCAACTCCCAGTTGGATTTTCCACCCTCTGAGGGGGCTCTCACAGTTCTCAGTTGGATTTTCCAGCCTCCTTTGGGGCTCTCCCAACTCCCAGTTGGATTTTGTAGCCTCTCACAATTCCCAACTGGATTTTCCAGCCTCTCTGGGGGCTCTCACAGCTCCCAGTTGGATTTTCCACCTTCTGAGGGGGCTCTCCCAACTCCCAGTTGGATTTTCCAGCCTCCTTTGGGGCTCTCACATTTCCCAGTTGGATTTTCCAGCCTCTGTGGAGGCTCTCCCAACTCCCAGTTGGGTTTTCCAGCCTCTCCGAGTTGTGGCTGCTGCCAGAGCAGCCCCACCAGGGGCAAGAAGAGATCCCAGAGTCTGGAAAAGTCCCTCAGATCAGCTTTGCCATCCCCTCCCTTTGGAATGCAGCACTTGAGGTGTTTTCCCACAAATTCTCAGGGAAAGATGCTCAGCCAGATTCTCATTCCTTGTTTTCCAGGCTGTGCTTCCAGCCTGCTCCAGAGACACTCAGGGATGACAAATCCCAGCACAGGCTGAGCCAGTGGCAGAGGGGACACAGAGTTTCTCCTGTGGGAGGTCATTAATTACCCAGCACGGCTAATTAAGGCAATTTTTAACACTGTGATCCCTCAATCTTAATCAGGACCATTTCAGTTTTCTCCTCCAGCTGCTCCCCTCTGAGATGAGAAGCCAAAATCACCAAAAAAAGCCATTTCTGTGGTACCTGCAAGACCTGCACGGTCCTGGTGGCCGGTCAGAGCCTCGTCACAGGTTTGGCCCCTCCTGGGGCTGGTTCTTTCAGCTTCATCCCATTTTATGTCATCACATCTTCTCCCAGGCAGAACCAGTTCAACAAATATTGAAAGAGAACAAAGTCCCATCCAAAAAAACATTGCCCATCCTGATGAGGACAGAGGTTTTTTGGAGGGTGAGTGCAGGAGGGAAGTTTGCTGCTCGTGGGCCATCAGGGAAGGGCTTTTTTCCCAAGAATTCCTGGAAAATGGGAGACACAAGATGTCCATTTTGATGGGAATTTTCAGCAGGCAAAAAGCTGCATCTCATTAAAGATGCCCCGTCACTTCTGCTGAGAACTGCCCTTGGAAGTTGCCTGATTTCCTGGGTTTTCCACTTAAATGAAGTTTTGTTATCCTGCTCTTTCCTGTTACCTGTGAGAATTTATGGGACACGCCTCCCTCAGCTGATCTTCATCAGCAAATCCAGTAACCTCAAGAACAGGCACAGTCCTCTCTTATCCCTCTTCACACTAATTAAGATGCTCTTCAGCATCTCCTTCCCTCGGGTGTTGCCTAATTAGGGTTTGCAATTAAAGCTGTGCCCCAAGGCTTTGCCCGGGGCCCCAGCACGGGGCTCCTGCCACGCTCGGGTTGTCCCTCGGTCCTTGGTGGCACTTGTAGGACATTCCAGCCAGGAGCTCTGCTGAGGTTTTGGGATCAGGGCACTTTTTGGGATTTCTTTCTCTGGTTCTCACAGCTGGGTCCAAAGTTTCCCCACTTGAATGTGGGGGAACTTCCCTGGAATGTTTCCCATTGTTCCTATGTCAAATTTTCCTCTGTTAATTGATCTCAGGGTCCCAAAAACTTTCAAACCCCTCTGGTGATTATTTCAGATTTTCCCTCTTTGCTCCAAGACCAGACCCTGTGGAAGAGCTGGAGAGCATCTCCTGTGGTCCCACCTCCCAAAATCTGCTGTTGCCCTGGGGCCAGGACCCCCCGAGCATCCCAAACAGGGATGTTTTCCCTCTGAGACCAAGGTCTAACCAAGGTTCCCTTGGGGTTTCAGGGAGACAAATAAAATCCCAGGGCTGGCTCCGTGGACATGGCAGAGGGTGGGGAGAACTTTCCTGGGAAAGGCACAAAACCCTCATTTCCCTCTCTCACCCCAGCAGATCACCAAATTTTGGAAATCCACCAATACAGGCACAATTCCAGGCCTGCCCTGGAGTTCAGCTGGGCAGAGGAGGGGAGAATTTCACCGTGGATATTTTACATATTACACAGGAAATTTGCAGTGTTTCGAGGTGCTTTTTCCCCCCCATTTTACATGTAACTCCAGGTCGTTTTTATCATGTACCTTCACCATTAAAGTCCCAGGAGAACAAGGATTTATTGTCACAAAAACATCTGAAGGACTCTGGTTTTCACACCAAGCCCTGGGGTGAAGGCTTGGCCATGGGAGGGGCAGCTCAGCCAGGAAAATCAGGGAGTGAGGAAAGGCTGGAGCCCCTCCTGAGCCTTCAGCATCTTCACATCATCCTTTAGGCGATGGCTTTAGAGCTATAATATTAATAAGAGCAATACTGAGAACAATAACAATAGTATAACGATAATAACAAATATTTAAATATTTATAAATAATAGTTTAATAATTAAAATAATTATATCGATATTAAATTACATTTATGTTAAATATATCGTTAATATAGTCATATATTTATATAATTATATAAAGTATATTTGTAATAAATTCATATTTATATTAAATTTATGGTATTTATTATGTATTTATCTTTATGATAGCATGATAAATTATTTATATTTAGTAAATTATATTTATATTAAATATATTATATATTTGTAAGAATTACATTTATTTTATATTTATATTAAATATATTATATATTTGTAAGAATTACATTTATTTTATATTTATATTAATTAGTAATTATAATTGTGATTTTGTAGTTGTATTTATAAATAATAGTTTTGTAATAATAAAATAATAAAAATAATTTTCAATTTATCCCTTCCCGGATCCAAAGCTCTGTCCCTGCCCTGCTGACCCCACAGGCCCAGGGAAGGGCTGGACTCAGCCATGGGCAAACACCACCAGGATCCCTCAGCACGAGGATCCAAACTGGTCCCACATCCACAACAACCCGGGGACAACTTCCCAGCCCTGTTCCCAGAGAAGCCCTGGAAGGAGGGAGGTGTTGAGGTTAAGGAATGTTCAGTTCAGCCAGATGGATTCTGGCTGGGTTCACTTTGAGCTGAAACATGCCCAGGATCATTCCCAGCCTCCCCATTCCCACTCCCTTTTGGCCATCTGCATCCCTTTCACTTCACCCACCACCCCCCAGCCACCACATAAAGAAGGAAAACACCACTGACTGTTGTCATTATTTATTACAAATTAGATCTTGAAAATTACTGTCTAAAAAAAAAAATCCATAGATTTAAATAAATATACAGGTTTCAGGATGCTACATATGGCAGGTGTGCAATCAGTCACTTAAGGATGGGGCATGACACACACGAGGAGATTGACAGAGTTCTTTACAGCAGTAGTTTTATTTTAAATTACTCACATTAAACCATGTGCAAAATTTCCTCTGGAACAAACCCTTTCAGGGCTTTTCTTCTTTTGGTTTTTTTTTTTAGAGTGACTCCAACCTTCAGAAGGTCAAAGATAAGAACAGATTCTCTGCAGCTTTGGGGACCAAATGACTCATCTGCTGTTTCATTCACAACACAATCAATTGGTCTAATTTTTAAGCCCTTATTTTTTAAGACCCTTTTAAGCCCCCTCTCCGGGGCTTAAAGCAAAATCAAGGAATTATTTTTTCTCGTCCATCGGGACTACACTTGCGACAGCCACAGGTTTTGGTCCACCACCACCTTCAAGCAGCCTTTCCAAAGCTCCTGTGCAGTCGTGGCGTGGGCAGCAGAGGGACCCGGAGGTGGGGAGCAGCTCTTCACCTGCCCAGGTGACAGCCCCGGCTCCCTGCAGAGCTCAGCCTCCCCAGGCACACAAAAAGTGCATTTGTGGCACAGCTCCGGAGCCCTGGGGCTGCCTTTGGTTGGTTTCAAGGCCCTGGGCTCCCAAATTTTTCCTTCCCTCTCCTGGGCCTGCAGATCTGGGTTTAAACCTGAGCCTAAGCTCAGACAGGGTTGTGCTGCCTGAGAGAATCCCAGGGGTTTGGGTTGGATGGGGCCTTAAAGACCCTCCAGTCCCACCCTCTGTTCCACCCACTCCTTCCCTCTACAGCATTCCCACCTGGCTGCCCCTCACCTGATGCATTCCCCACCCACGCTGCTACCCCTGACTGCTCATTTACTGTCCAGGGCCCGACTCAGGACTGGCCTAAGCCAAGCAGTAAGCCAGGCTTTGTGTGCCCTCTCCCTGCCCCAGCCTTTCCCTCCAGGCAGAGCTGGGAGAACGTTGGGATGTTCAGGAGCTGGAAGTGTCCTCACTGAGGGTATGTCCAGGGAGAGGAGACGGGCTCACTGACCCAGCCCAGGGCCCTGCTCAGCCTCTCCCGGCTCTGGGGGCTCCTGCACAGACCCCACAGCAGCCACACCTGGGTTTGGTGCCATCCCTGGGGTCACTGATCCACCTCAACCACAGCCAGGGCCTCGGTGGGAATCCACCCCAGTGATTGCTCAGCCCCTGCCTGCTCAGCTGGCTCCAGGTGATGATGAAATAAACTTTCAGTATAAACTGGGAGCTGTTCCACCACGGAAGCCTCATCCACAGGCACTGAGTGACAAGAGAAAATAGTGCAAAGGTGGACTCGGGCCAGAGGCAGCTCATCCCTGACTACAGTGAGCAGCCAAAGCCCTGTGAGTGGGGCTGGGCTGGGGCCAGGCTCACACAGACCCGGGGCAGAGCAGGCCAGGCCAGGGACGGGCTCACACAGACCCGGGGCAGAGCAGCCCAGGCCAGGGACGGGCTCACACAGACCCGGGGCAGAGCAGCCCAGGCCAGGGATGGGCTCACACAGACCCGGGGCAGAGCAGCCCAGGCCAGGGACGGGCTCACACAGACCCCAGCAGAGCAGGCCAGGCCAGGGATGGGCTCACACAGACCCCGGCAGAGCAGCCCAGGCCAGAGAGGGGCTCACAGGGACCCGGGGCAGAGCAGCCCAGGCCAGGGACGGGCTCACAGGGACCCGGGGCAGAGCAGCCCAGGCCAGGGACGGGCTCACACAGACCCCGGCAGAGCAGCCCAGGCCAGGGACGAGCTTGGGGTGGCCTCACCCAGCACTGCCCAGACCCCCCGGTGTGATTCACCCACCACACGTGGGCTGAGCCCCTGCCTGGGGCTCCAGGGCACAGTCCAGCCGGTGCTGCTCCAACACAACCCTTGCCTGATCCAAAAAGGCACAATTCAGCTCCAGGACACTTGTCTGACCGTGTGGAGCGACAGTTTTTCCCTTTGCAGCAGTCCCTTGAGCGCTGGTTGGTGCAGCAGGAACACGGAGACTTCCACTTTCCTTCCACTCACGGCCTTCCCTTCAGCTCCAACAACCGACAGCAGAGCTGGTGGCACCCACAGGACTCCAAATTCTTCTGGTGAGCTTGGTGTGCACCCGTCTTTATCTCTTCTTCTTCCAGATGTTTTTTTCCCAAGGCAGAGCCAGCGGCTGTGCGTCCCTCCGGGAGCGTTTGCCGGAGCGTGGGCTGGACACCCTGAGGTCCCTGGGGACAGAAGGGACATCATGGTCACCCTCCAGCCCATCTGTTGACCCAATCAGTACCCCATATTATCACATTTATCCACCCCTCAGCACAATTTGCTGGCAGGCAGGAGATGGGGGAAGGAAGAGCAGGAATTTCTGCCCATGGCTGGATGAAGGCACAGTGGGGTTCCATCAAGCCCAACGAGGTGGCAGAGGATTCAAGGATGACCCAAAGTGCTGCTTCCCCAAATCTGCCTTTTAAAAGTGCCCCCATTGCCTCTGATTTAATTGCCACCAATTCATTAATTTGCCACCTCCCTTTAGCTCAGTTACACTCCCGGAGTTGTTGCTGCTCCCCACAGTTTCCTGATGTGGGGTTAGAAAAGCTCAGTCCTTTGATCCAAAGTTGCTGCCCAGTAAATAATCTTCCTACACGATGCCATCCCCCTGTCCCTCCTCTGTCCCTCACCCATCTGCCTGCCCCACATCAGAGGAACTCGCCGCTCCAGTCAAGAATTACATTTTATGTGACGCTGCTCTGGTTTGGGCAGGGCACAGGCAGCCCTGGCACCCTCAGCTGGAGCCTTCAGTGCCACAGAGAGCAGAAACAGCCAAAACTCCTCATTTCCAGGAGGCAGGAGGAGGCAGGCAGGTGGCAGAAGGTCAGATCTGAAGCCTGAGGCCACAACCACACGGTTTCAAGTGCTTGTAATGAATTTTCAGAGTGGGTTTAGCTGCCCTGTGGGCCTGATAGTTCTGGGTCTGAGAGATTTCAGCCTGCTGGCAGCTGCTAACTTTTTCCCAAAGAAAAATTTCTCAAGAAAGTTTCTTCTCAAAACAATCTTGGCAAACAACTCTCCTTTCTCAGAACAATCTTTCTCCAGGGGGTGTTTTGCTGTTTCTCTGGTTTAAGCAATGGGATCAGAGAGGTGTCATTCCTATTCACCAACCGTGTTCAGTCTGTGTGGGAACACCTGATAAAAGGTAGTAGAAATTAGACAATGAAGCCTTTTTTTCTATGCTCTTTGCCTTCTGAAATATTTAGTCTCTCATCTTTCTTTTGTGTCCTACAAAGACAGTGCCCTGCTCACCTGAGAGCTCTCAGCAGCCCGTGATGGGGAGGCCTCGAGGCACCGCTCTGCAGAGACCTTGCCGATGCTCCAGAGCTCACGGGCAGCTTCAGGCCCTGGAGGTACCTAAAGAGCAAGAGGAGAAGCCTGAGCCACCCACAGCCAGGCTGGGGGAGCTCGGGGGGGGAGCCTGGCCCGGTGACAGACAGCTGAATGCACAGCTTTGAAGGGTTAATTGCAGCTATTCGGGAGCTATTCACGGCTCACTTTGACTGCTATTCCCTGTGCCAGAGCTCCTCTATTCACAGGCACGTTTAATGATTGGGGATTGTAACTCTTGCCCGGCCATGGAATTAATGACAGATACCCACAGCCACTTCCATCTCCCTCCCTTCAGCAGCGCTGCTGCAGCTGAACTGAGACCCCACATGTGCCGTAAACTGAGGTGGCCACAGGACGTTTGGCTGCTGAGCCCCAGCTCAGAGCAGCCCCGAGCCATGTAGGGGACACTGGTGTCCCAAAGCTCCACACCCTCATCTGTCCCACTCCCACTGCTGCCAGCTCTCCCTTCTGGGCAGAGGACACTGGTGTCCCAAAAATCCATGCCCTCATCTGTCCCATTCCCATTGCTGCCAGCTCTCCCTTCTGAGCAGGGGACACTGGTGTCCCAAAGCTCCACACCCCCATCTGTCCCACTCTCAGGGTGCTGCCAGCTCCCCCTTGCCCCCGGCACACCTGGCAGCAGCAGGGACGGAGGTGACACTGCTGCCTCTCAGCTGCTGAGGGAGGGGACCCTTGGACACCCAGAGCACCCCTGGTGACACCGCCAGGGCTGTCGGGAGGGGACAAAAAAGCCACCAGACAAGTCTCAGCTGTTGGCAAAGAGCCATGCCCAGGGAGCTGTGCAGACACCACAGCTCTGAGCCCCGGGCAGCCCCCAGGGACATCCCCAGCACTCACCCAGGCCTGCCCTGGCAGAAGGTGGCACAGGTGCTGTCCCTGGAGTGCGAGCACTGGCACCTGCCCGCCGACCTCTTGCGCCGCCTTGGCGGGCTGCCCAAGCCGTAGGGAGCGGTGTGCCTGGGAAAAAAAACAAAAGGAATTCAGCCGTGCCACCAGCTTTTTATTGGCCAGCAGGTTTACAGCAGGGTCCTGGGAGGTGGCCAAGGCAGTGCCAGGGTAATAAAAGGCTCATCTATAGGGATAAGGTGAAAAGGTCACTGGTAAGTCTGAGCTGAACTCCAGCTCCTCTCCCATCTACTGTTTTCCCCACCTGAGCCCTCCCTGCCGGGGGATGGCCGCTCTGTGCTGCCTGGGAAGGGGAGTTTTCCCTCCTTGCAGCAGCCTAGGTGTTGGGCAAGCTGGTGGCTCCCATGGGTGGCACAGCTCCCGAGGAGCACGGCTGGCCCAGCCCAGCAGCCCCAGCGCCCTCCTTCCCTGCGGGTTGAACACACAGCACACGGCACAGCCCGGGCTGTCCCGGGGCCACAGAGCAGGTTCCTGTGCTCACAGCCTGCTCCCCGGGCTGCCAGCGCGCTCCTGCCCCATCTCTGATGGCAATCTCCCCTCCCAGAGGCTGCAGGATTGGCAGGGACCGTGGAACGATTCCCCGAGCAAGCAGCGAGTTGTAAATGCATGTCAGCGAGCGCGATTATAACCACACCTGAGCGCGTGTGTTGTGCTCCGGTGCGATGGCCATTGGTCTGAACGCGCCGGGAAAGCTTTTTCGGCATTCCTGAGGGCAGGGCTTGGCAGCCACGGGCCCACCGCCGCCTCATTAACAATACTGGCAGGCAGCAGCCGGGCTTACAGCGTGCGAGCGGGGAGAGGAACTTTCCTGACTCGCAGCCGCAACACGTCGGTGTTGCTCCGGGCTTTGTAGAGGTGCAAACCTCAGGAAAAGTCGAGCCCGGGAGGAAGCAGCGCCCTGTGCTTTCACCCCGACCCGCGGGGGTTGGCCAAATACCTGAGCGGCAGCAGCAGCGGCACAGTTTGTCCCCTTCCAGGCTGACCGCGCACCTCGGAGCAGGTGCTGCCAGAGCCCCGGAGCGCCGGGAGCCTTTCCCGGCCTCCCCGGGAGGAAGGTACAGCCCCTGCCCATCGCCCNGACCCAGATGATGTCCAGGTGACAGAAGTAGATGCATTCCTTATCCAGCCAGCTGTTGCAGGAACATCGCTTGCTCCTCGGCGGCGCGGCCAGGTGCGACTCGGGCGGGGGATGGCCCAGACCTGCAGCGGCACAGGGATGGAGGGATGAGCGGCCCGGCCCGTGTGTGTGTCCCCTCGGAGGGTCGCGGCGATGTCCCCGTGCCCCGGGAGCAGAGGGAGGGATGAGCTGCCCGGCCCGTGTCCCCTCGGAGGGTCGGGGCGATGTCCCCGTGCCCCGGGAGCACGGGGATGGATGAGTGGCCCGGCCCGTGTCCCCTCGGAGGTCGCGGCGATGTCCCCGTGCCCCGGGAGCGCGGTGAGGCTGCGGCTCCCCCGGGACCCGCACCCCGGAGCGAAGGTCCCGCACCGCTCCCGCCGCCCCCGGGCACCCCCGGCGCCCTCCCCACGCCAAGGGGATGCAGGGGGTCTCCCCATCCCGTGCGGGCACCCCCGGGACACCCAGCCCCGCTCCAGCCCGGGGCTCACCGGCTTCCAGCAGGGCGCACAGGGCGAGCGCCAGCAGCACGGCGGGGTGGCTGCCCATGACCGCGGCTCTGCGCTGCCGGCTTTGGGGCTTCTCCTGGGCTTTTCCTCCTTTCCCTCCCGTCCCGGCCCTTCCAGCGGAGCCGCCTGGCTGCGTCTGGAGCCGGCGGGAGCCCGGCAGGTGCTTTATAGCCCCGGCCCGGCGCGTCACCCGCTCCGCCCCCGGGGAACGCCGGGCTCGGCGGGGCGGGCGCGGAGCCCCCGCTCCTCCCCGGAGAACTCCTCGGGTTCCTCTGCCTCGGCAGCTCCGGGGAGAAAGTTCCGGGGAGCGGGGAGAGTCTGCGGGGCCGGGATGCGGTGAGGGGGGACCGTGTGCGGAGTGTGCCCCGGGAGGTCCCGGGTGAAGGCAGCGAGCACAGGGCGGGCTGCAGGCAGTGTCCCCCCGGGAGCCCCCCGGGAGCCCCCGGGGATGCTTTAAACTGCACAAACCGGGGAGAATTCAAAGTCAAGGTTTCACTTGGAATGTCTTAATTTGACTTAGTTTATTCTAATAAAAATGTAAATTGATCAACTCACTTGGAATTGCTGCTCAGTTCGTGCAATGACAGTCTCAGCTCTCTCTCCTCTCTATTTTTTTCCTCTAAATCAACTTTAAGACTTTTGCTGCCCTGAGCAATTAAAAATTCTGGCAATAAATCTGCCTGATTCCACTCCGGCATTCGTGTGGCACATTCGACATGATCTGCACATTTTTAGGGGCCGAATCCTGTGAAGCGCAGTCACCTCCTGGCATGCACGAGAAGGAGTCAAAGCCCTTCACCTTGCCCGCGGAGCGTCAGGCAGGAGCAGGAAATTCCTCCGGGGAAGTGCTGGGTCCTGACCGTGCCAGGGATGGATCGCAGCTTCCAGGGCATCCCGAATTCCTCGGGAGCACCGATGCAGCTTGGAATGGCAGCTCCAGGCACGGCAGATCTTGGGCAAATCCTCTGAGCGGTTTTAGGAAAGCGAAATCACGGCGTTCGCCTCCTGCGAGAGGTTCCTGGGAAAGGGAGTGTATTTTATTTGTTTACCATGAGCAGTTCAGCGTTTTTATGGCCCTGTTGTCATGGGCAGAGGCAAGGTGGTGGCAATTACAGCCACAGTGAGGGCTCATGCACAGGAACACGTGCATGAAGGAAAGGGAAATAAGGAAAAGTGCGGGGACAGAGTGAGGAAAACTGCTCCTGAGCCAGAGCTTCTGCTCACAGCAGCTCCTGGAAGCAAAGCAGGTGATGACTGCAGTCCTGCAGGCAAAGCCTGGAGGATTTGACATTCCCTTGGTCCAAGCAGCAGAGGGAATTCCTCTCTGTGCTCATGCAAAATGCACACGGGGGTGTGTGCAGGGAAAAAAAAAAAACAGTGGGGGCAAAGAAACTGCCCAGGAGAGCACAGACATCTACAGAGGGCGTGAAGTGAGGGGGCACAGAGGCCAGAGGGGATGGAAAATGTATGTGTGGGCACGCCATGAAAATAACAGAGTAGAGGAAGTGTCAGGCGGAGAAAATCAGGAAGAGTGCAAATGATGAATTAATAAGAAAGTAAAGATAGAGCTCGTAAAACAAAGCAAACACAGGGAAGCGTTTAACCTCTGTATCAATGCAACAATTATTCTAAAGAAAACAGGGAAACAATTATTCTAAAGAAAACAGGGAAACACAAAGCAGCATTACCTGTCAGTGCCCATATTCCAGCTGTGCCAAGTTTCAGAGTTATGTCAGAGCCGTGTGTGACATTCCAGATGCCAGCCCGGTGATACAATAAATCTGCCTTGGCTGCCGTTCCTCACCCTGGTCACTGCGGGCTGAAAGACGATCCCCTCGACGTGGGGAAGGGAACGCAGCCCTGTTTGCTCACCCCGGGGGAAGGCTGGCAGTAAATGACATCATTTTGTACAAAAAAGGGCGCTCTCTCTGAAGGGCTGCTGCGGGTGAGGGCTGGGAGAGAACCAGTGCTGAGGGTTGGTTTGCAGCCCTGTCACACACACACAGCAAGGAGCCACAGAGCCTCAAGATAACCCCGGGGTTTGGGCATCTGGGTTCCAGCAATTTCCTCCACGTTTCTTGGCCAGGGCTCTGTCACCCAGCTCTGTCACCCAGCTCGCATTTCCAAGGAGCACCTGGAGCTCTGTCTGCAGTCTGCCTGTGGCTGGAGGTGCCCAGATGTCTGCTGCTATCTCCCTCTCATGCCAGGTGCAAAAACATCTTCACAAACCAGCCCTTTCATCCAAAGATTTCTCAATTCTTGTCTTCATTCCCCATAAATCTCAACCAGACTGAAAATGGAGCAAATGTTACACCCTCATGCTCGTCTGTGTCTGTGGAAGGGAGCCTGAATTCCTTTTTTTCTCCTCCTTTTTTTCTCCTTTTTTTTCCCCTTTTTTTTTCCTTTTTTTTTCTCCTTTTTTTCTCCCTTTTTTGTCTTTTTTTTTCTCCTTTTTTCCTCATTTCTTCTCCCAAGCTGAGCAGGCACCCACCTGAGCAGCACACCTTGGGATGTTTGGCACCTTCAGAGCTCCCAAAGGACGAGGGGCTGGGGATGGACGCCACAGTTCCTTGCAGGGATGTGGGAACCCTGCAGAGACGAGGTGGGGCTGGCACTGAACTGGCTTTGAACTGACCCAGCTCGGAGAGCTTTGTCCAGAGCTAAGGAGTTCCTGTGGAAAAAACAATACTTTAAAAAGTTGGTTTGCCTTCAAAAAAAAAGTTGTTTTGCCTTTGCCTCCCTCTCCTTGTGAGGGAGAATGCCCAGACAGAAGGTGGAGCAGCTGCTTCAGCACCAAACACATCCCCACAGAGCGGGTGGGACTCGGTGATCTTGGAGGTCTTTTCCAAGCTCAGCGATTCCATGGTTCAGGGATTATTCTGGTGTCTGTGGTGTTTCCAAGGGTACCTGCTTGGTTTAGGTTAAATCATGGAATATCCTGAGCTGAAAGGACCCACCAGGATCATCCAGTCCAGCTCCTGTCCCTGCCCAGACCCCCCAACACTCCCAGCCTGGGCATCCCTGGGGCGCTGTCCAAAGGCTCCTGGAGCTCTGGCAGCCTCGGGGCCGTGCCCATTCCCTGGGGAGCCTGGGCAGTGCCCAGCACCCTCTGGGGGAAGAACCTTTCCCTGCTCTGCAGCCTGAGCCTGCCCTGGCCCAGCTCCAGCCGTGCCCTGGGTGCTGGCCCTGTCCCAGGGCAGGGATTGGAGCTGCACATCCCTGAGCTCTGCCCTCAGGGTGCTCTGCTCCAGCTGGACACTCCAAGAGCCCTCAGCTGCCCCTCAGGCTCCACCAGGAGAGACTGAGGGAGCTGGGGGAGGTTCTGGAGCCCCAGGAGAGGCTGAGGGAGCTGGGAAAGGGGCTCAGCCTGGAGAAAAGGAGGCTCAGGGGGGACCTTGTGGCTCTGCACAACTCCCTGACAGGAGGGGACAGCCGGGGGGGTCGGGCTCTGCTCCCAGGGAACAGGGACAGGAGGAGAGGGAACGGCCTCAGCCTGGGCCAGGGGAGGGGCAGGGTGGACATGAGGAGGAATTTCCCCATGGAAAGGGAGCTCAGGCCTTGGAGCTGCCCAGGGAGGTTTGGAGCCCCATCCCTGGAGGCGTCCAAGGAAGGCTCCAGCCTGGACACACCAAGAGCCCTCAGCTGCCCCTCAGGTGGCTCCTCCTGACCCTTCACCATCTTTGGGCACCCTCAAATACCTTTAGATCTCCTATTTTGATGCCCCAAACCCTCAGACCTTTGATCCCCTCGTGCTGTGGGCTGGGGGATCAGCCAGCACTGGGAGCTGTGGTTCTCCTTGACCTCGGGAGCACGGAGAGCCTGCCCAGCTCCTGCCACTGTCCCCGCTGTTCCCCTGATAAGGATCAGCAGCCGCCTTCCCAAGGCCAACCACCCTCCTGGCACTATCACCACGCTTAAAATCACAAAGAAAAAAAAAACAACCGTGCTGGAGGAGGGCCGGGCCGTGCTGCACAAACACGGCGGCCCGAGGAGGAACAAAGCCGCGCACGGGGGCCCAGATGCCAAAGATGGGCTTTGCCTCCCGCAGTTATTTTTTCCCTTTTTGTTCCTGCCCGCGGGGGGACATTGTTGGTGTCACCGTGAGGAGTTCCAGGCAGACATGACGAAAGGGACAAAGCAGCTCGGGACAGGAGACGTCCCGAGCGAGCGGCGCTGTTTGGAAACGAGGAGGGAGCAAACAGGAAAGGCCTTTAACCATGGAGCAGGCGGGAGCCCGGCGTGCTCTTGGCACCAGCGGGAACAATGGGGCTGATGTCACCAGCCAGAATTCCCCACGGTGGGATGGCAGCCCGGCAAATAATCATAATTCTTGTCCCGGGACATGAGCAACATTTTTCCACCGTCGGTCGTCCCCCGCGGAGCCGCTCGCGAGGAAGCGGAGGAAAGAGACATTGTCAAGTGAGGTTTCCTCTGGGGTTTTCGCTGCCCTCCCCAGCTCAGCACATCAGCTGGAATAAATCACAGCTTTCTGCTGACGGGGAGGATCTCAGAGAGGTGCTGGGAGGCTGGAGGAGATGTTTCACACAGTGAAAAGGGATGAGCAACACGGTCTGGATACTTGGAAGGCGAAGGGGCAGTTTCCTCAGCTCTGTGGGGTTTGGGCTGACACAGAGTGAATCTGGAGCGTTGCCCGTGGGATTCCAAAGGTGCTGAGGGTGGCCAGGGGCTCAGGAGAGAGTCCTGCACAAACAGTGGTGCTTGGGGAATTTCAACACATTTTTTTCAATAATTTCGACAAATTTTTCAACAATTTTTTCAACAAATTTTTTTCAATTTTTTCAGGAAAATTTTCAACTTTTTTTTATTATTGTTTTTAAAGGCTACTAAACAACATGAACAATACCAAGGCATCCTCCAGATCCGGGTTTCTCTTTATTTTGGCTTAAAGTCAGCTCTGTGGAGAATATCCTGAAGTTCATTTGCAGCATCCAGGCCTCTCCTGAGGCAGCTCTTGAATTCCCTTTTGGCTCCTCTCCGTTGCTGGGGACTGATGCCATGGGAGGACTGGGAGAGCCAGGGACCCCTCAGGGCTTGGAGTGGCTTTGTTCTTGGGCTGCTACTGAAAATCCAGGCTCACCCCTCCAAAATTTGCTCTACCAGGTCCCAGCTGGTTTCCCAGCAGCCATGCCAGCTCTGGGCTGTCCCTTCTGTGCAGTCCCAGGGGGGCTGGCACTTCTTGCTGCAGCTGGACGTGGGATTTCAGCAGCAGAAAGTCTCAGTGGGTGCCAGCCAGCCCTGAACTGCAGCCCTGGGGAGAGAAACACAAAGCCACGGACGTGTGCGTGCTTTGCTGATGACAGATTGGTCCTGCCCTGTGTTTGGGGTCTGCCTGAACACACCCCCAAGGGGATCTTCACGTGTTTTCCCCACCCTGAGGCTCACAGGGAAGCGCAGTGCCCTCCCAGAGGTGGGCAGAGGCCCCAGGTGTTGGCATTGCTGCCTCTGCCCGCAGCACAGACACCAGGGCTCTCGGCTGCACGGGGGGATTTAACAGCTGGTTTACAGCTGGATAGAATGAGTCTGATCATAACACACCTAATTCAGCTGGCCTGGCTTGTTCTAGAAGCCCCAAGGGGAACAAAGACCTCAGGCTCCCCACCTCGGCCCTGGATGCAGACACACCACTGGCCAGAGATCTGGGCGGCGCAGGGATCCCCAACCAAGAGGCTTCCCAAGCCCAGGAGATTCACAGTGGCCATAAAAAGGAGCTTGGAACAATACAGGGGTCACTGGCTGTTGCCCAGGAGCCAGAAGAGGTCTGTGCTGTGTGTCTCCAACCCACAGAGCTCCTGTTAGAGGGGAAGGTGTCCCCAGGACAGCAGCGGGGCTCACACAGGGAGGGAAGCTCCTGGAATGTGCTGGCTCCATCCTTCCCAGAGAGGTGGGAAGGGGCAGGTGGCCTTGGCCAGGACCATCTGTGACATCAGGACAGCCAGGCTGTCACCCAGGAAGTGCCTGTCCCCATGGCAGGACACTGCCACGGGCCAGCCTGGGGGAATGAGGATGAAACCTGCCTGGCATGATGGTGGATTATCCCATTCTGCTCTCCAGGGATGGATTATCCAGTTCTGCTCTCCAGGGTTGGATTATCCCATTCTGCTCTCCAGGGATGGATGATCCAGTTCTGTTCCCAGGGATGGATTATCCAGTTCCCATTTCCATGGATGGATTATCCAGTTCTGCTCTCCAGGGATGGATTATCCAGTTCCCATCTCCATGGATGGATGATCCAGTTCTGTTCAGCAGGGATGGATTATCCAGTTCTGTTCCCAGGGATGGATTATCCAGTTCCCATCTCCAGGGATGAATTATCCAATTCTGTTCTCCAGTTCCATTCTCCAGGGATGGATTATCCAGTTCTGCTCTCCAGGGATGGATGATCCAGTTCTGCTCTCCAGGGATGGATTATCCAATTCTCCTCTTCAGGCAAGAGACAAATCCCGAGGTGCTGTCCTGAAGGACTTGGTGACACTTTCCTGCCCCAGAATTTGAACTCCAGTGGCTACCAGTGTCTGTGGGACAGTGAAGTGGAAAGGACAGGAATGGAAACATCCTGCTCCCTTTCTGCAGGGCTTTGCCCTGTAACTGATCAGGCCATGTTGGGTGTTCCTGGGATTCTGGAGCCAATGGGATGCCCTGGGATGTCCTTCAGGCACAGGGGATGTTTGATAGAACGTCAGGCCAAACTCCGTCTCCACAAACGAGAAAGGTCCCTTGTGGTAACCGCACAGGGGTATGGTTGGTGCTGTGTGCCAGACTGAGGTGAAATTGCACCACGACGTCACATTTTTGTACAAGGCATGATTTGCAGTGACAGCTGTAATGGTGTCTTTACTTTGTTTTGACCCAGGAAAATCAAATATTATGTAAAAATCCATTTTCACTGAGCCAAAGATTTCCAATTCTTGAGGTTCACGGGGTGCCTCAGGGAGAAATTTGGTTCAGACGCCCCGTCCCTCAGTGGGATTTATAATGAATCGTGAATTGTCTAGAGAGATATTTTTTGGCGTTGGCCGATTGTCTGCAGGAGTTCCCTGGAGTTCCCAGCCCTGAGAGAGAGAGAGAGAGAGAGAGGTGTGATCTGAGGGCTCTGGGAGGGAGAAAACAAAGTGAATGTCTCCGAGACCTGTGAAATGTCCTGAGCTGTCTGTCTGCAGCCTCAGCTGATCCTGACCCCAGCATGACACAAATGTCATCGAATTTACACACAGGGTAAAAGGTAAAAGCAGGGGGAGGCAAGGTGTGCCTCTGGGACACCAGGCTGAGTTAAATCCAGGGAGGAACCAGGTAAATTGGGAATATTGGGAATGTATGGATGTGTGATCAGCACATTCAGCTTCGTGCAGGGCTCTCCTGTTCTATTAAACCTTCATAAAACCTTCAGGAGCAGCCAGACCTGGCCCCTTGTGGCACTGCCTGCTGCTGGTGACTGCCATGGGACACAGACCTGCTCTGGCTTTTCAGTCCCTTTAAAATCATAATAAATGTGCTCCTGGTGACACCTTTCCATCCTGCTCTCGGAGCTCTTGAAGAGAGAAACACTGAAAAAAAAAAAATTGCATCTGTCCCACATCCAGGAACCTGCTGAGGATTTTTTGAAAATGTCAGGACTCCAAAGGCTCCCAACTCCTGCTCCTTTCCTCCTCACCTGGGAAGCAGAGCACGTTTCACCCTTTCTCTGCGGATGGAAAAGGGAATATTTGCAGTTAAGAAAGGGGTTTTTTTTAATAAAGTGAATGACAATTACAGCCAGTCCCGTGTGCCTGCCTGATCACACATTTTTGTGCCCAAAAGGCAAGAAAAGCAAAGTGCAGAGTGTGTTTAAACAGCCCCGTGGAGACATTCCTCGTGTGTTGAGTGTTCATTGGAACCCTTTAACAGGGATGTCTGCCTTGACTCCACCCTGGTGGCTGAACCCCCTCAGCCTTCCAGCACGATGAGTGACCTGGAATTTATAATTACAATGGGTGTCATGCAATTCATCACCACCTGGAGCTGCCTCCCCGAGCCCCGGCCTCTGCAGCAAGTGCAGGGGAGCAGCTTGTGCAACAGGGCTGCTTCCAGCTGGGACAAGCCTGGTGGGGCTGTTCCCACCTGGACAGGCACAAATCCCCCTGCTCCAGCTGCTCCAGCTTCAGGCACAGCAATGGGTTCTGCTTCTCACTGCTGGAGTCCAAAGTTTCCCCACCTAAATGCAGGGGAACGTCCCTGGAATATTTCCCATTATTCCTATGTCAAATTTTCCTCTGTTAAATGATCTTAGGGTGCAAAAAAAAACCTCTGAAAACCCCCTTTGGTGATTATTTCAGATTTTCCCAGGTTTTCAGATTTTCAGCAATGGGAGCCAGGTGAGATGCCAGCACACAAAGTGACTTCAGGCAATCAGTTTGGAGATGTTCAGCAGCTCAAATCCATCCCTGAGCTCTCCTTCTGGGTTATGTTTTTCTAGGGGGGGATGTGTGAGGTTAGTTGGGGTAAGGGAGCTGCAAAAATCACATCAGGGACAGGAATTCGTGCAGAGAATGAGGCAGAAGTTAAAGAGAGAATCCCAGATTGGTTTGGGTGGAAAGGGACCCTAAATCTCAAGGACAGGGACACCTCCCAGTGTCCCAGGGACACCTCCCAGTGTCCCAGGCTGCTCCAGCCCCAATGTCCAGCCTGGCCTTGGGCACTGCCAGGGATCCAGGGGCAGCCACAGCTGCTCTGGCAATTCCAGCCCAGCCCCTCCCAGAGAGGAATTCCTGCCCAATCTCCCATTTCAATCCATTCTCCATCAGTTTAAAGACCATTCCCTGTGTCCTGTCCCTGCAGGCCTTGTCCCCAGTCCCTCTGCAGCTCTCCTGGAGCC
>VZDJ01000274.1:1641025-1662824 GCA_008694505.1 Cyanoderma ruficeps | reverse complement strand
CGGCCCCCAACACTGACCCCAGCTGTCCCCCCTGGGGGGGTCACCAGCCCTCCAAATGTCCCAGAAACACTCAGGATGTGGCTCATGGGGCCATGGGCTGATGGCTGGGGTGGGTCTTGGAGGGCTTTTCCAGCCTTGCAGTTCTGATTCTGTGATCAGGGCCAAGCCCAGGGTGGGGGGCTCACGGGCCAGTCCCAGCCCAGGGGGGCTCAGGGGGCCAGTTCCAGCCCAAGGTGGGTCAAAGGCCCAGTCCTGGCCCAGGGGGGCTCATGAGGCCAGTCCCAGCCCATCCAAGGGGTTCTTGGCATTCAATCCTGATGGAAATGTAGAACCCAAATGCAGCTGAGTGCTGGGAGCAGGGAACAGCCCCCTTAAATCACATTCTCAAGCAGCTGGAGGAAGTGTAAGGAAATGCAGCCATCCTTGGAGTGGCCCGTGCCTCTTTCTTTCAGGCTCTTCCTAAGGAAATTCTGGATAATTCCACTGAAACCCAAATAACTCCCAGCCCTTTTATATTCCCTGTGCTGAGCTCTGCCCTTCCAGTGCCCCCACACTGCTCCCACCACGGCTCCCCCAACCCTCAGGGCGTCCCCTGAGCTCCTGCACGGCCCCAGCTCCGTCCCTGTGTCCCTCTGTGACGCTGTTTGACACCACAAGGACACAGACTCCAACTTCAGAAGGCTGGAAATGACTCCTTGATTTTTGGGATGTGTCTCCCTTTTATACCATTTCACACAGACCAGTTGGATTGGGGACACAAAGACAAACCTCTTCACTCACATTGGTCAGAGCAGAGGGACAGCAAGAAGAAGTCCCTCCTGGGGAAAGGAATGAATAACAAAGTTACAGTTACAAAAACATTTCTCCTGTTTGCAGAAAATTCCCCGGGAAAAGAATTTCAGAAAACCAAAACCTCTCAGGCACGGAACCAGGGCTACACCTCTGTCCCCTGGGCTTGGCTGTCACAGCTGCAGCTCAGATTTTCCTCTCACTGCTCTCCCCAGACCCAAATATTCACTCCACTTCTGTCTCCTCAATAACCCCCATCCCTCTGCCACAGAAATTGTAAATTTTTCTAAGGTGATAATTACCCACCACAATGGAAAACTGAGGTTCAGCCCCGTTTCTTTCTGCTGCTCTTGCTCCAGAGCCCTGGGAAAGGCCAAAACACAGATTTTTCAATTTTAGGCTTCTCCTGCCAGCGTGGCAAGATGAGGATGCTTTAGAAACATGGATTGTCAGAGGTGCTTTTGTCTCGGATGGTAAATCCACAGGTCAGGGCTCAGAGAAGGCCCAGCCTGAGCAGAGAGCTGCCCAAATCAGTGGGAAATGCAGAGGATGGGGTTATGCACCAGGGGAATGTGAACTGGGGATGTTCTCTGGAGGTTCAACACCAGAACTGCTCATTTATCCCAAGAAAAATGGGGTACTGGAAGAAAGAGGCCTCAAGGTCTCTTCCCACACTACCCAGAAGCCCATTTAGTCCCAAACTTCTGTTTTAGCCAGCGTTTAGTGCAAGCTCCAAGGCAAAACACAAAAAATCCCATCCCAGCAATTCTCATTTCTCCTTCCCAGGGGGAAGAGGCAGGGCCCAAGGCGGGTGAGGTAATTCCCACCTGGCCTCTCCCCCAGCCTGGAACCGCCGGGCTCGGAGGCTGCTGCACTCGCACACGTCTGAGGGCTCGGCCCTGCCTCTTTTGTGTGGGTTTGGCAAGCCCCTCACATGCCTGATGGGGCAGCTCTTGCCAAAAAACAGCGAGCGGGGCACGCCCGGCGTGCCAGGCTCGGCAGGGCCGGGGCACCGGCGGCTCCCGTGTGCACGGAGCTCGATCCAGAGGGGATTAAGTGCTCAGCCTTGGCATGAGACACCCTGGAGAAACCTAAAACCTGAGGTGCCACCTCACGCTGGAGGTGCCCGGTGCTGACATTCCTCCCCAGGCCACTGTCACCACGCAGGTGACAGCCTGCACGGGGTACGTGCACGTCCTCATGGCACTCCCCGCGAGCTGGGGCTGCTCTCCCCTTTCCTGGCACGGCACGGCCTGGCCCCTGGTGATCCTCAGTGGTTCAAATTCTGCTCGTCAGAGTTTCAAGTTCTGCTTTTCAGAGTTTCAAGTTCTGCTCCTGAGTTTCACCTTCTGCTCTTCGGAACCTCCCAATTGTTCAGGTTGGAAAAGCCCCCCAAGGTCCTCACCCCACGTTCCCCACCAAACCCTGTCCTCCAGTGCAGCATCCCCTCGGTGTCTGAACTCCCTCACTGCCCCAGGCAGCTGTGCCAAAGCTTCGCTGACCTTCCCATAAAGAAATTTTCACTAAAATCCAATTTAACCCCCTCGTGGCACAACATGAAGCTGTTTCTTCTCATTCTGTTGTTACCTGTGAGAAGAGAAGACCTGGCTGTTCCCTCCTGTCAGGGAGAGCCACAAGGTTCCCCCTGAGCCTCCTTTTCTCCAGGCTCAGCCCCTTTCCCAGCTCCCTCAGCCCCTTCTGGGGCTCCAGACCCTTCCCAGCTCCATTCCCTGCCCTGGACACGCTCCAGCCCCTCCAGGTCCTGTTTGCCATAAACTCTGCCCAGGGCCTGAGGAGCCCCAGCAGGGCCAGCACGGGGGCTGATCACATTTTCACATTTGTCATTAGGAAAAGTTCTTTAACAACACTGACCTGATGTTTGTTCCTGAAGCAGATCAGCTGCTGGTGTTGATGGACAAGATCCAACCTGTGGTTCGGGACAGGGGGAAATTCCATAAAATCACTGATTGGATTTCGGGCCTGCATTGCAATTACCTAATCAATTACCCCGCTGTCCCCTCCTGTCAGGGAGTTGTGCAGAGCCACAAGGTCCCCCCTGAGCCTCCTTTTCTCCAGGCTGAGCCCCTCTCCCAGCTCCCTCAGCCTCTCCTGGGGCTCCAAACCCTTCCCAGCTCTGTTCCCTGTCCTGGACATGCTCCAGCCTGGGTTGGGTGGGTTGGAAGTTGCAAACTGGTCCCCACTGGGCTGGAGGCAGCGAGGAGAGCTCAGTCTGCTGAGGGGATGTTTGAGCAGCTGCTGGAGATGAAGTCTGGGGAAGGCCTTGCGTGGTCAGGCTGCAAACCAAAGGTAATTGGGTGCTATCACTCCTTGGAGATGATTTAGGGTGGAAATTCATGGAATCATGGAATGGGTAGGGTTGGACAGACCCTAAATCCCACCCAGTGCCACCCCAGCCATGGCAGGGACACCTTCCCCTGTCCCAGGCTGCTCCAGCCCCAATGTCCAGCCTGGCCTTGGGCACTGCCAGGGATCCAGGGGCAGCCACAGCTGCTCTGGGGATCTGTGCCAGCCCTTCCCCACCCTCAGAGAGAAGAATTTCTCCCTGATATTTCATCCTATTTCAGTTCAAAGCCATTTGCCCCAATCCTGTTGAGGGAAACAGGGGCACGTCCTCCCCTTTCCAGCCCCACCAGAGGGGGAGATGCTGAAACCAAAAGCCAAAGTTCCCACAGGAGTGACCTGTGCAGGAGAGCTCCTCCTGGAGCTTCACTGCCCGTGAAAGGAAGGGGGAGAATTGAGGACAGGGAAGAGACGTCTCAGAAGGGAGAAGCTCCAGGGAGAGCTCCGAGCCCCTGGCAGGGCCTAAAGGGGCTCCAGGAGAGCTGCAGAGGGACTGGGGACAAGGCCTGCAGGGACAGGACACAGGGAATGGCTTCCCACTGCCAGAGGGCAGTTATTGCTCTTCAGAACCCAAGACTTTTCCAGGAGCCTCCATCAAGGAGGGCCCAAGGGTCTGGACAAGAGAGAAGTGTCTGAATGACCATCCACAGCAAAACCAAAAATGACCCAGGAGGGTGTCTGACAGGGGCTGAGCACCCAGGGGTGGGGACCTAGAGGGACGAGCCTTAGAGGAGTCTGTCAGGGCACTCTAAACCCAGATTCCTCTCAGGCGCTGGAGGGGAGAATCAGAACCTCTGGTGCTCTCTGTGGCCTGTTGTGGTCAGTCCACTGCCCAAAGGCCATTTCAGAAAAGCCTTTCCAACCCCTGCTTGGGTCTGACTTGGTGTGGAAGGCACAGAAAATCAACTCATCCTCTCTGTGAGTGCCCTGGGAGCTCCAGCACAGTCTGGGAGCTCTCCCCACGCTCCCAGAGGGATCCAGGGTGTTCTCTGAGCACAGAGGGAGGGGAAGGGCTCCAGCAGGAACAGCTTTAGAGCCCACTGCTCACATTGGCCCTGCCAAGGTGGGAGGAACCTTAATGTGAGAGCTGAGGCTGGGATGTCCCAATTTCAGGGACAGAAAGATGAGGCCACACCAGCAGCAGTTCAAGGGAACAAACCGTTTATTTCAAAACTCTGACTCCATTTTATCGACATCTACAAAGGTCCAGAGCTCGGCCACCACAGGGGCCACCTCCTCAACCTGGCTGGTGGACATCACCATCCATCATTTCTTCTCTCAGAGGACAGGGATGTAAATATCTATTTTTGCACACTTGTTTACATTCCACTCTGTGGGAACCCACAGCACAAAGTCAGAAGGCAGAAAATTCCAGGCGACACCTTAAAACTCTTCCAGTCCTCAGGAAGGAATCGCCCTGATTTTTCAGCCTTCTGATTGTTTTACATTTCTACGGGAGCCTTCTCACGCTTGTGACAAAAACAAAAACGGATGTTTGGTAAACAACACCTTCCTTCCACGGGGGAGGACAAATTCATGGGCTTCTGAGTTGACCACTGGGGTCAGAGGGGTGTTCCTCTTGTCCCCCAATCCTTGACCAAATCCCAAAACCTATATAAGTTGAGATCCCCAAATAAACTTCCTTTCTTTTTCATCTCACATCCTGACAGGTGACTGTGGTTCTTTTCGTGTCCTCTTGTGACACAATCCCACCCCGTGCCATGAGCAGGGACACCTCCCACCATCCCAGGCTGCTCCTGGGACTGGAGTTGGGGCCCAAGAGAGGCTGTGAACGCTCTGGGCGCTCAGCTCTGGCTCACACATCCCCTGCCCTGCTTTTCTCTTCAAATCCCCGCGGTTTTGGGGCCATAACCTGTGGAATCCAGAGGCACGGGGAGCTGCAGGCAGCAGCAGATGCCTGCTGGGCTGTGGCTGCCTGGACATGAAGCAGCAGAGCCTGGGCCGGGGATGTCAGAGGGATGAGCTGGGGAGGAGGGAGGATCTGCCCTGGGTTAATGAGGGAGGTGTGAAAATGACGAGTCGTGGCAGCCCTGGGAGGCACTGATTTATCTCTCTGGTGACGGATGCCAGCGAAGGAAGGGGCTTGTTGTATTGCACTAATTAGTCATTTCACTTTGTTACATCGCACTGGGTGTTTCTTTGCTGCACCTTCCCATGAGGCTTTGAACCCCCTTCACCTGATACCCCTTATCTTTGCCCTCCCCTGCTTCAGTCCCCATTGTCAACAGACCCCCCTCCCCCTTTTCCCTAGGGATTAAAACTCCCACACAGGGAGTCAGCCCCTTTTTCCCTTCCTGGGCTAAAAGGTGTGGGTTCTACATTAAGGCTGTGGGACTGTGTCCCGTGAAGATTGAGAACTCCTTTTATCTTTTATCTATCCTTTTTTATCTTCGTCATAGCCCAGATTTCCCCCATGGCCCACAGCAGCCAGGGCTGGATCGCAGGGGAGAGGGAATTTCGGGCAGGGGCCGTGTACTGCAGGCAGGTGATGAAAGCCCAGCCTGGGCGAGCAGCAGCTCCTGGGGTGACAGTCCATGGAGAGAACATCCCTGCAGCCCAGAGAATTCCACACCCAGCCCTGAGTGCCCTGGCACAGCAGGACCTGCTGTTCCTCCCAGGGTTTGTGTCCCAAAGGATTGGAGCTGGAACCACACAGACAATGTCACTGCTGGAGGTGGCTGTGTCACTGCACGAGGAGGTCACTGGGAGGTGAAGAAGGGAAGACCATGGAAATGTGGAGTGGTTTGTGTTGGGAGGGACCCTAAAAGCCATCCAGGGAAAATCCCAGGATGCTCCAGCCTGGCCTTGGGCACTGCCAGGAATCCAGGGGCAGCCACAGCTGCTCTGGCAATTCCAGCCCAGCCCCTGCCCACCCTGCCAGGGAACAATTCCTGCCCAATCTCCCATCCAGCCCTGCCCTCTGGCAGTGGGAAGCCATTCCCTGTGTCCTGTCCCTGCAGGCCTTGTCCCCAGTCCCTCTGCAGCTCTCCTGGAGCCCCTTTAGGCCCTGCCAGAGGCTCGGAGCTCTCCCTGGAGCTTCTCCTCTCCAGGGGAGCCCCCCCCAGCTCTCCCAGCCTGGCTCCAGCCCTGGGATCAGTGCAGTGGTCTCAGCTTCCCCACCCCGTTACCCTGTGCAAGCCAAAGCAAATCCCAGGCTGAGGTGCAGCTCGGGTGTTTGTGACACTGGCTGACCTCAGAAGTGCATCAGCACCAGACACAGGAATGTGATTGCAAATCTTACGTAAAATACTCTTGAAAATCCCAGGTTCTGGAATAGCATGGTTTGAGTGGAGGCTTCTTAGTCTGTGTAGCTTTAACATAAAACTGTGAAGCCTAAATCCTAACTCAGAAACAAATAATTATCAGAGGAGCTCTCCAGACACTTTTAGAGGAGAATTTGGGGATGCAGCCTGGAGGTGATGACCTGAATTCCTTCTGGAGCAGAATCTGTGGCTGCTGCAGTGAAACTCCCTGGGACAGGGACAGGGACAGGGCCAGCACCCAGGGCACGGCTGGAGCTGGGCCAGGGCAGGCTCAGGCTGCAGAGCAGGGAAAGGTTCTTCCCCCAGAGGGTTCAGGCACTGCCCAGGCTCCCCAGGGAATGGGCACGGCCCCGAGGCTGCCAGAGCTCCAGGAGCCTTTGGACAGCGCCCCAGGGATGCCCAGGCTGGGAGTGTTGGGGGGTCTGGGCAGGGCCTGGGGCTGGACTGGATCATCCTGGTGGGTCCCTCAGCCCAGGGTGTTCTGTGGCTCCAAGATCCCCACTCAGGTTTGCAGTAGGTTCCAGGTTGGAGCAGCCTGGGAAGTCCCTGGATGACTTTTAGTGTCCTTCCCAACACACCTCACTCAGGTTTGAAGGAGGTTCCAGGACCCTCATTCATGTTTGAGGTGCGTTCCAGGACCCTCACTCAGATTTGAAGGCGGTTCGAGGACCCTCACTCAGGTTTCCAGTAAGTTTTGGGACTCTCACTTAGGTTTGAGGTGGGTTCCAGGACCCTCACTCAGGTTTGCAGGTTTTGGGACCCTCCCTCAAGTTTGACGTGGCTTTCAGGACCCTCACTCAGGTTTGCAGCAGGTTCCAGGACCCTCACTCAGGTTTGCAGGTTTTGGGACCCTCACTGAGGTTTGAGGCGGGTTCCAGGAGCTCCCAGGTGTTGGTGTCCCCTCCCAGAGCCCTGAGTGTCCCTGGGCTGTGCCCGGGGCTGGGATGGGGCACACCTGGGGCACAGCAGAACCTCTCCGAGGTGATGCTGCCCAGCACGTAGGTGTGAGAGGAGCCATGGGAGGCTCCACGTTCCTCAGCTGTCAGGAGGCAAACACCTCCATGTGGTTAGCCCAGAAGAAAAAAAAAAGAAAAAAAAAAAGGAAAAAAGGCATTTTAATCCACTGAGGTGCTTCGTTTGGCCTTGACATAAAGCGCTGAGAGGGGATAAAAGCTTCTGGGAGGACAGGCCCGATGGGAGGATTATCTGCGGCGCTTTGGGAAAGGCTGGGACTTTGCAAACACTCCCAGGAGGGAACAAAAGCATCTCCTGCAGCGAGCGCTGCGTGCCCCGGGCCCTCTCCTGCCCGCTGATATGCAAATCCCGGCACGGCGGCTGCGCTTGGCACATTCCCGGCACCAATTTTGGGCACGGCTCGGTGCGTGACTCGGGGCTGAGTCAGCGCGGAGGAATGACGGGCGCTCTTTGTTCCCGCGGCGCAGAAACACGGACGTGCCGCGGGAGCCAGGCGGGACTGGCAGCGGGGACACGGCCCGGGAGGGGAGCGGTGACACCATCGGCCCTGGAGAGCGGGCACGGACCGGACAGCCGGGGACAGAGCCGGGGACACAGCCGGGGACACAGCCGGACCCGCGGGGCTGAGCTCACCTGGGGGGGCTGAGCTCACCTGGGGGTGAGACATTCACCTGTGGGATGCTGAGCTCACCTGTGGGTGCTGAGCTCACTTGTGGGGTGCTGCACTCAGCTGTGGGGTGTTCATTTACCTGTGGGGTGTTACATTCACCTGTAGGGTGTTACATTCACCTGTGGGGTGCTGCACTCACTGTGGGGTGTTCAGTCACCTGTGGGTGCTGAGCTCACCTGTGGGATGTTTTATTCACCTTTGTGGTGCTGTGCTCACCTATGGGGTGTTCACTCCCCTGTGGGGTGTTTTACTCACCTGTGGGCTGTTCACTCACCTGTGGGGTGCTGAGCTCACCTGTGGGCTGTTCACTCACCTGTGGGGTGCTGAGCTCACCTGTAGGGTGTTTTATTCACCTGTGGGGTGTTACATTCACCTGTGGGGTGTTTTATTCACCTGTGGGGTGCTGAGGTGTGAGGATCCTGCAGAGGGTCAGGATCCAGAACCCACAATCGACTCAATCACCAAGAAACTCCTGATGAAAGCAAAAGTTTAGTGGAGAAGGGAAGGAAGTGGTGATTCCATTCCCATTTGTTGGTGACAAAGTGCACGATTTTAACCCAGAGTGGCAAATTATGATTCTTCTCCTCAGTCCGTGCCTTTTTCCCGTTCTGAAGTGGATAAAGATCAGTGCAGGAAGCCTTTGCTGCTGCTTTCCAGGTCCTGAATTCCTGATCCTCCAGCAGCCCTTGGCATCATTAATGGGAAGACCAGGGAGGCTGGGCACTGTCCTTTGGCAGAAATCCCAAATTCCCCAGGGTAGGGAAAGGCTTCCCTTGAGCCCCTGTGACCGTCTCCCCTGCCCAGCACCAAGGCACAGCCTCAGTGTTTTGGGTGTAAACACCTGATTTGTAAAAATCCCCACTCGTGGGGATGGATTTGTCCCAGTTCGTGGCAGGACAAAGTCCTTAAAGTCCCTCCCAACCCACAGCAGCCTGTGATCCCCTGAACCCCAAACCTGGATCCCTCCCCTGCCCGGGGAGAGCATTTCTGAGCTCGTGCTCTTGCCGTGGCGCCCTGGAATTGTCACATTTCCCCTTTCCAACAGCCACCCCAAGGTGAAAGGCATTTTCTGCAGGTTTTTCAGGCTCACAGGGGCAGCTGTGGGGCGTCCCTGGCCCTGTAATGCAAACCCTGGGGCATAAATCAGCCCTGACACCTCGAGATGCCCATTGGAGCTGGGCAGGGGGGAATTCCTTGGAGGATGAGAAGGGACCTGCCCCAGTCTGAGCCTCACGGGGCAATGAGAAGCTCAGAAGAGCTGAAGGAATCTCAGGAAGATCAATATCAATCCCCAGGGGATGCCCCGAGGAGGCAGAAGCCCCCTGGGGGGTCTCATAAATGCTGCTCAGTGTTTGTTTTGCTCCTCGCTGCAGCCTGGGACAGTCCTGCCCTGGAATCTGCTCCTGCTTTGTTCCTCCAGCCTGGCCAGGATCCCAGTCAGCTCCTCAGCCTGGCCAGGCAGGTGTGGGAGGGTGAGGGACCAGGAGAAATGGCACACTGCAGCTGGAACCCCAAATAATCTGCCGGGATGTGGGAAATGTTCTGGCCAAGGGGCAGAACCCCAAATAATCTGCTGGAATGTGGGAAATGTTCTGGCCAAGGGGTAGAACCCCAAATAATCTGCTGGGATGTGGGAAATGCTGTGGCCAAGGGGCAGAGGGAACCACATCCAGCCCCACAGCCCCTCCTGGGAGTGGCTCCAGCCCCACCCCACAGGGCTGGGGCGGCTCTGGCCTCTGTCTGTGCCAGCCCTGCCCTCAGTCCATCCCTGCTGGGTCTCCTCTCAGCTGGTACCACCTCAGCCATCCCAAACTCAGCACCTCATATGGAGAAATGACGGCCAAAGGATCCCCAGGGCTGCCAGAAGGAGCTCAGCCCTTCCTGGAGCAGGAGAAGGGGGACTTGCCACCACCTGGCAGCCACCAATGCAGCCTGAGGGGCTTTTTGGGGTGACACAGAGCCATGAACTGCTGGAAGAGGCAGCAGAGAAGAGATTTCAACCCCTCCACACAGCCCCAAGCCCAGCTGCCTCAAACCATGGCCTGTCCTGCAGCTGCACAGCATCACCTTGCCTTGGCTTCCCATGGGGGGGCAGGAAAGCTCTGGGGAGATTAGATGGGATATTCGGAGTCTTGGTTTGGAAAGACAGGTGTCTGCCTGGGAAAACCAGAGCTTCCCTTGGAATGGAGAATAGAAACCCCCTCCCTCCAAATTATTATAATTTTGAAATTAAGGGGTTTTCAGGAAAAGATACGGGAATAGGAATAACAGTTCTTTACTGGGAATATTAAAAATACAAATGTAGTAAAGCAAACAAACAAACAATCAAAAAATCCTGGAAACGCTGCCAGGGTCAGAACTCTCCTGCCCCCGTGTTGGTCAGGCTGTTGGTGTCAGCCCAGCCCAGCCCTCCTGCAGGGACAGATGTGGTTCTGCTGGAGCAGAGATGATCCTGGAGAAGGGTCCAGTGGTGCTGGGATGGGTCCGGTCTCCCNTGGTCTGAGAGGGTTTTTCCAGCCTCAGTGATTCCATGATTCCATGATTAATCATCCCAGACCCAGGAGATCTCAGTGGCACCTGCCCTGTGCCCAGCCCAGCCCTTCCTGCCCTGCAGGTGTTGCAGCCACACCACAGCTGTGACAGGATTTGGCACAGGGACATCAGAGCCGGCCTGGCCCTCCTGGTCCCTCCAGGCTGTGTCACTCCTGAGAATCCCTGGGGAAGGCACTGCAATTTCCAGAGGGTGGCCCTGGCCCTTGAATCAGACACCTAAATCAGCAAAGTGACAGCCTGGGAGAGCTGGGGGGGCTCCCCTGGAGAGGAGAAGCTCCAGGGAGAGCTCCGAGCCCCTGGCAGGGCCTAAAGGGGCTCCAGGAGAGCTGCAGAGGGACTGGGGACAAGGCCTGCAGGGACAGGACACAGGGAATGGCTTCCCACTGCCAGAGGGCAGGGCTGGATGGGAGATTGGGCAGGAATTGTTCCCTGGCAGGGTGGGCAGGGGCTGGGCTGGAATTGCCAGAGCAGCTGTGGCTGCCCCTGGATCCCTGGCAGTGCCCAAGGCCAGGCTGGACATTGGGGCTGGGACAGCCTGGGACACTGGGAGGTGGCCCTGCCAGGGCTGGGGTGGCACTGGGTGGGATTTATGACCCTTCCAGGGGGAAGATGTCACACCTTTGCCACACCTGATACAATCCCCAAGGTGAGCCTTGCCCTGACAATTCCAGGGAGATTGACAATTCCATGGATAAAACCCAGGTGGGGTCGTTCATTCTCGTGTCCCATTCCTTCATTTACTGCTGAGCCACTGCTCAACGCTGATATAACACACAATTTTAAAAAATTTATTCACACAACAATTAAAAACTGCCATGAGGGCAAAAAAAAAAAAAAAAAGGCCTAAATATGTCGATTTTTGACATCAGGGACTGTTCAGCCTTTAGCTCATGGACAGGAAGGCTGAGCAGGAAATTCACACCGAAGGTGAACGCTCGGCTCCTGGCTGGGGTGGAGGATTTGGGGGTCTCGGGGATGTTTGGGGGGTTGGATGCTGAATCCAGCGGCACCGACACCACCCGGGTTCCTCAGTCGGGGCTGGGCTGAGCCGGCTGTGGGTGCCGGACGTGCTCGGGGCAGCGGAGCTGCGGGAGCCTGGCTGGGATGGCAGCGGGCTGGCAGCGCTTCAGAACCAGCCGAGCAGCTTTGTCTCCTCTGTGGGAGGCGTGAAGGAGCCGCCCGGAGCCGCTGAAGGTTTCCCCGTGCCAGTTATTAGCAATCTGCCGGCTATAAATAGCTGCTGCCTCATCCCGCCGCGGCTGAGTTATCGCCCTGCTCACGTTCCCCGCTCCATGACACACTTCTTGTTCGCCTGCTCCATCGCGGTGATGCAAGGCAGCCCAAAAAAAACCAAAAAAACCACCTCCAACGTGTCCCGGCTGCGGGCGGCAGCGTGGGCTCTGCAGGGCGCTGCGGCTCGGGGCAGAGCTCCAGGAAACGCTCCGGGGAAAGGCAGGCGGGTTCCAAGCTCTGTCCCCATCCATCTGCAGGGAGGGAGGCAGTGGGAGACTGGCAAAAGCCGGGGGATTTCTCCCCGTGCCCGTCAGTCAGGGGGTTTTCAGATTTTTGGTTCGTTTTCCTGGTTTTTCGCCTTGTATTTTGGACTGGCCGCAGAGCACCAGTGCAGAGGCTGTTCCAACAGCACCGTGGAGCTCAGCAGGTCCCACTGGGGAAAAAGTCCCAGCCTGCTTGTGCCCATAAACATTCCCAGGTGGCACAGATCACCCACGGTGCTTTTCACAGAATCACAGAATCGCAGAATGTGGAGGTTGGAAGAGACCTTCAAGATCATCGAGTCCAACCCAGCCCCGACACCTCAACTAGATCATGGTGTCAAGTGCCACATCCAGTCTCTTTTTAAACACATCCAGGGATGGTGAATCCACCACCTCCCCGGGCAAACTTTTCCCTCTGAGCTGCCCCGTTCCCTCAGCCAGGCAGCCCTGGCCTTGGGGTCCTGCCTGCTGTGCCCTGGAGAGGCAGCAAGGTGCCACAGCAGCTGGGGTTGAGCAGGGATGAGCCAAGGAAGTGGCTGGAATTGGGGAACCCGGGCTCAGTGCCCCACTCTCAGTGCCCCACTCCTCACCCCCCTCAGGGACACCAGGCACCTCCTCTGGGCCGTCTGTGCCGCTCAGAAGGGCTGCAAAGCCACCCTGGGCTGAGTTTGGAGCCCCAGGTCCCTGTCACGCCCTGTTTCCAGCACTCCTTTGCTCTCACAAGGTCCTGAGGGTGCCAAAGGGCCGTGGAGGTTCTCACCCTCCTCTGGTGATGTTGTTCTGTTGTTCGCTGTAGGTCTGGGAGCTTTGTCCAGCCAGACATCCCAAGAGTGAGGGAAGGTTGTGTCACACAGAGGCAAAGCCAGGGGCCCTCTGCAGATCCACTCTGGGTGCTCTGCTGTGTCCCTGCTCTCTGCAGATCCCCCGTGGGTGCTCTGCTGTGTCCCTGCTCTCTGTAAATCCCCTCTGGGGACCCTGCTGTGTCCCTGCTCTCTGTAAATCCCCTCTGAGTGCTCTGCTGTGTCCCTGCTCTCTGTAAATCCCCTCTGAGTGCTCTGCTGTGTCCCTGCTCTCTGTAAATCCCCTCCAGGTGCTCTCCTGTGTCCCTGTTCCCTACAGATCCACTCTGGATGCTGTGCTGTGTCCCTCCTCTCTTCAGATTCCCTCTAGACACTCTGCTGTGTCCCCCCTGAACGTTCTGCTGTGTCCCCACTCTCTGCAGATCCCCTCTGGATGCTCTGCTCTGTCCCTGCTCTCTGTAAATCCCCTCTGGATTCTCTGCTGTGACCCTGCAGGTCCCTCCTGGGTGCTCTGCTGTGTCCCCAAGGGAGCAGATGGCAGCAGCTGGTCCCAGGCAGGGCCCCCTCCCCACGTTCCCATCCCAGCCCTGGTTCCAGGTGCAGAGACAGCAGTTCTCAGCCCCAGAGGCCCCTGGGGTGAGGTTTCCCCCTCCTGGGCCAGCCCCAGCCCCTCGCTGTGCTGAGGGGGGGCTGTTGGCAGAATCAATCCCAATTCTTGGACCACCGCCAGCAGCTTTGACTCAGCCTGGGCCAAATTCCCACAAGGGCCCCTTTGCTGCTTCCATGTTGGCTGTGGGCAGGGTCTCTGGAGGACAGACCGCTCCAAGTTGGGATCTGTTTTAGATAAACAGTGCTGGGTTATGGCCCGTGCCCAACAGCCTCAGCCAGCCTCAGCTGCAAACCCCAGCCATGAGCCCAGCTCTCCTGGGGGGCCACGACGGTGGCTGTTAGCCCGCCAGGCAGGGAGGACACCAGCAAGTCCTTAAGCCCAAGAGAAACATCAACAAGGGGATATTTTCCCTTGGATTGGGGCATTGCACTGAGCAGTTGCTCCTGGTGGGACTTTAGGAGCAGGCAGGATAATTTTGGCTAGTCGTGACTCTCACCTGCAGGACAGTTTTGGATAGTGGTGACTCTCACCTGCAGGACAGTTTTGGATAGTGGTGACTCACCTGCAAGACAGTTTTGGATAGTGGTGACTCATCTGCAGGACAGTTTCAGATATTGGTGACTCTCACCTGCAGGACAGTTTTGGATATTGGTGACTCTCACCTGCAGGATAATTTCAGGTAGTGCTGACTCCCACCTGCAGGACAGTTTTGGATACTCTCACCTGCAGGATAACTTTGGCTAGAGGTGACTCTCACCTGCAGGATAATTTCAGATATTGGTGACTTTCACCTGCAGGATAATTTCAGATATTGGTGACTCCCACCTGCAGGACAGGGCTGTGCTCCCGTGTCTCATTGTCACTGAGAAGGGGAACTCGTTTGGGATAAACTGAACAACTCCTCAGAAACAGGAGCAGGAATTGCCTGTGTGGAGCTGGGGCTGATCCTGGGAATGAACACGGAGCCTTTTCCCAGGGAGGCTCCCAGGCCCCAGGATGATCTGAGGATTGATGGCAGCAAACAGGGGAGCCCAGCAGCAGTCAAGAGTGTGGAGACAGCAGCCAGAGCCAAGCCAAACCTTTCCAAGCCCAGGGATTCCAGTTGGGAATGCAGAGCTCCAGCTGGGTTGGGGGTTCCATGGAGCCTTTCTGGGCCATCCTGGGCAGGAGGGAGGAAATCCATGGAGAACACAGCTCATGGAGACCTGGATGGACCCAGAGCATTCACCCAGGGCTGTGCTGCACCCGGGGCTCCTGGGAGTGGTGATGATCCACATTCAGTGTTTTTTTGGGTCTCCTGGTGATGAGTGTGCGAATAAACCCAGGGACAGAGCTCAGTATCATCCTTTTCCCTTCTCAGGGCTCATACACAGTGTCTGTGGGTGATTGGAGTGAGTAAAGGATGATTAATGCTCTCTGGGACTGGCTCTGGCAGAGAGACTCAGCGGGCCCACAAAGGCAGCGGCGATGACACCGCTCCTTTCGCTCGTTTCATTCTGAAAGAAAATACAAGTTTAGGGTTCATTTTGAACAATAAAATTTCATCAGCTGATGATTTTTTTTTCCTGATTTTTAAGACTTCAGGACAAATCAGTACCATGTCACAGGGATGTGATTTAGGAATCTCAGAATGGTTTGGGTTGGAAGGGACATTTAAGGATCATCCAATGCCACCCCCTGCCCTGGCAGGGACACCTCCCAGTGTCCCAGGCTGCTCCAGCCCCAGTGTCCAGCCTGGCCTTGGGCACTGCCAGGGATCCAGGGGCAGCCACAGCTGCTCTGGCAATTCCAGCCCAGCCCCTGCCCACCCTGCCAGGGAACAATTCCCTCCATATTTAGCCTTAATTTCCCCTCTTTCTGTTTGAAACCCTTCCCCCTTGTCCTGCCACTCCAGTTCCTGATGGACAGTCCCTCCACAGCTTCCTCAGAGCCCTGTGACATCCTGGGAGGGGCTCTGAGCTCTCCCCACAACCTTCTCCCCTCCAGGCTGACCAGCCACCCCTCTATTCTGCCACAGAAACAAATGCTTTTCTAAATTAAAGATTTTCCAGCAGCTGAAGCCTCTCCCCAGTGCTCTTTGGCATTTTGCTTCAAACATTGCCTTGTGCTCCCAGTGCAGGTGACCTGGTTGGGCGGCCGCTCACACAGAGGGAGTGTCCTGGTTTGGAAAGACAGGTGTCTGCCTGGGAAAACCAGAGCTTCCCTTGGAATGGAGAATGGAAACCCCCTCCCTCCAAATTATTATAATTTTGAAATTAAAGAGCTTTAAGGTGAAGATATGGGAACAGGAATCACAGTTCTTTACTGGGAATATTAAAAACACAAATGTAGCAGTACAAAAAACAAGCAAACAAACAACCAAAAATCCTGGAAACGCTGCCAGGGTCAGAACTCTCCTGCCCCCGTGTTGGTCAGGCTGTTGGTGTCAGCCCAGCCCAGCCCTCCTGCAGGGACAGATGTGGTTCTGGTGGAGCAGAGATGATCCTGGAGAAGGGTCCAGTGGTGCTGGGATGGGTCCGGTCTCCCTCTGGGAATCCAGTGCAGACAGGCTGTGCTGCTGTTCTGAATGCCAGCTTTGATCCAGGTGGGAATGCTGGGCTCCTCCCCCTGGGTGGAGCCTCTCCCCATGGGATGATGGAATTGTCTCAGCCCTGCAGTGAGCCTGGATGGCCCATGGACAGCAGATCTCCCCTGGGGGGAGGATGGGTCCTGGAAGGGATAAAGAACACGGCCCCGGCTGGTTTAACAGCTGCCCATGGACAGGTCCCCACGCGGTTTCAGCAGGTGGTGACAGGACACACACCCTGGTCACATCCTGCACTGCGGCCCAAGACAGGGAGTCACCCCTCCCTCACCAGGAGCAGCTCCTGCATCCCTTTTCCAGCATTTCCCTGGAGGAGCCTCCCCCAGCCCCTGTGCCCAGCCAGCAGAGAACAGGTGCCTCCACATCTGGAGCGTTCAGGTGGTGGAGTTGGAGCAGCTGCCCTTGGGCAGGGCTGGGAGGATGCAAAGGGGAAGGGAAGAACAGGGGAAATCCTCATCCCAGGGTGTGTCTGAAGGGTGAGCCGTCGGCAGCTTTAAACCAGGCCCTTGGCACAGGGCTGGCCCTAAATCCCTGAAGGGACCCCACAGAAATGATTCCTGTTTCCTGAAGGTGTTGGGGTGTGTGATGGAGGGACAGAGAATGAGAGAGTGTCACTGTTTATTCCTCTTTAAGGACACATTTGCGTTCCTTTGAGGTCACAAAGTGCCACTGGGAGCACAGGGGGGTGTGGCACCAGCCCAGGGCACATCCGTGGGTTTCCCCAAGGGACAACGAGTGTTTCTCCCAGTTGCTCCCAGTCCTGGTCCCCTCTTGTCCCTGCCGTTGGTGTCATTTCCAAGCGGGAGCAGCCCAGTGTCACCCACACCCTCCAGGGACCCCCAGGGGCACAGCTGGGCCAGCAAAGCTCTGCAGAGACTTGCCCAGTCCCCCTCCAACGGCTCCAGCAGCACCGGGATCTTTTCCTGCTGTTGGTCCCGAAGGAGGGACAGGCAGAGCAGGGCAGGGATGTGCTGCAAGGAGCCAGATCCTCCCCAAATGTCCTGCGGGGTGCCACCAGCACAGGGGGACACACAATGTCCCTGGAAAATCCCTCTCTGGTTCTTACAAGTAAATTTAAAACTCTCTCTGGATCTTACAAGTAAATTTTAAATTTTCCAACAGGATCGGGAATTCACAGAGGTTCTCCACCCCGCAGCACCCCTGAATTGCAGGGCCCTTTAAAAAACCTGCAGTATTTTCCACCTCTAAATCAAGATTGATCCGGTGCCAGGAGATCGCCGACATCGTGTGAAGAAAGGGGAAAAAAAACCTGCAAAAGCAGCGCTGGGAAGGAGCACCCGGGAGAGCGAGCGAGGGGGAAAATTCGCATTAATTAGTTCGTGTTCTCCTCTCGGACGTGCATCAAATCCGCGCAAAACGGAGTTTTCCGGCAAATGCAGCGTTTTGTGGTTTTTTTTTAAGGGAATGTGGATGGTGAGATAAAATCCCACTAGATGGCACTGGGCGGACGCGCACGGTTCACAGGCGGCTCCTGTGGCCGATGGCGCTCGCTGGGGCCGCTGCGGGGCCAGGAGCACCCCCGGGCCGGGCAGCGGGGACCTCCTGCCCCTGGGGCGCTGACGGCGCTGCTCGGGGGGCTCCCGGTGGGAACCCGGGCCCCAAGGCCAGGGGGGATTTGCTGGGGTGAAGCGGGGGAAGCACTGACAATGCTGCTGCTGCNGTCTTGGGTGGCACTGAAATGGTGTCCCCAGAATCCCACAGCCTTGTCTTGGGTGGCACTGAAATGGTGTCCCCAGAATCCCACAGCCTTGTCTTGGGTGGCACTGAAATGGTGTCCCCAGAATCCCACAGCCTTGTCTTGGGTGGCACTGAAATGGTGTCCCCAGAATCCCACAGCCTTGTCTTGGGTGGCACTGAAATGGTGTCCCCAGCACCCCACAGCCTTGTCTTGGGTGGCACTGAAATGGTGTTTTGGGTGGCACTGAAATGGTGTCCCACGGAATCCCACAGCCTTGTCATGGATGGCATTGCAGTGGTGTCCCCATCACCGTCCAGCTTCTCTTGAAAAAGTGTCCTCAGCACCCCACAGCCTTGTCGTTGCAGAGAGGGTGGCATTGCAGAGATGTCCCCAGCACCCCACAGCTTTGTCACAGGTGGCATCACCGTGGTGTCCCCATCGCCCCCCAGCCTCGTGTGCGATGACAGAAATCTTGTTTTGACCCTTCCATGAGTGGCTCGTGCCAGGGAGCTGACCTGTGATGGAGCTCTAGGACAGGGACAGCAGAAAGGCTGGAGGAGGCACCAGACACCTCCACATGGACTGGGAACCCTGCAGAGCCACCAGGGAATCCTGGTGCCTGGGACAGCCCCAGGAGATGCTGGGATTTGGGATGAGAATGGCCCCAAGGCCACCATCACTGCTCTGCAGAAACGGGACAGGGTGGCCAGTCCTTGGAGGGATGGGTGGACACTGGGAGGAGAACAGAGCTGGGAAGGGTCTGGAGAATCCTGAGGGAGCTGGGAAGGGTCTGGAGCCCTGGGAGGGGCTGAGGGAGCTGGGAAAGGGGCTCAGCCTGGAGAAAAGGAGGCTCAGGGGGGACCTTGTGGCTCTGCACAACTCCCTGACAGGAGGGGACAGCCAGGGGGGTCGGGCTCTGCTCCCAGGGAACAGGGACAGGAGGAGAGGGAACGGCCTCAGGCTGGGCTGGGGGGGCTCAGGGTGGATCCCAGCAGGAATTTCCCCATGGAAAGGGAGCTCAGGCCTTGGAGCTGCCCAGGGAGGTTTGGAGTGCCCATCCCTGGAAGTGCTCAGCAAACATTTCACTGTGGCACTCCGTGCCGTGGTTTAGTTGCTGCGGTCGTGCTCAGCCAGAGGTTGGACTTGATGATCTTGGAACATTTTCCAGCCTGAACGATTCTGTGACTCCATGATTTCTGTGGTGCCTGCAGACCCCCACGAGGTGCACAGTTCACTGCCCTGTCACCCTGCTGGGGACTGGGACACTGGGAGGGAGAATTCCAGGTGTCTCTGGCTCCAGCACAGCCCGGGGCTGCCGTGGTGAGGCCAGAGCCAGGTGTGATCCTGTCCACACTCCCTGTGACACGAGTGGCTCAGCCCTCCGTGCTGATCACTCCTCTCGCCTTCATCCCTGTGCAGGGGGAGGCTGAGACGGGAGTTTCTGTGTGGATCTGGAGCCCCTGTTTGGATCTGGAATCCCTGTTTGTTTGGATCTGGAATCCCTGTTTGGATCTGGAATCCCTGTTTGTTTGGATCTGGAATCCCTGTTTAGATCTGGAATCCCTGTTTGGATGTGGAATCCTTGTTTGGATCTGGTGCCCCTGGAGAGGGCTGCAATTTGGATCTGGGGCTGCAGTTTAGATCTGGGGCTGCAATTTGGATTTGGGCCTTCAATTTGGATCTGGGGCTGCAATTTGGATCTGGGGCTCCNAGTTTGGATCTGGGGCTCCAGTTTGGATCTGGGGCTGCAGTTTGGATCTGGGGCTGCAATTTGGATCTGGGGCTCCAGTTTGGATCTGGGGCTCCAGTTTGGCTCTGGGGCTGCAGTTTGGATCTGGGGCTCCAGTTTGGATCTGGGGCTCCAGTTTGGCTCTGGGGCTCCAGTTTGGATCTGGAGCCTGGCCCAGAGGCGGCTTGTGCTGCTCCCTGGCAGAGCCCAGCCCCGTGGCCAGGATCCAGGTGGGTCCCTGCTTGCCCACCCCCTAAATCTGGCAGCAATTTGTGCTGGCTGTGAGCAGCAGCAGCAGCAGCCCCAAAATGGGAAATGCAGCCCCTTTTCCTCGTGCTCCACAGGCAGGAAAACCGAGCCGTGATTTCGCCTTGGATGCTCCCAGGGCTGCCTGCTCGGGAATAGCTCATGGGCCAGGAATGTGCCTCTTCCCCATCGCTGCTATTTTCCCACTTAAATCCAGAGGAAAATGGATCAGCTGCTAATTAGCAGCAGGGGAACTCGCCGCACGTTTATTAGGAATTTCCCTTTCTCCAGAAGTGCCTGATTACTCCGAAACACCCGGAATTCTTTCAACCCTGCACAGAGAGCAGGGCCGGTGCCCCGAGGATGAATAAATCCGGGAGGGAAGGGATGGTGCGAGGGCAGGAAAGGAGGCTGTGAGTTTGCCTGAAGGGCTGATGAATGCCAAGCAGCACCCCTGGCTCTGCCAGCGCAGAATCCCCGATCCCGGCTCGGCCACATCCCCGGCTGGGTTTTTATCTGCGGAATGACCTAACCTCGGAGCGAGCTGAGGCTGTAATAAAAAGGCTGGCGGCTGCAGCGAGCTCCAGCCGGTATCACGGCAACAGCAGGAACGTTTCAGAGCAGGCTCGGCTCAGCTGCAGCCCCTGGGGTTCTGGGGAACGGCTCTTTAATGTCTGCAAAAGTGCTTTGAAAGCCGGCGGTGGGAAACGGGGAAAGGGAAGGACGGGGGTTGTTTGGAACAGGGATGGGGCTTCAAGCAGCTCTGAAGGTGACAGCTCAGAGAAATCATGCCTGAGGAGCAGCTCAGGGGCACGGCTCGGTTCAGGTTCCTCCCCAGGATACAGCTGGGAAATATCCAAGGAGATCCAGGGAGCTGCAGGACCGCCAGGATGCTTCAGGTGGGAAAAAAGCAAAAGGGAATTCTTGATGATCCAGCAGTGCCCAAGCTGCCAGGGCAGAGTGAGCTCTTATCCATCCTGGTTCTGGGCACATGGGGACTTTGAACACTGTCCCTCACCCCCCAGAGCTGTCTGCACATCCCTGGAAGGATCCCAGAAAACTTCTGTTCCCTCCAGAAAAAATCCTCAAGACCCCTAAAAATCCCCGTGGGGGGCAGAGCGGGGTTTGTGGCTGCCACTGTAACCCCCAGGATGAAACTGGGCTGGGACAAGGTCACTGCTCCCTCGTGCACATCCCTGGAAGGGGGAGGCAGAGCCCAAAAACGAGCCAGCTGCCCGGAGGGGATGTGCTTTGCCACCCTCAGGTGCCCTTTGGCTCCATCTCTGTCTCAAATCCGGCCAGGCTGCAGGACACAAACCCACAGGAGATCCAGCGCTGCCATCCTCCCCTTCCAGCCCATTTTGGGAACGGAGCTGTCTGGTGAGGCACAGAGCTCCACATCTCCCCCTTGCCGACGACAGAAAAGGGCTTAAAATGTTATAATGGGACCTCTGGTGTCCAGCAAAGCAGAGACTGGTGGATTTCACAGCTTCTCCTCCTTACTGAAGCAGTACCCCTGGGTTATTGCACTTATTAAATTAGGAGCAGTAAAGCAACTGGGTAAATAATAAATTGCTAGGAGGAAATAAAAACCCCCACAAAAAACGCCGCCCATTGCAGTTATTAGTCCTGATGAGTGAATTAGGTGTGGAAACGGCAGCTTTGAAGTTCGCCTCATTAAATCACACACCAATTCTGCACTTATTAGGTCTCCAGTCAGAGATATAAAGCCCTGGATGATGGGGCTGCTGTTAGCAGGAGCCATCACTGCTGCTGCTGGCTGGGCTGGGAGAGGAGGGTTTAAATCCCCAGCTCCCGGTGCCCTGTGAGAGTTTGGGAGTTGTGGGGTTTGGCCCTGAAGGAAGAGCTCAGAAAGGGGATGGAAACTGCACAAATGTTCACACAGGGTAAGGAAGGCGTGGAAAATGGGATGGGAGTGGATTTTCAGAGCAGGGTCAGCTGGGATTTCACACGGCCTCGGCCACCACTGCAGGGTCGACCTC
>VZDJ01000274.1:1601026-1618205 GCA_008694505.1 Cyanoderma ruficeps | reverse complement strand
GATAAAAAAGCCACTCTTCACTGGAGCAGAGCATTACCCGTGGTGCCCTCACCTCCCAGAGAGTGCCACAACCACCCGGCTGCCACCTTGATTTCTCCTTAGCCCATGAATTATTTATTTCAGCCCATTTTGTGCAGAATGGAGCAGCTCCAGCAGGAAAGACAAAGGCTGACTCTGTGTATCAGGGACCCAACCTGGACGAGGATTCAGGGGATGTTTAATAACTTGAAAGCAGCAAAACAGCTGCAGATGAGAGAGATTTATTATTTTTAAGCCTCAGGTTTAACTGCCCTTAGTCAGGACACTCGGCTGTGAGGATGAGGCCAGCCTGCCTCAGCTCCCTGCTCCAAATCAGAGCCTCTTTCTCCACCCCAAACAGGAGTTTTGTCGTGGCCCCAAACCCACCCCGTGAGGCAGGAGCGTGTTCTCACGGACACCTCTGCTCCCAGGCAATCACCACTGCCTGAAAATGAAAAAAAAACCCATCCACAGTCCCAGCTGTGGCCTCATGGAGCTGGAATTTCATTTTGGAAGTGAAAACCAGCGAGAACACAGCCTGGTCAGTGTGCTGCAATCCACGCCTCACCCCTCACAGCCCTGCTGCCAGAAATGCCCCATCCCTGCAAAATCCCTGCAAAATCCCTGCAGAATCCCTGCCTGGAGCCTCTCCAGGGACAGCAAACAGCAAATCAGCCCGAGGCAGTGCCTGCTGTGAGCCCTGGGGGGATCCCTGAGTGGGGAGGGGACATGGGGGACATCCCCAGCAGTTCTGGTGACCCCAGCCCCAAAACCAGCCCATAAATTCTCAGTGCCGCCAACCCCCAGCCCTGGGAGCACCAGGAGGGGACAGCGGGAACTCCTGAGGAGAGGGGGCTGTGCAGTGCCATGATCTGGGCTCTGGTCCTCCAAGGCCACCATGGCCACCTCAGAGGACACAGCAGTGCCTGTGAACTGCTGAGAGAGGCTGGGGCAGCAGCAGCAGCAGCAGTGCCCTTTGAAGGAGCTGTGCGCCAGCAGGTGTGCCATTCACCCCTTGTCTGGAGGCACCAGAGCACACGCCTGCTGTCCCTGTGCAGCTGCAGGACCTGTCTCTGTCCCTGTGCAGCTACAGGACCTGTCCCTGTGCAGCTGCAGGACCTGTCCCTGTCCCTGTGCACCTGCAGGACCTGTCCCTGTGGAGCTGCAGGACCTGTCCTTGTGCACCTGCAGGACCTGTCCCTGTGCAGCTGCAGGACCTGTCCCTGTCCCTGTGCAGCTGCAGGACCTGGCCAGGGCTCCCCGAGTCCTCCTGCCCCTCTGCTGGGGCTCAGCTGTGCCAGGGGCCAGCAGTGCCACCCCCTGTTGTGTCCCCGGGCAGGGCAGGGCGTGGCTGCTGCTCTCCTTTCCCAGCCCAGGCACTGCCAGCCCCCAGTGCCAAGGAATTCCCCCCAAAGCACCAACTCATTCCAAGCTCTGTTTCCATCCCCTCCAACTCCTTTTTCCTTTCCTCTGTCTCTGCCTCCATCCCCTGCACTCAGACCAGGTAAAGCTGATGGCCAAAATCCTCCTGCAAAGCTCTGGGTGCGAATTTCGTTGGAGAAATCCCGACAAAACAGGGAGGCTGCATCCTTTTAGAGAAGGGAGAACGAATTCACCCCAAAGCACCAACTCATTCCAAGCTCTGTTTCCTTCCCCTCCAACTCCTTTTTCCTTTCTGCCTCCATCCCCCTTGCTCAGACCAGGTAAAGCTGCTGGCCAAAATCCCCCTGCAAAGCTCTGGGTGCGAATTTCGTTGGAGAAATCCCTACAAAACAGGGAAGCTGCATCTTTTTGGAGAAGGGAGACTCAGCAGGGCAGATCTTCATCAGCCCCCTCTGCACGGTTTTAAGGAAATTAAAAGCTGGAGGCTCCTTTCCCCTGGCTGAGAAGCCGAGTGATCATCCTGGGAGCAATCTGGAGGACAAGGGTATTTATCTGATCAGGGCTCTTCTTGCAGTTTGTGGGGTTTTTTTTAGACCCCTTAATTAACGCTGGCAGGATTAAACGCTGGAGTCCTTCCTTCGGCAGCTTTCCAGTAAAATCAACACAGAGTGAGAGCTGGATCTGAATCCTCCTACAAGGGAAGACTCACAGCTACTTGTTGCCTTGCAGAGTTCTGGCTCCCAAGTTAAAAAAAGGAAAATAAAANAAAAGAAAAAAAAAAAAAAAAAAGAAATCCACACAGCTTTGCTTCCTTGGAAACCATGGAAAAACATCTCGGAGGGAGCAGGAGAAACCAGCAGGGAGGCTGGATTTAAGTAGCAGAGGAATTACACTGAACCCCAAGCAGGTAAGTGCTCCTTATTGGGGATTGTTTACCAAAAAAAAACCCCAAAAAAACCTCTCAGATTTGAAATAAACTGGCTATATTTAAAAAAAAAGCCCTGAGGAATTGTGGGGAGCTGTGAGCCCACAGGAGGAGCAGAGCTCCCATTTCGCCTGCCCAGGGCTGTGTGCTCCAGCTGCCTGAGCTCTGCCGGGGCTGGGAGGTCTTACCGGGGACTTAGAGCAGCTTAAATGCCTCTGTTGTTTGGAGAAAGCTGTGACTCGAGGCTTCCAAAAGCACCTAAAGCAGCTTAATAGGGACTAGAAGTGATTTCCCAGTTAAATTTCATGAGGAAAATCGACTTTTTTTTTTTCTTTTTTTTCCGGAGGAGCCATTATCGTGTTTTTAAGGTGACCGAGTTAAAGGAGAATGTGGGGAGCCGAAGCCTTGAGATTCCTGGGAAAACGATCCTGTCTGTGCTGGGGCTGCACCATCCCTTCCATTCCTGCTGTTAAATCTGATCAATTCAGCAAAAAAATAACCCCAAAAAAACCTCAACAAATGACCGAGTGCAGGAGACACAAACAGCCAGAGCTTCACAGGATTAACAATTGTCACATTCCTCTTTGAAAATCACTTGAAAGGAGAGCAGCAGCTTCTCTGGAAGGAGCAGCCAGGCTGGGAGAGCTGGGGGGGCTCCCCTGGAGAGGAGAAGCTCCAGGGAGAGCTCCGAGCCCCTGGCAGGGCCTAAAGGGGCTCCAGGAGAGCTGCAGAGGGACTGGGGACAAGGCCTGCAGGGACAGGACACAGGGAATGGCTTCCCACTGCCAGAGGGCAGGGCTGGATGGGAGATTGGGCAGGAATTGTTCCCTGGCAGGGTGGGCAGGGGCTGGGCTGGAATTGCCAGAGCAGCTGTGGCTGCCCCTGGATCCCTGGCAGTGCCCAAGGCCAGGCTGGACATTGGGGCTGGAGCAGCCTGGGACACTGGGAGGTGTCCCTGGGGTGGCTCTGGGTGGGATTTAAGGTTCCTTCCAACCCAAACCATTCCAGGATTCTGTGATCTTGCCAGGAGATGCCCTCACACACAGAAAACCAGCCAGAACTGATACTCTGTGTCCCAAATAAATCCCTGAAACGGGTTTTATGTGGGATTTAAAGAGTGCACAGGTCTTGATTTAGGTCTTGGTGTGGAGCTGACATCCCCAGGTGAGACTTTAAGAGGAGGAAAGCTTTAATTTACAGAAATCACTGGGCAGAGGAGTTCAGTTTTTAAAAGTAATGATTATTATCTTTTTATCCTTATTGACATATAGATTAAAGGGGTGAATTTGCACATGCAGCCTGCCTGTATCCACGCAGGCTATGGAATATCAGCCTCCTCCTGGATCACATCAGTCCCCTGCATCAGCCAAAAGCTGATATTGCAGAAAGGTACCCAGGATCTGCAGATTTCCAAATGAGCAGAATTCCCAGTGAGGCTGAGACTTTACTGGCTGCACAGGCTACAGAAAATACAAGAGAATATTTCACTGGAAGGCCTTTGCTCCCAGCCCTGATTCCTGTCTTTTTATGTTTTTTTTCCTGGAGAGTTCCAGAGCCCTTTTGCTCAGTGTCTCATCTCCTGGCTGGGTCATTTTCTGTTCCTGGCCTCACATCCCATGGGATGTCCAGGCAGGGAATCCCTGAGGACAACCCTGTCCTCATCCCAGGGGACGTTTGTGACATCCCCAGGAGCACGGGGAGCACACCCAGCAGCTCCCCAGGAATGCTCAGCCCCTGCATGGGCCCCAGCCCTGGGGATATTTTGGGAATGTGCCCATCCCTGTGCCCTGCTCTCCCAGCAGGGAATTCTGACAGAGTTTCCCACCACCTGGACCCGCTCTCTGCTTTCCAGAGGAGGCTGAGGCTGCTGGAGCTGCAGGAACAATAAACTGGGCAGCCCTTTAAGGGCTGGAGGGGCTGCATTTGATACATTTCATTGAATATATTTACTATATTCACGTGTGCAGTACCCTTGGTGCTGTCAGGGGCTGATTTAAGGAACTGAAAATGAATTTATTGAAGGCTCTGGCTGGGAGCAGTCTGGTGCCTGGGACGTGTGAGTGGCCCAGATGTGCAATGGGTGTCCCCAGCCAGCGGGCACCGTGTCCTTCCACAGCTCCCTTGAAATGAAAGTGAAGCTCCTGGTCCCTCCTGACCTCCATGCAGAGGCAGCAGCATCCACTCAGAGCTGTTCCTTACATTTTGTCCAGAAATCCTGAGGAAACTGGGAGCAATCAGGACGGGAGAGGGTGATGTGAGTCTGAGGGAGGACAGAAAATAACTGTGGGAAAGGGGGATTAATGTGCCAGCCCTGCCCCTGGCCCCAGCTCACCCCCAGCAGCTGGGAGAGAGGGGAAGGGAAAAGCTCTCCCCGACCTTCCTGAAAGGGAAAACAGCTTTTTCTTCATTTCCTTCCTGCCCAGAGAACAATGCAGAAGCTGCTGAACCTCCTTTAAAGACCCTCTCGGAGGCCACAGCCACAAAGCTCCACCGCGGTGGAGGGAGAGGCACCTCGTTAAAGAGGCACCTTCAGATCTGCTCCAGAAACACCAAATCAGACAAATCTCCACAAAGCAAAATTTCCAAGGCTGTTGTTCCCATCAGCTAAGCGAGCACACACACACACCCCCCCCAAAAAAAAATAAAATAAAGGAATACAATTAATCTCATGGATTTGCTTTAAAATAATAAAAAAATAAAATTTTCCCTGCAGTTCTGTAAGCCAAAGGAACAGATTTGCTTCCAGTGACAGAAAGGCACAAAAAGCAGACAATTGGTGAATAAGGGGAAATACTTAAAGCATTTTAAAGCAACACTTTTCCCAGTTCTTGGAACATGGACATGGATTTTCTAGAGTGGGAGGGGTGTGGGGGGGGTTTTAACCAGATAAAGATCCTCATTAAAAATAATAACAATAATAAAAACCCCATTTAACTGCTTCCAGCCTAGCTGAGAGTTTAGAACATTAGATCATGCTGGAGAGACCTACCCCAGCCAAAACGAAGCCAGCTCCACAGACCTCCCCCCGGAGCTGATGCTGAAGGCTAAAATTAACTCTGGAAAGCTGATTTCTAAAAAAGCCCCGTTTTTTGTGCAAGTGCAGCCCGGCAGGAGGGAGAGCTGCAGCTTCTGCATTCTGCAATTCCCAAGGCTGCCGAACCCACCCGGCCCAGGGAGGAGCTGGGCCCAGACAAACCCCTCCAAAAGGAGCTGGGAAACACCAGTTCTGCAAAGGCCCCGCTCCTCTGGGCCACTCTGCTTATGAACCAGAGTTTGAAATTGCTAAAAAAAAATCACTGGCAGGGGCGTGAGCAAAAAAATGGATTTTCCTCCTGCCCTTGCCGGTGAGTTTTTAAGCATTCTCAAGCTCTCATTGGTAATAACTCTCCATCTCCAGCTGATGCTTTTATCAACACACACAGGGCTTTTTTCCCCGCTCTTCCAGAGCTCCTTGTGCCCCCCAAACAGCTTTTCTCCCGTTTCCTGCAGTCTGAGCACACCCCAGGGCTCTGCCTGTCACCCCCTCCCAGCAAAGAGCCGTTCTCATGCAATTCCAAGTCACCATCATGCAACTCTTAATCCATAAATCCCCGACCCAGGGGAAGTTCTGCCCATTCCATGCATCCATAGGCAAAGGGAGGCTTTGCCATTCAAATCCCAACAGAGCGTTGATGATTTATTTATTTTTTTTTTGGTTTTTGGAAGGAAGCATTTCCATGCTCCCTTGCCCATGCCAAGCGGAAGAAGGGAAGTGTCTGTTGGCAATGTGCAGCCAGAGCTGACAGATCCTTCAAGGAGCAGAGATGAAGAGCAAAAAGCAGCCAGAGAGGTGGTGGGGAGGATGGTTTGATCCCAGCAGCCTGGGCAGAAGTCCTGCAGAAGCATGGTGGGAGTGGGGTGAAGTGACGGGAGAGGCTGAGCGGGTTCAGCTCTCCAAGGGAAACCTCGGAACGAAGTCAAAGCAAGAGGGGACGAGAAAGGAAATGAATCAGAGACAGCTCCAGGATGGGAGGGAGAGGAAGAACCGTCGCTTGGATGTGCAGCATGAGAATCTGGCCTCCAACCCGGTATCACTTCCCCTTGTCCCCCGGCCCCAGTGAGCACCAGCACGTTGTCACCCAGAAATCCCCGCCAGCCTTCCCGGCAAAGCTCCAGGCACTGCCCACCCCGAGTCACCCCCTCTGGTCACCTCCCTGCTCCTCCTGTGTCCCCTCTGGGCCAGCACACGTGCCACAGAGCACGCAGCACCCCTCCCCACGCCCACACTGTGCCCCTGCCTGGGTCACACCGGCTCCTTCTGGGACCCTCCCAGCTGCGTCACCCCCCGAGGCTGATGTACAAACAGTGGGTGGTTCAGAACATCCTGGGCTGGAAGGGATCACCCAGTCCAGCTCCTGCATGGGACAGCCCCCAGAATCCCCCCACGTGCCCAAAAGCATCGTCCAAAGCTCCCTGAACTCACGGATCTGTCAAGCTGTAACCAAGAATCTGAACCTCACACTCGCTGCCTTAACCCAAGACTTGCTGCCACCCGAGATTTGTCCAACCCACGGTGCCAGAGCCCTGCAAGAAGTTAAAGGCACCTGGGGCACCTCTGGCCTGTTTGGAAAGCCCCACTCCCCGTTTCTCTTGGAAAAGCCTTTTTGTTTGCAGCTCCTGACACCCTCCCTGAGGCCACGGCAGAGAACACCCGGTGGCATCGATGGCTCCATGTCCCGGGATGAAGGCCCTCAGGGGAGAGGGTCCATTGATGTGATGCAGAGAATGTGGAAGCCACATGCAACTGCAGAGGATGAGGATGGGCAGATCTGGAGAGCACCAGCAGGAAAAGCCACCCAGAGCCTGGATCTGGGGGCTCAGCCAGGAGCCTGGAGCTCCTGCCCTCGCTCTGGGGTGGTTTTGTTTGGAAGCCCTGCCAGGGCAGCTGCATTTCAGGATTTTCCCCTTGGAGATGTGTGGGCCTGATATTTCTGGGTCTGAGAGATTTTAGCCTGCTAGCGGCTGCTAACTTTTTTCCCAAGGAAAAAAATCTCTCCGACCCAGAAATATCAGGCCCACAGAGAAGCACAAGGAGGGTGGCAGGGACGCTCTGCTGCAGCCTGGCTTAACGCAGAGCCGCTCCTCTTCTGAAAACACCAACTCCCTCATCCCCCTCCCTCCAACTCGGGGGGGCTTTGGCAGCCCCTGGGAATGCCTTCCCTGGCCCTTTGGCAGAGCAGTGAGCAGAGGAGCAGCTGGGAGCTGGCTGTGGCTTACCTTTGGTTTTAAAAGCAAAGTTACAGTACTTGCAGACGTACGGCCTGACGTCTGTGTGCGTGCGAATGTGTTTCTTCAGCATGCTGGGTTTCTTGCAGCGAATTCCACACTCCTCACAAACATACTTCCCTCTTCCACGGCCTCGCACATACACATACTCTTCGTTTGATTTGTACCTATGAGCAACAGGTGGCGTGATAAAGGGGAAAAAAAAAAAAAAGGAAAAAAAAAAAAGAAGATTCCCACCTCAACAGAAGAAGAAGAAGAAGTCACAACTTTGCTGGGTTAGTTCTGCAGCACCCAATGTTAGTTATCGACACCACAGGTCTTGGTTGCTGTTTGGTAGCTCTGGGTGATTAGGATAAATGTGAATTATCACTTAAAGCTCGTGCCCAGACGCCTCCAGACGCCTGATTCCTGTGCTGGGATGTTCTCCTGCCCTGCAGCTGCTGCTCTGAGCACACCCAGAGCCCAGAGCTGAGATAAGTCACTGTGCTGATGTCCTCAGACACAATCTGAGGCACCCAGGACGGGCTGGACAGGGTTTGTCCCTGGACAGGGTTTGTCCCAGGCTGGATAAGGTTTGTCCCAGGCCAGGTTGGACAGGGTTTGTCCCAGGCTGAGCTGGACAGGGTTTATCTCAGACCAAGTTAGATTGGACAGGGTTTGTCCCAGGTTGGACAGGGTTTGTCCCAGGCCAGGATGGACAAGGTTTGTCCCAGGCTGGACAGAGTTTGTCCCAGCCCAGGCTGGAGAGAGTTTGTCCCAGGCTGAGCTGGACAGGGTTTATCTCAGATCAAACTGGCTTGGACAGGATTTGTCCCTGGATAGGGTTTGTCCCAGCCCAGGCCTGACAGGGTTTGTCCCAGGTTGGACAGGGTTTGTCTCTGGACAGGGTTTTTCCCAGCCCAGGTGGGACATGGTTTGTCCCTGGACAGGGTTTTTCCCAGCCCAGGCTGGACAGGGTCTGTCTCTGGACAGGGTTTGTCCCAGGCCAGGCTGGACAGGGTTTGTCCCAGGCTGGACAGGGTCTGTCCCTGGACAGGGTTTGTCCCAGCCCAGCCCAGCTGCCTCTCAGTCCCTGCCCAGTCAGTGCCTGCAGGGTGCTGGGAAAACCCATCCCAGCCAAACCTCCTGGGACACAACCCCAGAGCCACCTGAGAAGTCACTGCTGCCACCACCCCCCTGTGACCCCTGCATGGCCTGAATGAGACACGCAGAATGGACACAAAGAGAAGAAAACATCCTTTTCTCTCTTTTTTTTTTTTAAATAAATAAATCATGCTACCACTACACATAAACACTGCAGACTCCACGCTCTTTTATCTTTGGCACAGCATCACCATTTGGGTTTACCCCAGAGAATGAGATTGGTCATCCTTCCTTCCCATTATATATTTTCCTTTTCTTTTCTGTTTTATTTTTTCCAGGCATTAGTGCGCGGGGAAGGCTGCAGGATGAAGGGGTTGAAAAACCCTTGTAAGAGTGAGACAAATCTTTCAGCCTCCTGCTGCTCAGCAAATGAAGTCTGCAATTTCCTGTACTCGCAGCGCAAGAGGAATAAGGTAACACGGAATTGCTCCCCTCAGATCTTAAAGAGGCCAAATTTTTTTGAAGCATGGCACTTCTTGCAAAGTCTTTTTTTTTTTTTTTTTCCCCTACCCAGGAGGAATTAAGTCCGGTCTTCAGAAATCTCAAAAACATCCACCCTGGAAAACAATCAGGCTGTCTAAAGCCTCTTAATAGGAGATCCAAAGGCATCCAACACCATCAGTCAGGTTTTAGCATCTTCCCAGTGAAGCCCATTCCAAACCAGAAGGGTGAGAAAACAGCAGCCAGACCGAGGAGGAACTTGAACAGAAACAGCTGCACTGGAATAGATCGAGCACTTCAGGAAGTGAAGATGTAATAAATACTAAAATCTGTGTATTTATAACGTAGAAAAAACAAGGGTTGTTTAAAACTGAGTAAAAAAACCCAAAGAGCCTGAATCCAGCCCAGAACTGACAGGATGGGAAAGGCCTGCAGAGGATGAGCCCATGGAAACTCCTCCCACCCTGCAAGGCTGGGGTCAGAAATGTGTGAGTAAAATAAAAAAAAATCCTTAAACTATGCCCTAAAAAACCCTGATATAACCCATATACAATTATTTTAAAAAATAATAAATTAAAAACCCTAAAACTTTACAGTTTACAAAATTCCCCGAACAACTACAAATTCATAACATAAAAGCCACCAAGAAGCTATTTCTTATGACAACGTCTCCATAAAAATTCTAAAAAAACCCTCATCTCCCTAAAAATGAATAAAAAACTGTTAAAAACCTGATATAACCCATATACAATTATATTAAAAAATACTAAATAAAAAAAATTAATGGTTTACAAAATTCCCCAAACAACTACAAATTCATAACATAGAAGCCACCAAGAAACTATTTCTTATAACAACGTCTCCATAAAAACTCTAAAAAACAACCCCTCTCCCTAAAAACTAATGAAAAACTATTTTAAAATAGTAAAACTAACTAAAAATCACAAGTTTTATCTCTTTATATTGTCAGTAAAAAAGTAAAGTTATTTTAAAAAAAGTGTTTTAAAATGTCATTTTAATTCTCATTCTCTTGTTTTAGTGTTTGCTAATAAACCCATCTTTATACCTTTTAAATTTAAACCTGCTTTACTTTTCTCCTAATCTTATCTCACAAAAAAAAAAGTAAATTATAATAAACACTCAAACCACTACACTAATTTTGTAAAAAACCAAAAATTAGCAAACATAAAACCACCATAGAGTGTCCCTGTAGGGACCCCTGGATCTCCCACACATTTGGCTCCTTTCCCTCAGGAAGATTCCAGGGAATTTCAGTTCCATGGGGGTTTTGGGGGAAGGTGTAGCCCTGGTTCCGTGCCTGAGGTGTTTTGGTTTTCTGAAATTCTTTTCCCAGGGAATTTTCTGCAAACAGGAGAAATGTTTTTGTAACTGTAACTTTGTTATTCATTCCTTTCCCCAGGAGGGACTTCTTCTTGCTGTCCCTCTGCTCTGACCAATGTGAGTGAAGAGGTTTGTCTTTGTGTCACCAATCCAATTGGTCTGTGTGAAATAGTATAAAAGGGAGACACAGCCCAAAAATAAAGGAGTCATTTCCAGCCTTCTGAATCTGGGAGTCTGTCTTGTTGTGGTGTCAAACAGCGTCAGGGAGCTGCAGCTGGAATTTGGGATGATCCTCCCGGGTGCAGGAGATGAGCTGGGATTAACCCTTCCCGTGCTGCCCCTCCTGGCTGAGCCCCTTGGGTGTGGGAGGTGCTCAGGGGGGGATGAGCTGCTCCTGAGTGAAGGGGATGAGGTCACGGGTTCAGTTTTGGACATGGATTAGAGAAAAGAGGAACTCTGGGTGTTTAAACAGCCCCAGCCTGCACCAGGAGCATGAACCAGGTATTGGTGTCCAGCTGCTCCGTGTGGGGACACAGTTTGTGTTTCTGTCCTTCAGCATCACCAGCAGTGTTCTGGATCATCACCAGGGTCACCTGGTTGCCCAAATACTTTATTTTATATGCTGTGACTTCAGTCCATTGTGCCATTCCCGACCATTAAAACCCCCCAAAAAACCCTAAAAAAACCAGCATCAAACCCCATCATCACAAGGTTCTCATTATTTGGCCAGAGGGGACTGAGCTGGTGTCTGCAGAGCTGACACAGTGCCCCAGCCTCCATCCCAGTAACCTCCTTTAATCCCTAAAGGATTCCAGGACACACCTTTGTTAGGGATGGATGATTGTCAGTCAAAGTATCAGAAGGAGCAGAAGGAATCAGGAATCCTGATTTTTTTTCTGCTGGGGTTTGTACTGCAGCCTTCCCTCTCTGCCTCCTTCCTACCTGCCAATGTGCTGGGAATTTAAAACCTGGAATTGCTCCTTTACCAGCCTTGTACTTTGCACTGCCCTTAATTCCACCCTCCCGTGGAAATGTTTTTGTGTCCCTCCCTCAGCCTCATTAAAGCCATGGAGGCTGCATTGAAAGGGACGTGTGATTTAATCTGGAATTTAAGCATTGCGCTTTATCTGACACTCCGCAAGGCTTCAGCACGGATATTCCCCCCCAACTCCCCGAGACCGTGTGGGAAACAGGCAGGGAGAGGGGAGAAAGAGGAAAAGCAAGTTAATCTCAAGGAATAGCAGACCACAGATCTCAGGTTTGGTTTCTCACCCAAGATTCAGGTTATTAAAAGTCCTTGGCCCTCTCAAAGCCCTGAGCTGTGTCGCAAGAGAAAAAGCGGAGTCTTCAAGGCCTTGTTTTGGGGGTTTTGGTGTTGTTTATTATTTGATATCTCAGAGATTTCTCCGCACCCAGCCGAGGTCCGGACAGTGGCTGGACACGAGGGAACTGACTGCCTGTGGGGCGTTGCTTTGCTCTTATACAGAGAGTTATGTGCCCACTATTTACAGTTTTGTGCCAATGTGCACAATTCCTATACTAGAAGGGTCATTATACCCTGACCCAATCCCCTCAAACCACTTTGTGTCATCACCACACCAGGAGATGGAGGACGAGGAAGAAGGAGCGGAACTCAGGGCAACACCCTAAATCCTCCATCTTGTCCCACATTCATCTCTATTCTAAGAATTCCTAAACTACAAAATTTCTCACCCCGTGCTGTGCTAAACTATTATTTTCACACTTTTGAGGTTTGTAATTCCCCTCTCAGTGTTGGAAGCCTCTCCCATGGACTAAAATCAAACCCGGTGTCTCCCTGGGCTCTGTGCCAAGGTCTCCAACCCCCCTGGACCGGCTCCACACCCCCTGTCCAGGGTCCGAACTCCCTTCCTCGGGTCCCAGGTCATCCAAAGGGATGCCCTGCACTCCAACACACAGAGGGAGAAATCTGGAGGTAATGGTGCCATAACCCAGAGAACACTCTGCAGATGCCATCTGCCTGCTCCGAGGGCTGCAGTGGATTTATGGACTTGATTCCTTCAGTGTGATCCTGTTTTCCCTGCTCCTGTGCCCGTGTGATTTGCATCAGGAAGATAAACCAGCCACAGCTCACTCTGGGTGAAGATTTACCCCGGGTACAGGACCTCCCCTGCTCCACGAGGTTTGCTGCAAGCAGATCCCGTGGATGGCTCTGGCCCTGGTTCTATGCCTGAAGTGTTTTAGTTTTTTGAAATTCTCTTTTTTAGGGAATTTTCTGTAAACAAAAGAAATGTTTTTGTAACTGTTCTTATGTTGTTCATTTCTTTTCCTACAAAAAAGTTCTTGATATTTTTCTAGTCTGATGAATGTAATTAAAGAAGTTTGCTTTCGTTTCACCAATCAAATTGGTCTGTGTAAAATGGTATAAAAGAGAGACACATCCCAAAAATAAAAGGTCATTTTCAGCCTTTTGAATCTCAGAGTCTGTGTCATGGTGGTGTAAAAGCAGTGTCAGATGGCCACAGCTGGGGTTTGTGGCAGCACATCTGGGCTTCTCTTCCAGATCCCTGTGGAGTTCATAATCCCATGGGGAGCAACTCCCAGCCCCTGCAGGGCCACGCTCCCCTCAACACTGGAACCATTGGGAGCACACGGGGGGTTAATTAATGGTCATTACCAGCCCAGACACTGATTTGGGGACCAGCCCTTCCAAACAGACACACAGAAATCAAACCTCAGCAATCTGATGCGTTTTTGAAAGCTCCTTTGGTGTGTCCTGCTGGCAAGTTTTGGGCCAGCACTGCAAACCCTTCTCAGAGCAGGAGGGACTGGCACAGCCTGGGCAGTGCTGGTGTCACCCCCGGCAGCCCCAGAGACCTGATGGCCCCAGAACGGCCCCAACAGCACAGGAAACCCAACAATGGGAAAACACAAACCTGGAGAAAACTTTGTCTCAGCTCCTTCCCTTCAGCTGAAACCCAAACCCCTGAAGCATTTATTCCTTTGCAGCCTGTAGGAGGTTTAGCTCTCAGGATCTGCTGTTACAAATTCCTGACCATCCTTTTCAGCCACAAACACTTCTTTTTTTTTCCCCCTCACTGCTGTGAGCCACATCCAAAATCTCCATGTGGCTGGAAACCACAGGATCAAGCCTTGGACAGCCAGTGGGGAAGGAAGTTTGGTGGTTGGCAGGCAGGGAGGCAGAGCAGGTTTCTGAGGGACTCATTGCTCACGGCTGGGCTGAATCACCCCTTCCCTCCTGCTTCCTTTTTAATTTTTTTTTGTTTGTTTTTTTTAATTCCACCAGTATTTTACCTTGCCCTGCAAAGGCTTTGCTGATGTGGCCTTGCTGGTCACAGCCTGGGCACAGTGGTTACATTTTAATCATTAAGGTGGAAAACCCTAATTCTGTGAATTTTCATGATTTGAAGCCCGGTGCTGTATCAAAGAACACCCCCGGAGGCTTTCACAGCAACTGAAGAATTATTTCCTCGACTGGTTTTGACATTTGATAAAGTCTCTTGTTTGCTTTTTGGATTTGGGGTGCACAGGCACAGGAATGGGATATCTGATCCCTGTCCTGGGCTGCTGGGTTTGCTTCCCTGTCAGTGAACCGAGTCAAGCTCTGCAGTTGTTGCCTTTGGTGTCAGATTTTGGGTTTATTGATGGCACATTTCATCTGTCACCAGGCTGCCCACTCATCTGGCTTGGCCAAATCCTTGGGAACTTCCTGACGGGCTGCTCTGGGATTAACTGATCTCATTTCTGCTTTATGCCTCCTGCAAAATTTGCCAGATCAGGGATAAATGTGTCAACTACCACGGTGCCACTAATTACTGCTCATTAATTGCCTTCCTCACAGCTCCCTGGCACGAGACGACCACTCTGAACCTGGGTGAGCAGCAGAACTCCTCAGCCTTTCCCGCGGAGTCCCTGGGGGCTGAGGATGAGCACACACAGGTGTGTCCTCAAGGCCAGACAGTCACCCTGAGACGTCCCTGTGCTCGTGCCAAGCTCCAGCAGGGCAAACAGAGGGATTCCTTTGCAAAACCCACACCAGACAATGTCATTTCCAGCTTCCTAAAAGCACCATAAACCGCTCCAGCAGCCCAGTTTTCCAGACAGGGATATTGCACCGAGACAAACAAGGCACTTCGGGATAACGATAACTCGGGTACGGAGCTGGGAGGAGCTGGCACGGAAATCTCCTTTTCCCTGGCCGGGAGAATGGATCCTCACACACAGAACCTGCTGATCTCCAGGGAAACTGCAGGAGAGGCTGGGAGCTGAGGGGACACACCCACGGGGTGAGGGATGAGGATGTGTCACCTTGGGGACACATCCACGGGGTGCAGGGGTGACTGCCACCATCACCGTGCCCTCAGTCAGGATTTCCTTCCTGAAGGATGTCCAGCTTTCCTGGACTCCTGGGATTTCCCTCCTGAAGGATGTCCAGCCTTCCCAGACTCCTGGGATTTCCCTCCTGAAGGATGTCCAGCCTTCCTGGACTCCTGGCATTTCCCTCCTGAAGGATGTCCAGCTTTCCTGGACTCCTGGCATTTCCCTCCTGGACTCCTGGGATTTCCCTCCTGAAGGATGTCCAGCCTTCCTGGACTCCTGGGATTTCTCTCCTGAAGGATGTCCAGCTTTCCTGGACTCCTGGGATTTCCCTCCTGGACTCCTGGGATTTCCCTCCTGAAGGATGTCCAGCCTTCCTGGACTCCTGTGCCCTTCAGGATGGCTTCCCAAGAGATTTTGACAACCTAAAATCTGTCCTTGGGGAGCCCAAGGTGGCAGCTCTGCTGTCCCCTCTCCTTCTGCATCACAACTGCAAAATCCAGCAAGAAACCCTAAATCCATGAATAAATGGAATAAATGCATACTGCTCATTTCCTTTCTGTGGGAATTCAAGCACGGATAGGAGAAGGAGGAGGAATTTTATGGCACTGCAAAAAAAAAACAAACAAAAAAACCCAAAAACCAAACAACCAAAAAACAAACAAAGTAAAGATTACCACCCAAGCCTAAGTGACCCTTTCTGCTTTTTATCCTGCCCCTGGTGGGTCCCCACAGCTCAGGCTCTACCTAAGGCAATTTTCCACATTTCTCTGAGTGGGAAACAATAAAGTGGGAGTGTCCCCACAGTGCCCTCCTGGTGACCACAGCCCTGCCAGCACGGCCTCGGTGGCACTGGGGCTGAGTGGGACATGCCAGCTCCTCTGAACCACAGCCAGGGGTGGCACTGCCCAGAAGCAGATCAGGGATTTTCCACCTTCCCTACAAAACGTGGGCACTGGCAGAGTCCAGATTTCCCTGGGAAACCCCACAGGGATTGCTGCCTGTAGCACTGCCCTGGGAGCAGGCAGAACACCAGGACAGGGACAGGGCACCAAATCCAAGGAAATCTCTCCTGATGGGATCCCATCGCTGTGTCCAGGGTTGTTTGTTTGGGTTTTTTCCCCACTTTAAAATCCAAATAAACCAGCAAACCAGAAAAACTGGGAGGGAAACAGGATCTGTGGTGAAGGGGGTGAATGGAGAGGCGAATTTGGGAGGAAGGCACACAAAAAGTGAATGATTGTGCTGAAGGACAGACGGGAAAAGGTCCAGGAGTGGGATGATGGTTTGGAAAAGGGCATGGGATGGTCAGGATGGGGGGACACTTATTTAGGGACAGTTATCCTGAGGGCTGCAGAGCAAAGCCAAGGAGTGGGAAATTTCAGCTAATCATGGAATGAGGATGGACAATATCCTCCAGGAGCTGTCCCCTGCACAAATGTAAGGATTTAATGCACGTTCAGCCTTTAAAGCTCCCCCTGGGCACTGCTTGCTGCTGTAAACCCACTCACAAAGCACTGACACCTCTGTCACACACAGAGCTGCCCCCAGAGGTGCTGAAATCACAGAAAACATCCACCAACAACCCCAGTCCACACAACGAGCCTTTCCTGGGGTAAAAGCACAAAAAGAGGATGGCTTTTAATGGCGTTTCTCCGTTTGGATTTGGAGGAGCGTTGTGGGCTGCAGGGATGAGAGGATCTGTGAGTGCAGGAGCTGTGCCTGATCCCTCATCCTGTGCCTGACCCCTGAGCCTGGAGCTGCCCCTGCAGGAGCCCGGGGTGTCCAGGAGGGACCCTGAGGGCAAGGAACCCAAAGAGAGCAGCAGCAAGGGCAGGTGTGGATGGGAAGCTGCAAAAGCAGAGCAGATCCATGGTCCTCCCTGTCTTGGGCCGCAGTGCAGGATGTGACCAGGGTGTGTGTCCTGTCACCACCTGCTGAAACCGCGTGGGGACCTGTCCATGGGCAGCTGTTAAACCAGCCGGGGCCGTGTTCTTTATCCCTTCCAGGACCCATCCTCCCTCCAGGGGAGATCTGCTGTCCATGGGCCATCCAGGCTCACTGCAGGGCTGAGACAATTCCATCATCCCATGGGGAGAGGCTCCACCCAGGGGGAGGAGCCCAGCATTCCCACCTGGATCAAAGCTGGCATTCAGAACAGCAGCACAGCCTGTCTGCACTGGATTCCCAGAGGGAGACCGGACCCATCCCAGCACCACTGGACCCTTCTCCAGGATCATCTCTGCTCCACCAGAACCACATCTGTCCCTGCAGGAGGGCTGGGCTGGGCTGACACCAACAGCCTGACCAACACGGGGGCAGGAGAGTTCTGACCCTGGCAGCGTT
>VZDJ01000274.1:1579698-1593065 GCA_008694505.1 Cyanoderma ruficeps | reverse complement strand
GAAGTCCCTCAGCCATGGGAAGTCTCACTCAGACCCTGCTCCTTTTCCAAACCCTTTCCCCACTCCAGATTGGGGATCCTCGGCCGGGAAATGTTTTCCCAAGCCGGGAGTTCCGCAGTTCTCACGGGCCCGGCTGCACACGGGGCCGGGAAGGTTCTCCTGCTCCAGAGGGGAGCCCGGGCCCGACCCAAGGGTCCTGCCCGGGCCATGGGATCCCGCGGCTCCTGCTGCTCCCAGAGGCTTTCCCGGCTCCTGGGGACAGCGGAGCCGGGAGCAGCTGCGATATGAGGGAGGCAGGGATGCCTCCAGTGATGCTCCAGGATGTTGGAGCTCTGGAGGCTGAAAATTTCAGGCTTTCTGTGTAAAAAACACTGACCTGTAAGCAAGTACCCCCCCAGCTGGGCTCCACAAATTTGATTCTGTTGTAAATAGGCACTGTATATTAATCTGGGCACGAAAAATTAAAGAATTGCAGGCAGAAGGAAGGCACTGATAAAATCACCAGAGGAGAAGGTGGACAGAGGAATCTCTACCTCAATCAGCAACTGAAAGAAGGACTTCAGCTGGGTCCCCGCTGCCAAATCACCCAACTATCAACTTCGAGACAACTCCAGCCTCCAATAACCATCCTTCTGTCTGGCAAAGGGACCTCACTCTAAATGTCAATATAATTCAAAGTTAATCCCAGACACCATTCTGATTCCACTCAGGAAGGAGTTTGAATCCAAAAAGAAGGATCCATGAATCTCATAATCCAACTGCAGACAAAGGAAAACCCTGCCTCGAGAAAAATAAAAAGTATAAAAACTGGACCCCAAGAGCAGGACGTTGGAGCGAATGACGGTGGACTTGGTACCGGCTGGTCCCGTATTTGTTTCCCAGATTCGGACGAATCTAATCCTTATTGTGGCTTGGAGTTTTGGCTGTTTCATTGCATTTTGGTTGGGTTTTTTTTGTTGTGTTTTTATTTCTTTTCTGTACTTTAATTCGCATTAGCGAGAAAATAAAAATTTATCTTTTTTTGATTCTGATTTGGCTCACCATATTTATAACAATTCTGAGCCCGAAGCCAAGTGATTGTCACTGGGAGGGTGACTGTCACCTCCCTGCCGCCGCGCCTTGGCCCCGTGCCCGCCTCGTTCGATGCTTTGCTAAAAACGAAGCCCCGAGGGGCAGGTGCAGGGCTGAGCTGCCAAAACACGGAGCCTGGAGCAGGACGGGCAGCAGGGACAGAATCACCCAGCTCTGGGGGCTGGGGGTGCTGGAACTCTGCAGACTGAGAATTTCAGGCTTTTTGTGCTAAAAAACACTGACCCCCCCGAGCAAACAAACACTGCATTTGACCTGAGGCCCTGGAACAGCTCCCGAAACTGAGTGATGGCCCCGGGGCTGTGGGGGTGTGGTTTGAATGGAATTGTGTGATCTCACAGGGTGAAAAACTTAGATTTGGGGTTTTAGTATATAGTAATGTTTATGGGGCAAGATGGAAGACTTTGGGCATTGTCTGGGTCCTTCTTCTTCACCTTCTTCTTCCTTCTTCTTCTGGGTTTGGGTGGTTTTCTGTAACTGGTCGATAAAGTCTGCATTGCGGGCCTTGGGTGGTCAGTTATTGGGTCAAAAGTATAAATAATCTGGGTGTCATCTCGTTATTGGGTAATTATGGCTTAAAAGACCTTGGAAAGGGTTAGAATGGAAAAATCTCCATTTCCTACCTTGTTAACTAGAACTCACAGCTCATGAGACTGTGCTATGGATAAGAATTAATAAATATCTGAATCCCAACACAAAAACTGCGCCCCGTGCATTAATCCCAGCTCTAACACAAAGAAAAGACAACAAGAATCCTCAAAGATGCAAACACAACAGCAGCACGGGATTCTCTCCCAGGAATGAGGAGCTGTGGGAGGAGGAGGAGGANGGAGGAGGAAGAGGAGGAGGAGGAGAGCAGCTCCCAAGGCAGTGATGGAAAATGCCCTCGGTCTGGCCACCTCCCCTGTGGGCTGAAATAATTCCTGCTTGGACAGTTTCCCGTGGAAACCTCGCAGAGGCAACACACAGAGAGCAGAATGTTTGTGCAGGAGGAAGGTCCAGGGTTTGTTTGGAGAGTGTGCAAACAGGATGAAAAATAAATGTTAAAGTCCCCTGAGAGGCTGCTGATGGCACTGAGGCACTGTCACCGGGAATCTCGGGATCCATGCTGGCTGAAAACTGTCCCAGCACAATTCTGGTGATTGCAGCTGAATTCCAGGGGATTGTGTCCCTCCCCGGGGCAGAGTGGGGTGCTGGAAGCCAGAATAAACCCCCAGGAATGGGAAGAGATCCTGGGCCCCCCTTCAAGGTGAGCTTGCCCACCTGGATATGGGCTTGGGCAAGTTTGGCTTGCAGAGAAAACCCAGAGTTAGAGGAAGAGAGGAAACAGCCTCAGGTTGTGCCAGAGGAGGTTCAGGTTGGATATTAGGAATAAATTCTTCATGGAAAGGCTTGGAAGGAGCTGCCCAGGGTGATGGTGGAGTGCCCATCCCTGGAGGGATTTAGAAGCCATCAGTGGTGGCCTTGGCAGTGATGCCTTGAGTTTTCTCTTTCCTGTATTTCAGGTTCTGTGCTGCCCAGGGGTGCAGCTCTGAGCTCACAGTCAGTGTCACTCAGCTCTGCACACAGCAGGGACACAAAACAAATCCTTCTCCTGCCCCACACCAAGGACAACACTCAGCCCCAAAAGCACAAACAAGGGTGGCTGGAGGGAGGGACAAGAAGGATGGGACCTCACAGCCTGGAGCTGGAATTGGACAATTCAACCCCAAGATGCAAATGGACCAAAACTTATAAAAGTGTGAGACCTCGTGACCGTTTGTCCATTTTGTGACCATTTTAGGTCCACCCTGGGTGTAGCCCTGGCCAGGCTCTTGTCCTGCCCAAGGCGGATCCTGGAGGCCTTTCAATAAATCTCTGCTTTGTTCTCCAGCTCTGTCCAGCCTCTGTTCCAGCTCAGCCTTCCCAAGGCATCAGCTCTGCCAAGCGATTGGGCTCGATCACCTCCGAGGGATTTTCCAACCTGACATTTCCATGATTCTGCAATCAGGGGGGTAAACACCATTCCCCCTGGATTGCAGGAAACCCCTTCCTGCACTAACACTTCAGGATATTTCCCTTAAAAAGAAAAAAAACCGAAACATCTCCCAGCTCCCTGCCCCAAACGCCTCCTGTCTGTATCTTGTGTAGCAAGGCAGTCTGTCAGCTGTACCAAGATCTCATGGTCAGTTCTGCTGGAATTAAAACAAATCCAATTTTTAGCCCCAGAAAGTTCCAAAACCATCATCCTTGGCTATGCTAAACTTGCAGCGTTTTTCTCCAGGCAGGGAGGGACACACAGGCGGTCCCTCAATGTCCCCACCTGGGACAGGAGGTTTTGGTTCAGATCAGCACAGAGCAGCACGAGGCTGCCAACAACCTCCCGACCCAGCTGGGAACTCCCTGCACGGAGCCAGAGGGACTTGGGGCCTCCTGATCCCAGGGACAGCTCCCAAAGCCCTGCTCCAGAGGTGACCTCAGCTGCTGGGGGCCCCGTGGCCCTGGTGACACCAGTCACCCTCCCTCAGGGAAGGCAGGAAGGCCATGCAGACAAAAATACACAAAAATGAGCGGCTGCCGCTCCTGCTGCCACGTCCTGTGCTCTCCAGCATTCCTGGCAGGGTGGGAATGGGACTCCTGAAGGAGTTGGGGCAGAGTTAGAGGCTGTTTCAGGCTGATGCTCTTCACTGAAAGGAATAAAACCTCCCCAGGCTTCAGCAGACAGAGCCAAGGGCCTTTCGTGCCAAATACCCGGGAGAGTTGGGCTGCCAACAGCACCAGGGCTGGGAATTCTCTGCTGGGAAAGCTCAGCTGCAGGTCCAGCACCCAGAGAACTTCCCAGAGATCAGGAATTCTCTGCTGGGAAAGCCCAGCTGCAGATCCAGCATCCACAGATCAGGAATTATGTGCTGGGAAAGCCCAGCTGCAGATCCAGCATCCATAGATCAGGAATTCTGTGCTGGGAAAGCCCAGCTGCAGATCCAGCTCCCACAGAACCTCCCAGAGATCAGGAATTCTCTGCTGGGAAAGCCCAGCTCAACAAATTTAGCTCAAGGTCCAACCCCTGAGGAGCTGAATTCATAATAAATTATTGTAATTAGGAATACTTTGCAGCCAGCCTGGCACACGGCAGCTGTAAATCTCCCAGCCTGGCTCAATAATTCTCCTTTCTTTGTGACCCTCTGCTCTCACACACTCCTCACTGCAGTCCTCAGTACTGAGGGGGAAAAGGAAAATATCCACAAACCAACAACAGAGCCACGGAAAAAACCTCATCCCCTGCACACTGTGCACATCAAAACACACAGTGCCTGGCCTCAGTGAACTCCTGGGGAAAACCTCATCAGCCTGAACTCCCCAGGGCTCCTTCACCTGCTGTATTTCTCCACTTCACCCCACCTGGGACACCTGGGAGCTCCCCAGAGACCGACCCCAACTCCCTGGCAGCCTCCAGCTCTCCTGCCAAGCACAGGGCTGTACTTTTAGGTCCTTTCTCTGTTCTTACTCGAGAAAATTTCCTATTTTATCAGCCTCAGGTGCCAGGCCAAGGCTTGGCAGATAACCCAACACTTTGGAGCAGCTCTTGGGGTTTTGTGAGGGGACTGAACCACTCACGAGAGCCCTGAGAGTGCTCAGGCTCTCCAGCCTTCAAACCACCATAATTCTGCCATCAAATAGTTTGTTTAAATAAGAACGTCAAGACACCCACAGAGGTTGAGAAGCACTGATTTGAGTGCTGATCTGAACCATATGGGAGAAGAATTTGTGCTCTGAAAGCGCCGCTACTGTGCTGCTCCCACAGGAGCAGCCACACAAACCAGGCTGGTCTGAGGTCTGCAAGGAGCCAGAGCACCAAAAAACCAGGAAAAAAAAATTGTCTACATCCGATTGTTCCCTATATCGAATATATCAAATTAGGAACAGAGACAAGGGCACCCAAGCCTTGTGCTGCTCCCACAGGAGGAGCCACACAAACCAGGCTGGTTGGGGTCTATGAGGAGTCAGAGCACCCCAAAAACCAGAAAAAATGTATAAAATTTGGCTACATCCATCTGATTTTTCACCTATATTAAATACACCAAGTTAGGAACAGAGACAAAGACACCCAAGCCTTGTGCTGCTCCCACAGGAGCAGCCACACAAACCAGGCTGGTTGGGGTCTATGAGGAGTCAGAGCACCCCAAAAACCAGGAAAAATGTATAAAACTTGGCTACATCCATCTGATTGTTCCCTTATATTAAATACACCACGTTAGGAACAGAGACAAGGGCACTGCTTGTGGTGTTCCCACAGACCACACAAACCAGGCTGGTCCGGGATCTACAAGAAGCCAGAGCACCCCAAAAACCAGTAAAATGTATAAAATTTGGCTGCATCCATCTGATTGTTCCCTTATAGCAAATATACCAATTTAGGAACAGAGACAAGGGCACCCAAGCCTTGTGCTGCTCCCAGGGGCACTGGCTGGACTTTAGAAAAGTTTCTCAGAACCTGTAGCTGTGTCCCCAGGATAATGTTTTCACCGTTAGAAAGTGACAGAAGAAGCAGTCCCAGAAGCTCAGGATTCCATTCCCGGAGTCATCTTCCTGCCCTGCTCCCAGAGGGACACGGACACAGTGTCAGGCCCTGGGTCTGTCTGTTTGAACATCGGGCTCCTAATTCATTGCACAGGGCTTGGACTGCATTAAAGGGCTCCCAAAAATCCCATCCCTGCACGGCAGAGCCTGCCTGGCCACGCACATGGTAAGAACTGCCTAATCCTGAGTCAATCTGATTAAAAAAAAAAACCCACGTTTGCCTGCTCTGATTTTCCACAGAATGAACGGCAGAGATGATGTCAGTGCGTGGATGAAGTGCAAACCCCCGAGCCTGGAGCTCTGCCAGCAGCCCGGGAATGCTCTGCTCACAGGCACGGCTCGTTATTGCAGACATTTGGCCCCTGTCACCCCATTGTGTCACGCCTGGGAATCCGGGATGAGGAGGAAGGACAGCCCAGGTGATCCCGGATTTGCTGCAGCACTTCACACAAATCCTTCTGCATTTCGATTTTTGACCCCCTGACAAAGGGAAGCGTCCAAACCTGCAGGGAAATATTTATTCCCAGGGGAGTGAGGGCAGGGAGATCCTTGGAAATGCAAAGAGCAGGAGGGTTTGAGGCTGGTACCTGCATCCAGCTGTTCCTGGGAGCTTGGCATTTCCCAACATTTCCCAATGATCCCGAGATCAGCTCTGACCCTCAGCCTCTCTTCCCTCCTCTGCTGGCAGCAGCTTGAGCCATTTTCCTCTCTGTTCCACTCCCCCCTCTCTGCTGGGAGAGCTCAGAGCTCCCAGCCTGTCCCTCTCCTGCTGGATGGTTGCAGCTCGTCCCTTCTGACCAATTTCTGCCTCTCTCCAGCCCTGCCCAGCTGCTGGAATTGTCTGTCTGATCAAATCACAGAATCAAACAATCACAGAATGTGCAGGTTGGAAGAGACCTTCAAGCTCATCGAGTCCAACCCAGCCCCAACACCTCAACTAAACCCTGGCACCAAGTGCCACANACGTGTTTGAGCATCTCAATGTCCATCCTAAACTGAGGGGCCAGAGCTGGACACAGCACTCAGTGTCCATCCTAAACTGGACACAGGACTCTGTCCACCCTAAACTGAGACACCCAGGGCTGGACACAGCACTCAAGGTGTGGCCTGACCTCCTCCTTTCCACCAGAACCCCTCACCTGAGGCTCTGGGAAACGCTCCCCTCTGCTCCTTCAGCTGCTCTTGGACATCACATTTGCTCCCAGCTCAGGACATTTCTTCCCCGCTCTGCTCTGCCCACAGTCCTGGGGACCTGCAGCACCCACGGGCACTTTCCAATCTGAATGTTCTTTGTTCATTTTGGTTTATAATTCGGTTATATCGAAACCAAATTCATTTGGTTTATAATTTATAATTTTATATGGGATAAAAATCATGTCAGCACTGAGGTTCCATCCTCAGGCTCTCCCCAAAGTTCGCCTTTTCCCCCTCTCAGACACTTCAGGGGAATGACCCCGAGTTGTGCACTCAGGGTTTCACAGCAAACCCCCAAAATGAGATGAAGTCACACAAAATTCCAGGAAAGAGGAAAAGACCTGGGAATGGTTTAACCAGCCCCAAGGAGAGACAGGAGGTCTAAAAATGCAACGCCACTCCTGCCATCCTTGATTTTGGCCCCATTTTTCCAAGGAATGACTGAGACAGGGTGGGCTCTGGGGCCACAAGTCCGGCAAGGCACAGAGAGGATTCCCCAGTCCAGGCAGTGCTCCCTTTCTCCCTCTCTGCCCCCTGAACTCATCTTTGCCCTGCAGAGGGAAGGGAAATCCTGCTTTGTCCTCCCCAGGCACCCACTTGTGTGCCCATCTCAGAGCAGGGGCTGCTCCTCTTCACCCTTGGGTGATCCTTGGGTCTGTGAGGTGTTGCAAGCAAAGAAATTGCTGGGAAAAACACAACAATGAGTAGATTTGAAATTCCTTTAGTGCTCAATCTGCCACTGGAGCACCCTTCACTCCCCAAAGGTGACACAGGTACCCCAGGCACTGTCAGAGGCAGCAAAGACATTTCCCTGCCTGATCCCATTTATTAAGTCTTGATTTGAGTTGGAAACTAATGGGAATTCTGGTCAGAGAGAAGATAAAACCCATGGGGAGTGGAGTAAGATGCTGGGAAAACCCCTGGAAATGTTTGGCTCAGGAAGAAATCCTCCTCCTCCTCCTCCACCAGGGACCATGGGGGAATCCCACGGGCTTGGGATGCTCACAGGGTTCTTGAGGGGGAAGGAAATCTGTGCAGAAACTTGAGCATCCCACACGAGGTCAGGCAGGAAGCTGCAGACAACATTTTTTAATAATTGGCTGTGGGAAATCAGCACCCACGAGGACGGGGCAGGGAACGGGGCTGGCTGCACTGGCAGAAAGAATTCGGGGAAAAAAATAATGAAGGAAACCAGACAAAACCTCATCTAAATCCCTCTGAGTTTGCTGGATTTCCTGGGAAAACAGGAACAAACTGCAGAACGAACCTGGTTTGCCCAGTGAGGTGTCCAGACCAGGAAACATCAACAATTCCCAGCCAGGAATATTCAGATGTTTTAAGGGCGTGACACAGTCGAGCTCAGGGGTTTGTGTGTCCCCCCACACGCCAGGAAATGGGAGGATTGGGAGGAGGAGGGTTTATCCAAGAGTCCTGGTGAGTCAGGAGCCCAGCAGCCCCAATCCCACTCCCGGCACTCCGGGGAACAGCTCGGGCAGGAACTGCTCGGCACAAACACAGCTGCTGGGACAGGAAAGGCACGGGGGGACATCCTGCACGCCCCGGCCAAGCCTGGCCAGGCCCCTCCGCACCCAAAGCGGCAACAGCCCGAGCCTGGAAAACCCTTTTCCATCCCTGGGATGGAGCAGGGAAAGGGCTGTGCTGATGGACTCAAACGTGCAGGATTTTGTGGGGTTTAATGGGGTTTTTTATACCCCTGCCTCAAAGGACACCCCAAAGGAGGAAGGTTGGACACGGGTGATGCTGAGTTGCTCTGCACAGACCCTTCAGGTGCAGTCCCATGATGATGAAAGTTTTCTCTTTCCTGTATTTCAGGTTCTGTGCTGCCCAGGGGTGCAGCTCTGAGCTCACAGTCAGTGTCACTCAGCTCTGCACACAGCAGGGACACAAAACAAATCCTTCTCCTGCTGCACCCCAAGGACAACACTCAGCCCAAAAGCACAAACAAGGGTGGCTGGAGGGAGGGACAAGAAGGATGGGACCTCACAGCCTGGAGCTGGAATTGGACAATTAAACCCCAAGATGCAAATGGACCAAAACTAATAAAAGTGTGAGACCTCGTGACCATTTCTCCATTTTGTGTCCATTTTGTGACAATTTTGGGTCCACCCTGGGTTCAGCCCTGTCCAGGCTCTTGTCCTGCCCAAGGTGGATCCTGGAGGCCTTTCAATAAATCTCTGCTTTATTCTCCAGCTCTGTCCAGTCTCTGTTCCAGCTCAGCCCTCCCAAGGCATCACCCAAAGGTACCAACCCACAGGTTATTGCGCTAAAAGCAAGGAAAACACAAAGTCCTGAGCTCCAAGCTCTGACAGCATTCCCTGCCCATGGCAAGGCATTGGGATGAGTCGTTCTTTAGGGCTTCTCCCAACCCAAACCAGCCTGGGACTCCGTTTGTGACATTTGGGGTCATGCCTGAAGCTCCAGCTGTGGCTCCACAACCCAAGAGCTGCTCCTGACAGAATTTAACCCCGTTTTAAAGTGAATAACCCCTGGGTTATTTCTGTATTATGGGAAATTTCCTCTCCAGGAGCTCCTGGCTGCTGAGGGGCACTGATGGTGCTGCAGCCACCCCTCACCTTCCCTCTGCCAGCTCCTCCACACAAACCTCAACCCACACTGGGCTGGATGGGGCTTGGAGCAGCCCAGGCTAGAGGGATGAGATGGAATTTAAATTCCCTCCCACCTCACAGCAGGCTGGGATCCCATCAGCACACCCTGCACACAGCTGGGGTGTCCAAACCCAGAGCCCAGCAAGCAACACCTTTGATTTTCTGCTCCTGCCCTGACTGGCTGGGAGTGTTGGGAGGTCTGGGCAGGGACAGGGTGGGACTGGATCATCCCTGTGGGTCCCTCAGCTCAGGATGTTCTGTGGCTCCAAGATCCCCAGCTCAGATCCCAAGGGAAAGCCCAGCTCCCAGAGATCCAAAGCTGTGAGGGACCCTCTGGGCTCAGCACCAATGTCCACAGGAGCTCCTGCTGCCTCCCTGCTTCAGCCAACCAGTGGAACGTGAGGCTTTTTGCAAAACCCAACTTGAGCGTCAACTATTAACCCGACCCTTTCCAGCCTCCCCGGAGGGTTCCTTTGCCGGCTCAATTGCTTGTGAGGCGTTAAGGGGAATGTATCAGGGACAGAATAAAGGATCCAAAGAGGCTCTTACCCGGCGATGTTCAAGATGTTTGTTCTCCCAGGGAACCCAGGGGGAAAGAGAGCGAAGCAGGAAGGGCAGGGGCTTTTTAGCCCCCGCCAGGGAAAGATAACTGGAACTCAGCCAGTTGGGTCAAAGGGGGAAGGAAAGGTCAAACTATCTGGTGACATGTTACAGGGGTCTGGGGAAAAACCATTCCTCAGAGGAATACAACAGTGGAAAATGAAAATTTGTTTCAGAGTCCCTCAGTTTCAGCTGCCAAGGGCGGCTCCACAATGACCCCACGGCCCAGGCTGTCCTTGTTCCCTGTCCTGGAGGGAAATCCCACTGCCCCACGAGCTCTGCTGCTGCCACAGCGCTCCAGGGATGCCCAGAGCGGGATTGTTGGGATGCAGGAGCTGGATCAATGATCCCTGTGGGTCCCTCCCCACTCTGGATATTCCCTGATTCTCCTACAAGAACCCAAGGTCTCTTTAAGCATCTTAAATTTACACTTTTTTTTTTTTTTAATAGCAGCAGAAAAACACTTTTTATTCTGCCTAAAAAACCTAATCCAAAGGAGACAAAACACAGCGTGGCAATTTAAGGAAGGAGAGACACTTAAATTTTCCCAATGCTGACAAGATGAAAGGGGGAATTGTTTAAGAGGCAGCTCAGCTGCTTGAAAGATGCCTTCCTTAATGAGAGGAGAGAAAAACAGCGAGGAGAGAAAAAATATTTGCAAAATGAAAGGAATCTGTGCTTTTTGCTTTGGAAACCATTATGTTCTTCCATTAAAACATACTTAAAAGCCAATACGACAAAAACCTTCAATTCCATAGGAGGTGAATGCTTTTTTTTTTTTTCCTCCCCATAAAGTATCTTCAGGAGAATTTGGATTTTTCTCGTTAATTTTGCGTTTAGTTAAAAAGAAAATAATTTCCCTGGTAACTCAGGGAACAGTAAAAGTGAAAAATCATTTTTTTTTCCACTGGTCTGTTCAGGAAATCTTCTCTTGGATGGGGAGCAGCGAGGTAGAGGGAGGGAAAACGCACTTGGGAGAGAAGGAAAGGCAGAAATTTAGGTGCAGTGGGCATCCCTGGAGCGCTGTCCAAAGGCTCCTGGAGCTCTGGCAGCCTCGGGGCCGTGCCCATTCCCTGGGGAGCCTGGGCAGTGCCTGAACCCTCTGGGGGAAGAACCTTTCCCTGCTCTGCAGCCTCAGCCTGCCCTGGCCCAGCTCCAGGACCTTCCCTTGGTACCCAGGACAGATCAGTGGGAGCCTCACAACCCCTCAGGCTACGCCCAAAGCCCACGGAAAACCCACCAGAAAGCCAAATTCTGGGAGGGAGATGGGGCCTGGCTCCTTTCCTTCCAGCAGCTTTTGCTCAGGTGAGCTCTGCCCAGTCCAGGGTTGGCTCTTCCTCCTTCCCAGCGTCCCACCACGAGTGGGTTAATATTTGGACACAGGGCTGTCCCTGGGGGGCTCACAGGGACACAAACCCCCCCTCTGCACTGCTGGTGAAATCCTGGCTGAAAAACAACCAAAACTTCCACAGATAAACCCCATTTTTAATTAAAATATCCTTTACAGAGGCAGCATAAGCTGCAGTGCACAGACTGATGCTTGAGGCTTTAAATTGCTGTTCCAGGGAGAGTTTGGCACGCCCAGGATGGGATTTCATGGGGGGAAGCCCTGCCCGTGGTGGGGGGTTGGAATGAGAGGGGATTTAGTGTCCCTTTCCAAACCAAACCACTCGTGATCCCGGGATTCTGGGATTCGCAGGGGGGCTCTGCAGGCACAGGGCTGCCCAGCAGTGCCTGCTCAGCACTCCTCAGCACAGGGGAAATTCGGCAGCCAAACCCCCAGGAGATGCTCCGGAGGGGTCAGGCTGGCACCAGCAGCCCTCGTGGAAAAGCCTGAGCACCGATTTCTCCCAGCCATGCAAAGCAAACAGAGTCAGGAAAACCCCTTTCACTCAAAAATGTAAATCACAGGAATTGTTTGCTTAATAACTAAGAATGGAGCAAAATATCCAGGCTGGGAGAGCTGGGGGGGCTCCCCTGGAGAGGAGAAGCTCCAGGGAGAGCTCCGAGCCCCTGGCAGGGCCTAAAGGGGCTCCAGGAGAGCTGCAGAGGGACTGGGGACAAGGCCTGCAGGGACAGGACACAGGGAATGGCTTCCCACTGCCAGAGGGCAGGGCTGGATGGGAGATTGGGCAGGAATTGTTCCCTGGCAGGGTGGGCAGGGGCTGGGCTGGAATTGCCAGAGCAGCTGTGGCTGCCCCTGGATCCCTGGCAGTGCCCAAGGCCAGGCTGGACATTGGGGCTGGGACAGCCTGGGACACTGGGAGGTGTCCCTGCTAGGGCTGGGGTGTGTTGGGGTTTGAGTTCTTTTCCAAACAAACCATTCTGGAATCCTGTGATTCCTGCTGAAGCCCAGTCCTGCTCCACAGAGCTCTGCTCCCATTTCAGGCACTGCCCTGGGGCTCTGGGTGAGTTCACTGCCGGGTTTGTGTGAATTTGGAGTCTTTCTGCAGGGCCAGGACTTGGACTCCAGGATCCTGGTGGGCCCCCCCATCCCTGGATAATCCCTGATTCCATATTTTACATTAAATAAAGGAACATCACCCTTGGCTCTCCCTGGTGCTCAGGGCAGCTGGAATTGCCTCAGATTCCTCCTCCCCCGGTGCTGTGTGTGCTCAGAGCCTTTGGGCCCGGTGACTCCTTCCAAAACAAACAGCGAGAATTCTCAGAACTCATCCCACAGCCGAGGAAATCCCCTCGCAGGGGTTGGGGTCACAGGGAGCTCTGCTGGTTTCACACAGAGCCTTTCTCCGGGCTGTGCCAGGGGATTTCCACCAGGTGAGTGCCCCAGGGAGCTGCACTGCCCGTGGCTGCCCCGGGGAGAGGAGTGACACCGTCCCGGAGGAGCTGATGCCTTGAGTTTTCTCTTCCCTGTATTTCAGGTTCTGTGGTGCCCAGGGGTGCAGCTCTGAGCTCACAGTCAGTGTCACTCAGCTCTGCACACAGCAGGGACACAAAACAAATCCTTCTCCTGCCCCACACCAAGGACAACACTCAGCCCCAAAGGCACAAACAAGGGTGGCTGGAGGGAGGAACAAGAAGGATGGGACCTCACAGCCTGGGGCTGGAATTGGACAATTAAACCCCAAGATGCAAATGGATCAAAACTAATAAAAGTGTGAGACCTCGTGACTGTTTGTCCATTTTGTGACCATTTTGGGTCCACCTTGGGTGTCACCCTGGCCAGGCTCTTGTCCTGCCCAAGGTGGATCCTGGAGGCCTTTCAATAAATCTCTGCTTTATTCTCCAGCTCTGCCCAGTCTCTCCCAGCTCAGCCTTCCCAAGGCATCACAGCCACCA
>VZDJ01000274.1:1559178-1579345 GCA_008694505.1 Cyanoderma ruficeps | reverse complement strand
CAGGGAAGGCAAAGTCCAACCTCAGGCAGCCCCCAGTCATTTGGGAAGGGGCTGCATCCAGGCTCGAGGGAGATGAGGGTTCACAACCCCCGTTCAGGAGGTCCCATGGCTGGGCACCTCCAACTCTGTCACATTTTGGTGAACACAAGGAGGGAAGGGTTTGGATTCCTCCAAACCGCAGAGCAGCCTTTGGGGCACAGCCCCACTCTGAGCATCCCTCTGGAAATGAAAAGTTCTTCTTGTGGACGTGTGGATTTTTTTCCATGGGCTGGTGAGGAGGGGAGATGTATTTTAAGGTGGGAATGCCGGGACACTCAGATATTTGTGTCTCCAATAATAACATTACAGCCAGAAGTGTTTTGTTTTGGGGTTTTTTTTCCCCTAAAATAGGAAAGAAAGGAACAATTTTCCAAAGATGGATATATAATTTTCACCATCCATGGCACTGGTTTGAGGATGTCAGTTAAGGTTTTTTAGTTTTCTATGTCTTGGTACTGTTTTCTCCACTGTTTGTAACTAACTAATTAAATAAAATTAAATAATTAAATTTTAAAATAATAATGATAAATAAATAATAGTTAAATTGATTGTCCCCATAGCAGCGCAGAGGGCTGTGAAGCAGAAGGACACGGATTGAGCGTCCCCAGCCCTGTGCTCTCAGATTCCACCCTGAGAAGGGCAGCACACGGGGAGCAGCCCCCCAGAGCAGCCCAGACCCCGCAGTCCCGGCAGGTCGATAGCAATCTCTGCTCTCATGATGTCAGACTGCACAATGGCCACCCCAGGGGGCTGCTGAAGGTGACACGGAGCCACCAAGGAACCAGAGCACTCCTCCCGCAGCGCTGCTGGCCAGCCTGACCTTCAGGGATCATCTTCCTCATCTTCCCTGCCCCAGAGCACCACGGCCTCCCTCAGGACCTGCCCCGGGGATGTTTCGATCGGCTCCGTGAGGAGCTCAGGCATTGACCTGCCTGTTTAATGGTTCCCCCAAACACAACCTGAGGAGCCCCCGCAGCCCCCAGCCCGTCCTTGGGGTGTTAAATGACTCCGACCTCCCAGCCAAGGGCTGGGGCCATCTGCTGGGGATGGGGATTGATCCAGCCGGACAGAATTCCAGGATTTCGAACAAAAAGCTGCGGCTGAAGTTACACGTGGAGTGACCTCAAGGCTCGCTCTCCAAGAGGAATTTGTTCTTTCAGCAGAAAAATCCGTGGGTGTCACTCCCAGTTCAGGGTGGGGAGGGTAAGGTGGGACCATGCTCATCCCTCCTGAGGCTTCCAGGGAACCAGAGACTCTGCACAGGGTCTGCAGAGCCCATCCCACCAGGAGCCAGGGCTGGAGGGGCTGGGAGCTCAGCAGGAGCTGGAAACACTCACAGCCAGGAGCTCCTGGCAGCCAGAGCCCCTGCACAGGGTCTGCAGAGCCCATCCCATCAGGAGCCGGGGCTGGAGGGGCTGGGAGCTCACCAGGAGCTGGAAACACCCACAGCCAGGAGCTCCTGCAGCCCCAGGGCCACCCCCTGAGCTGCCACCACAAACCCTCCCTGCAGGGAGTGGGGAGGGCAGGACTGAGCCCCAAACCCAGGCACTTCTGATTCCTGATCCCAAACGAACCTCCAGGCCCCAGGAAGCTGCAAATGCTGGATCCAAACCCCTTCCCAGGGGGAAAACAAACGGAACCATCCACCCCCAGACACCTCCAGGGGAGACAGGGGAAGCCAAGCTGCCCCCAGAGCTCTGCGGGCTTTTCCTGACAAGTAGGAATGGTAGAAAGAAGAAATTTGGCTTTTCTGGTCTTCCCCAAAAGCCAAGGAATAAAATTCCAGCTGGGAGGCTGGAGAGCAGCAGGGAAAATCTCAGAGATGGTTCTGGAAGTGCTCTGAGGAGAGAGGCAGAGGGGGAAAGTGATGGGATGGGGGAAGCCAGAAGACTCTGCAGAAGGAAAAGCGCTGAAGATGGCAGAGAGAAAGGCAAGAGCTCCAAAGAAATCAAAAATGAGGGGAAGAAGGAGCTGAAAGAGCTGCAGCAAGTGCACCTTCTGTGATTTGCTTTATAATCTCACTCCTTGGTTGAGGCAACAAAGTGTGGGATGGATCCAAAAGCTCTGAATCCAACTGCATCCCCCTGGAAGGATGGGCCCGGCCAGCAGCATTCAGTGTGAGACCAATAAAAAAAGGGGGAAAATGAGTCAAGGAAGAAAGTTTTGTAGGGAAAAAAACCCCAGTAAAATAAGAGAGTGAAATCATGTCTTGAAAAATGCTGCATTTTGTGAAAACATTTCCAAGAGATGGCCAGGAAAGGGAGTCTGATCCTTTTGGGAGCTTGCAGAAGGCACCAGGCACCCTGTGGGTTTATCTGCAGGAAAAGATCCTGGCTGATTCCTGGGAAGGAGCAGCAGGAAAAGGTCCTGGCTGACACCTGAGAAGGAGCAGCAGGAAAAGGTCCTGGCTGAAACCTTGGGGAAGAGCAGCAGGGAAAGGTCCTGGCTGATACCTGGGGAAAATCAACAGGAAAAGGTCCTGGCTGACACTTGGGAAGGAGCAGCAGGAAAAGGTCCTGGCTGATACCTGGCGAAAATCAGCAGGAAAAGGTCCTGGATGAACACCTGGGAAGGAGCAGCAGGAAAAGGTCCTGGATGAACACTTGGAGAAAATCAGCAGGAAAAGGTCCTGGCTGATACGTGTGGAAATGAGCACAGGGAGCAGCTCAGGAGCACAGCCTGGCCTGGGCAGTGCCACGGAATCCAGACACGGAATTCAGACACGGAATTCATCGCTGCAACGTGTCCCAACAGTGCCTGGCATTGTGTCACACCCAGAGGGACACGGCCAGAGCTGCAGGAACCCAGCAGAAAACTAAAATTGATTCAATTGAATTCAAATTGAACCCAGCACAGGTTCAGGATGGATGGCACCGAGCACCTCGGAGAAGACGCTTTGCTTTGTGTCAGCAGGACGTGGAGTGAGTGTCCCCAGCCCTCTGCTCTCGGATTCCATCCTGGGAATGGCAGCAAACGCTCCCGGAGGGACCCTGAGAGCAGCACGGACCCCAGTGTCACTCGGCTGTGCCCCGGTGTCACTGGGCTGTGCCCCGGTGTCACTCGGCTGTGCCCCAGTGTGACTGGGCTGTGCCCCGGTGTCACTGGGCTGTGCCCTGGTGTCACTGGGCTGTGCCCCGGTGTCACTGGGCTGTGCCTCACTGTCACTGGGCTGTGCCCCGGTGTCACTGGGCTGTGCCCTGGTGTCACTGGGCTGTGCCCCGGTGTCACTCGGCTGTGCTGGCTCGGGGACAAAGCCACCCCTGTGTGGGCACAGCACGAGGAAGGGATGCTGCTGCTCATGGGGACAGCACTGAGGGCCCCCTGAGCTGCCCTGTGAGGGGCAGGGGCACTCCCAGTCCTGTTAATGCTGAGCTGCTTCAACCAGGGCCAGGAAGGAATGCAGGGATCCCCCCGAACAGCCACAGGGACAACCCAGCCCAGGGGAACTGAGGTTCCCACGGGATTGAAGGGAATAAACCCATCCCAGCGGGTCCCATCTGCTACAGGAGGGTGACAGAGGTTCGCTGAGCCCACCAAACCTCTCGCTGCTGCTCTCTGGGTCCTGTCAGACCACGACTGCAGCAGGGTTGGCCCTGTCTGGCTCTTTGCATCCCCCACTCCCTGCCCAGACCTGAGCCCACAGCTGGGGCAGAGCTGAGCTCTCCTGAGCAACAAGCAGCTTTCCTGTCCCACAGCACCGACCTGCCCTCCTGCTTTGCTACTTTGACCATCTGTTAACGAGGTATTTTAAAACAAAAGCAAATTTCGCCTGGTAACAGCAGAAAAAAGCAACAAGCGCAGCCTAAGGAAAGCCTTTTTCTAACACACAGAAACCAAGACCACCCAACAGCAAGGGCAGGACTGATAAATGCTGCTGGAAATCGCCTGCACCAATTTGGCCCCCTCTGCAACACCCAGGAAGGATGATCTTTAATTGCAACCCACGGACACATTGCTTACGAGCTATTTTTAAAAAATGTTTTAAAGAAATGATCAGCAGCATTAGACCAGTGCTGAATTCCTGAGGCGCCCTCTGAATTACCTGGAGCCGAGGTTTGAGATACACATCAAATTCAGGCCTTGCATCCAGTCTGGTTTGAGCTATTTGGGCTGGGTGGGATGGAAATCACATGAACAAAAGGCTCCTTTTGTTCCCCACCCAAACCACGGGCACCAGGAGAGACCTGCCCAGATCCTCCTCAGGATGGAACAACCACCAGGAACAGCATTTTCAGGAGAAGGCTCTGGAAAGACTGAGGAGATGCAGAGTGCACCTCTGTCACTTCAGAGGCAGCTGCCAGATGGATTTGTGCTCTTCACTCAACCACACACTCAGAAAAGAGATCCAGGTGATTGCTGACTTAAAGGCAGCTCAGAAATAGGAAATTAATGCACTCCGGGCCTGGAGGGCCGAGTTTTTCCAGTGGCTGTGGAAAACAAACTGAAATCCAGCTCCATCTGCTCACCTTGCCATCATTGCAACAACTCTACACAAGCGTGAGACACAAGAAGAGAAATAAAATGAGACACTCACCCTCCTTCAAAGATCTTGATCCTCACGGGCTCCCCTCGCTTGGTCACAAGAGCCTCTTCTTCTGATTTTCCCCTTTTCTCCTCTTCCTTCTCAGCTCTAGTTATATCTTTTCGACCTTCATTAGAAAGGAGCGAAGGCAAATGAACCTATCTCCCCAAAAGAGCAAAACAATCCATGATTACAGACAAAATCACTGGCAGGCAGACACAGAGAGAGCAAACAGCCCCAGCGGCGTCCCCAGCGCTGCTCCCGACACCGAGGGCTGGGATTGGGGCACCCTCCCAAAAAACGGGGCTTTGCTTCTGGATTTGGGGGCCCTGAGGGTTGGGTTGTGTGCCCTGTGACTCCTGACAAGTGTTTTAATTGCTCCCTTAATGAGAGGTTATGCAGCTCTTGGGAAAGTGAAGGGTGAAGAGAAGCGCGGTGGCGCTGAGCGTGTCCCCAGAGCTCTGTCCCTGGGGAATCCTCCCTCTGGAATGCACATCTGAAAGGTCTGGAGAGGAGGCATCTGCAGAATTCCTGCACTGAACCTCCGGGTTTCCCCCACAGTCACACAAATCCACACAATTTCGGGTTTCAGCCACCTCAGGCTGACGTGACTCACTGGCCAGGCAGCGCTCCGCGGTGATTTCCTCTCACCGCAACGCAGAGAGAGCCACAAAACCCACGGGAGAAAAGAATCCTCAACCTCCCCACACGTTCCCAGGCTCAAATCTGCCTCTTCACTCTTAAACTGCCCCTTGTGGAGGGGGTTTCGTGTCTAAACCTTGTCTAGCCCAAGGTTTAAGTCCTGCCCTGACACCTCACCGACACGGTGAACATTTGTTACAGCAGGGACCTGAACAGCAAAGCCGAGGGGCTGGGATGAGGGAGAGCCCCCCACACCTGGAATGAAATTTGGGATGTCCTAAATCCTGGGACAAACCCAGGGAGAGCTCTCCAACCTGGAATGAAACCCTGGGATGTCCTAAATCCTGGGACAAGCCCAGGGAGAGCTCTCCAACCTGGAATGGAACCTTGGGATGTCCTAAATCCTGGGATAAAGCCGGGGAGAGCTCCCCACACCTGGAATGAAATTTGGGATGTTGGTCCCCTAAATCCTAACAGGACAAACCCAGGGAGAAGTCTCCAACCTGGAATGTTGGGATATTGGTCCACTAAATCCTAACAGAACAAATGCAGGGACAACTCTCCAGCCTGGAATGAAATGTTGGGATGTTGCCCCACTACAGCCTAACAGGACAAGCCCAGGGGTCTCCAGAGAAAGGAGAGCAGATGCTTTTCCCCCAGGTCACTTCTCACACAGTAACTCTGACACTGAATTGATCCAGATCCTGGATGAGGATCCTAGATGAGGATCCTGGATCCATATCCTCACCTGATCTGTGATTTCTGGAAACAGGCTGTAGGCAGCTGAGAGCAGTTTTGGAGGGGCTTTGGCCTGAAGGCAGCCCCTGAAGCTGGAGCAGAGCTGGTCACCTGTGGCTCTGGCTGGCAGGAGGGGCAGCTCCCCAGGTGAGTCACCTGCCCCACCTCAGCCCTGTCTGGAGGGGGATGAATCACCCCAGTGGAGCCTGTCTCCCCTGGTTTTGGGGGAAGCCACAGAGTGAGCAGCTCCAGCAGGGACCTGTAGAACTCACTGGGATAATTCCAGTTCCCCCAGTCCCCACTGCCTTGGGATGCTCAGCAGGGGGAGGGATGGGCTCACTCAAAAGTCGCTTTGGCAAAACTGGGGCCGAGCATTTCAAATCTGCCCAGGAATCTCAGGAGCCCAGCTCAGTGCATTAAATGCACCCAGGCTGCTCTCTGTCTGTCCTCCCAGATCAGCCCCATGTGCACACCATCCACACATCTGTCCTAGAAGCCTCCTGGGAATGGTCCCTGTGCAGTCCCATGTCCCTAAAAGTGCCAGGAATTTCATGACAAAAGGCCCGGGGCAGAACAGTGCAGGAATCATTTGAACCATTTAACAGCAGGAATGGGCTTGAGCTGGTGGCTCTGGGCATGGAGATGACAGTGAGGAAATCAGCGGCAGGAGACACTCAGAACCCTCCAAAATTAAACTTTTTTAGGGTTGTGACTTCACCTCCTGATAGGAGCTACGGGCTCAGGGCACTGCTAGGGACAACCTTCCCAGGTTTACTGAGGAATACAAAACAATTGACTTGCTAGATGTAGCACGAGGTTTTATTTATTGCAACTTTCGAAAGCACAAAAACATTGACAGATGAAAAGGCACCAGAGAGCCAAAGTCATACAGTCACTGCTATCCCCTTGTACAATCTTGTTGGGATTTACAGAGTGTGCAAGCCCCAGTACAGTGTCACCAGCCATCCCTACATGCACGCTGGAGCCCGCAGCCACTCCGGAATTCCAGAATCATCTGCTCGGCAAATCCCACTGGAAATTTAAACCCCAAGGCAAGGACGGAGACGGCACACGTACAGAACTACTGCTCGCTGCATGCATGACTGTACAAAATACCCGAGCTTTTTTACAACTCCTGGGACATCCACTGACAGCCTGGAGTCACATAAAGGAGGGGATGTTGAAGGGAAGGAGCCAGAGTCAGCTGAGGGTTGGAATTCCAACCCTGGAGTGATGCTACTGCTGCTGCACGTCCTGGCAGCCGCTGCCTCCCCACCCGTGCCAGCCGTGCTTGTTTGAAACCCCGCAGGGAGGATTTCACTCCCACCGCTCACAGCTCGGCTCTGTGCTTGGCAAGAACTGAATTTATCCGCGCTGCAGCTCCCGGGGGCTCTGCCAGCCACGCGGGGAGGAGGGCCGGGTTTGGGAGCCGCTGTTTCCCAGGTGAACTGGGCAGGGCAAACTCTTCCATTTGCGGATTGAGCCGCGGGAACCCGAACCTGCACCACCAGACAGCTCGGAGGGGAGTTTTTGAGCGGGTTTAGGAGGGTTTTGGGGGAAATGCATGCAGTGAAATGTGGATTTGGATGAGTGAGGGCTGAACCGTTGCTGTTTCACCTTTCCCCTCAGGGCGGGAGGGTCTCTGGACACACCCCGGGTGTGGGTTTTAGCACCATGGCAAAGAGCAGAGCTCAGAGCAGCACAGGCACTTCCTTTAGGGATTGAAACTGAGGATGCTGCGGCACCACTCAGATAAAACCCCTGGAAAAATAGTGCATGAATCTCAGCGTGGTTATTGCACTGCTCAGGTAATTATCTGCCCCTGTGTCCCTGGAAATCTGTCTCTTGGATTTCTGCAGGAGAGTGATGGAAGTGCTGAATAGAAATAAAGATTTATTGAATCAAAGCGACTCTACTGTGTATTTTAAGACATATTTATAAGCAGCAGCTGCAGCAGCGATTATGATAAATTTAATATTCAAAGTTCATTTCATGACACAGAAATAAAATGAATAATCCATCAATATAAATTGACTTGAGATGAATATCAAATTGCAAAATCTTTAGAGCGATTCTGTTTGCTAATCTACATGAACATGATCTGGATTAAAGGGATCTGTTTGGTTCAGCATTAAGCAGGAGGGGTAAAGTCTGGCTTTAAAATGAGATACATAAAATTAGGCAGCTCACAGGAGGGCCTTACAGACTTCTGTGCCCACGTGGGCAATGCCTTGGGGGGAGCTCTGCCCCTGGGAAGCCACTGTGAAGTCTTAATTCTAAAACCAGGTATAAAATATCCTTAAATACCTGGAAAAGCAGGTGGATGGTTATGGACCAAACGGACCAAACCACAGGGGTGTTTAACAAAACGTGTCTGACCCACTGAGGCACTTCCATAAATGTCACTGCCAGCCTTTGTGCTTCTTCAGGGGCCTAAATACACTTGCAAATCTCCCTTTAATATTTTTTAAATACTTTTAAGCATGCCTCTCCATGTTCATTAATGTGAGATGAGCAGATGCACAACCAGACAGAATCCCATTTCCCCAAGGTAATCCTTTTTTTTTGGGTTTTTTTTCTAACATGCAAAATGTAGGGAATTATAACAGCGTTTAAAAAAAAAAAAAGAAGTTGTAAAGCTGTTAGAAATATCAAGACAAATGCAAATGGAGTCTAATCCTTTGTGGTGGAGCGGTGGTGGTTGGTGGGGCGGTGGTGGTAGTGGTGGTGATTCCTACTTTTTTGGGTTAGAAAGCGAGTAGGAAGTGGAGCACAGGAGCCTGGCCTCGGAGCAGGCTCTCCTGCCTCCCAGGCTGGGGTTTCAATGGGGTTTGGGTTCTTCACTCTACGAGCTTCACCGAGAACAGGCGCTTCCCAGAGCGCCAGCGGGACGAGCAAACCCCGACCAACCTCAGCACGGCCACGGCCCGGCCCTCCGCCCCCTCCACCCACGCATCCAAAGGGATCAGGAGAAGAAAGAGATAGGATTGCATTACCTCGGTCATTCTGGGCTTCCTGGAGCTGGCCGGCACCAGCCTGCCCGCCTCGGGGCGCGGAGCTGTGGCCATGGTGTAGGTCTCCTTGCTCACCTTCTGTTTGGACCTCAGCAGGGCCAGGGCTGCCTTGGTGGACACGCCGGGCAGGTTGGGGTTGTAGAGGCTGATGCACCAGCTGGCGTACACCGAGGAGCGACCGTCGGCTTGCTGGGTGTGATTTGGCTTGATGTAGTTTAAATAGCACCAACTGACATTAGTGGTTGTGTGGAGACTGGGGAACTGCAGGACCTTCTTGGTGTCTGTGCCTTCCCGAGCTTTCCCCGCGCCGGCCGCGCCCTCGGCCACGGGGGCAGTGCTGGCAGGGGTCGGGGAAGGCTGCTCCACCAGTTCTTTGGAGTCTTCCTTCTTCACGGGCTGTAGAGGCTCCTGGCTGAGGAACTGTTTGCCAGCTGGCTGCTCGTGCTCCTGCAGGGTCTCAAAGCTGGGGGAACCCGACCGGGACGCTGCCTGCTGGGAACTGCTTGGGGTTTCCTTTGGCTCTGACTGCTCCTCGGACACGCTGGGTGGTGTCTCCACCTCGACCCTGTCTTGGCTTTCTGCAAGGAAGTGAGATTTATCCTGCTTTTTCCCTTCCTCTGTTGCACTGGGTGGCTTCACCACTTCCAGCTTCTCTTCTGCTTCAGACACTTCCTCCTCCTTCACTCTCTTCTGCTGCTGGGTCTCCATCGTCAGCTCCAAACTGCCGGCTGGGGACAGCATCCTTTTGCTTCCCCCAACTGTGGAGGGGCCCCCTTCCAGGCCGAGGACACTGTCTGAGGGGCAGGTGAGGGGCATGTAGCCCTTCCTCTCCGGTAGGGGCAGGGGCACTCTCAGGTACGGGCTCTGGAAAAGGCTTCTCTGCTCCTCTGTGATCATCTGGGCCAGGTCAAAGCCCAGCCCGTGGACATCAGCACTGCACACCAGGGCGCCCTTGGGCTGACGGTCATCGAATTTGGGGAGGACGATGGTGGAGGAGCTGCACTGGGACTGCGTGACCAGGATCTGGGAGAGCGTGGTGTACATGGCGCTGCCGTAGGAGGGCATGTTGGTCTGGATGCGAACGGGGACGACCAGGGACACCATGGGCTCAGTCCGGGTGGGGACAACGAGCTGGGTGACGGTGACAGAGAGCGCGGGACTCGCTGCGCAGGTCAGGGGGTGCAGCCTGCTGTCCGAGTCGTAATCCGTGCACGGGGACAGGCTGGAGCTTCCTGCTGCCGAGAACAGACTGGATTTGATCTGTGGCAAATGTCCACCGGCATCACCCGGCAGGTGGAGGGCGAACTGAGACTGGAGAGGCAGGAAGAAGGCTGAGGGGATCGGGGAGGAGCCGGGGTAGTGCACGGGCAGGAATGAGGGGTGCCTGAAGGACACCTCGGCGGGGTGAGACATCAAGGGAGGAGCGATGTGCAGCGGGCCCGGGTGGATGAGCGTCTGCGGGAGGGGCAGCGGCGGGGTCTGGAATATGGAGGGAGGGATCTGAGGCATGGAGAACTGTGCAGAGAGGATGTCAGACATGGTGTGCGCAGCGAAGAGCTCCGCAGACTGCCCCGGCTGCGGCAGGAGGTGCTGGTAGGGGAATATGGAAACCTGGGGGGCCATGAAGTGCTTCTCGTGCAGCGTCAGCTGTGGCACGGGGTGGTGGAACACCTGCAGGGCCTCCGTGTATGGCGGGCTGTAGGATGGCTCAGGGCTGTCCTTTGGCTGGCTCTTGTCGCTCTGGTAGGTGCCATGAGAGGGCACAGGGGAGGACGAGGTCGGCTGATGGGGCAAACTCGTGGTAGGAGATTTACTCGAGGAAGAAGCCGGATCCTCCGTGTCCGGCCAGCCCGGCGGGGCCGGGTCCGGCTCGTGCTCGGGGTGCCTGGTGAGGGACGCCTGCCGCACCAGGAAGCATTTCCTCCTCTCCTGGGGGGCTGAGGAGGTGGAAGGGCCGGGGGTGGAGGCAGGAGTGGACGACAAGCTCCCGTAGTCGAAGGATTTACTGCGAGTCTCTGACATCTGGGAAGGGTGGGACACGTTGGGCGTCTGCTCGGAAGCGGATCTCCGCATTTCCCTGGAATGGTGATGGTGGCTGGGGACCATCAGCATGTGGGAGCCAACGCCAGGAGGTTTGGGGTGGGATTCGGAGGGCTGGCTACTCGACTCCGGCTTGGTGTGGTCATCTCGGTCAAAGGAGACGGAGTGGCTGGAGCCGTGGGACAGGCTGCTCTCCTGGCTGGGACTCCGGGTGAGAGAGACGGACTCAAAGCTGGACTCCCCGGAGGACTGGGCCATTTCTGCCAGCCGGAGCCGCTTCTTCTTGGGCGGGAGTTTCTCTGCAGGGAGCTGGGAAAGAGTCTGGCTCCTCTGCGGCCACTGGAATTCCTCGGTTTTCTCTGGCTCCTTCGGAGGAGGTTCCGGCTCTGTTTCTGGTCTGTCCGGCTCCTCTGTGACCAGAATCTCAGGGACCTGGATGTTGGGCTGGCGGACCAGCCTGGGCTGCAGGGAGTGAGGGGGACGGCTGTGCTGGGGCGTGGGCTGAGATGGGAACTGGGACAGGGGCTTGTCCTCTTCCAAGCTGCTGGGCTGCTCGATGGAGTCTGACTTTTCGAAGGAGCTCGTGTGCTGGATGACAGAGATCTCCTTGGAGGTTGTTCTCCTCTCCTTGCCCTCCGCCGGTTTGGTGTTCCTGGGATGGAAGCTGGCCTCGGCAGGTGCGGGTTTTCCCGAGTCTGCTGGTGACTTCATGGATTCACGGGTCAGGTTTAGAGCCACATCAGACGAGGCCGGGTTTGCAAACTGCGTGCCCGGGCCGGCGCTGGAGGAGGAGGTGTCAGACATTTCGAAAGCTGGAGGTTCCTCGTCATCCCCGAGGCTCTTCTCCTTCCGCCTCTTCCTCAGTGGGGTGAGCTCCAAGGTGCTGCCCAGCTTGTAATGCATCATCTGGGGCCACACTTCGGGATCCGCCGCGCTCTTCTCCAGCTCTGAGGAGGCGTGGGACGTGGCGGAGCGGGGCTTGGAGAGCTGCAGTTCTGAGCAGTAGTACTTCTTGTGGGCCTCGTAGTTGTCCCTTTTCTTATAGCGAGCGCCGCACACGTTGCACTCGTACATGAACCCTTTCGCCTTCGGGCCCTTGCGGGACTTTTTGGTAAGATCGCTTTCCTTGGTTTCGGGCTCCTCGGGAGCTTTGGGAACAGTTTCTTTGCTTGCAGAGCCGACCTCCTCCGAGACGTATTCCACTCCCAAGGGTAGCTCGATGGCTGGCTGGCGTTTCAGCATTCGAGGGTGGGAGGAAAACGCTTGGCTGCGGCTTAAGACTTCCGGCTCCATGATGTGATCATCGAATGAGTAGCTACCTCTAAAGGTATGTGGGGAGCTTATAGTGCATGCAGCAGAAGGCATTGAGTGGCTTCTTAGGAGAGGCACTGTCTCTGTGGCACTGTGGGATTGCTGAAGTGACAACAATGATTGTTCGGGCTTCATTTTTTCACCGTGGGACGCCAACACTTTCGCCGCGTCCAGCTGGCTGCTGGAGCCAGACTTGATGTCGAACTGAAATGGTTCTCTGTACGCACCAGACTTTGGGGACTCAATGCTGCTACGCCTGGACAGAGAGCTTCTTCTGGGCTTCACGCTGTCGATTTCACTGGTATCCACCACGGCTTCGTTAATGGTAATTAGCTTAGTGATGTGTTCGATCACCTGTGTTCTAGGCACAGACAACGGGACCATGCTGGGCTTCTCATCGCCGGACAGGTGTGGGAAGCCCTGGGTCGTGTTCGCAGCCAGCGCTGCCGTCCTCTGCCCAATCCTCCCACACTTCCCAAAGATGATCTCGGCGTAGGATTTGGCGTTGGTGTTGGGAGGGCTGATCTGCTGCTCGGCGCTCTCGGATCTGGAGAAGTACCCGGACTCGGTGCTGCCTTTGCTGCCGGGGCTCAGGAACGCCTGCTCGTCGATCACCTTCTTGCGCTCGCTCAGGCGCAGCGCCAGCTTCTGCTTGATGGTGTGGGTGTCCTCGGACTTATGGCTCAGGGCGTGCTCCGACGACGGCTCCACGAACTGGGAGCTGTCCTCGAGGGACTGGGACATGCTGGAATGGGACAAGGAGCAGCGGTCGTGGCTGGAGCCTTGGCTGCCGGCGCTCAGCAGGCTGCTGGAGAGCAGGGTGTGCTTCTGCCTGGGTGACAGCTCCACGGCGTGACCCGACATCGCCGCCGTCTCCTCCTCCGAGTCCGTGCTTTCCCCTTCCGTCGGCTCCTCGAAGTCCTCGCCGCCGATGCGCTCCATCTCCAGGCTCGAGGGGTACATCTCTGCCCCGATCCCTGAGGCCAGCCCGGCTTTGATCCGGTGAGCGTGGGACTTCCTGTGTTTGTACAGATTGCTCTTGGTCTTGAAGGAGAAGCCGCAGGGAATGCAGGGGTAGGGCCTCTCCCCGGTGTGGGACCTGATATGTTTCTGGAGGACGCTGGGCTTGGCGCAGGGCCTGCTGCAGTACTGGCAGATGTACTTGCCCGGCTTCTGGGGCTTCTTCTCCTTCTTGTGCACCTCCTCGGCTTGCTTCAGGGACACCTGGGCAGGCCGGGGGATGAAGACCTTCTGCACGGCCGGCATGTCCTCGGCGGGAATGATGGGCTGGGAGTGGGATGGGAGGAGCTGGCCGTGGTGGGCGTGCAGCGCGGGGGACGGGAAGGAGCCGGAGGGCCCTGGCCTGACTGGATCAACTAGCTGCCATGTGGGACCTTCCAGGACATGCTCCGGCTTCCCCGGGGACATAAATGCTGGTGCCAGTGCGTGCTGCTGAAGCTGCGGGACGTGGGCGGGGTGGTCGAAGGAGGAGGAGGAGGAGGAGGAGGGCTTGGGTTGTTTCTGGTGGCCGGGCTTCTCCTGAGGCTCCTCTCGTGGAACGGGCAAAGAGCCGGGAAAGTGCTGCTGAGAGATGATGTCTCGGAGAGGGGTTCCTGGGGAGGGAGCAGAGCTGCCCTGGTACGTCGTCGGGGATGAAATACTGCCTTGGAAAGCCTCTCCTTTGGGAAGCCTCTTTCTTGGACTTTCCTCAGCCTTTTTTGTGCTCTTCTGGCTTTGTTCAGGATCCATGACCTTAAAAGGGTCTTTGAATGCTATTTCGGGAAGGTTTTGGCAGGCTTCATTTATGAATAATAAAGGTCCCCTCTGTAGATTCCCTGTTTTGCCTGCATTTGCTACGAAGCTGGAGCCGCCAGGAGATGGTTGTTGATTTAAGATTTTACTAAAGTGTCACTAGTTGCTATTTGATTCAAAAAAAAAACCGCTTCAAGGTCAATAAAGTTCACATTGGTAACACATGACAAACTACTTCAAAGAGAGAAAACTTTCCAAAACTTTCAGTCCAAATATTTTCCTTGTGAACTTGGTTAAGGCTTTAAACCTTGCCATTTTATTTCAGTTGACAGTGGCAAGCCTTCAAAGTCAAGATGCAACCCACAATGTGTCTCTTGTTTGTTATGCAAACCTTTGAAAACTTGAGACTTTAGTGCTCATCTCAGAAAGATCCTTTTTTTTTTTTTTCTCTCCTCTCTCTCCTGTGCAAGGAAAATAACACTGAACGGTGGATGTCCCCCTGTGTCTTCCTTCTGTTCCACTTTGGAGTTCAAAAGCCTTGGAAAAGTATTTCCCACATTTCTGTAATTACATCCAAAAGAGAAACAGACAAGAAAAATGACTTTAGCTTTTGTGTGTAAGTAATTAACCACTGCTCCTTCTGGGGGGGGGTTTAACAGTAAATATTTTGCACACAAATAATTCAGATCGACTCATTGAATGTCTGCCATTCACGAGACATTACTCTTAATGGCAACCTAAACATAAATTGCACTCAGGCGAACCTCAGGGACTCGGTTTAATGCTCACAAAACCTGGCTCTGAGGCAGCAACCAAAGGCAGGAACTTGAAACAGAGACAGTTTGGAAAAATGAATTAAAACTCTTTCAAACTCGAGTTCCTCCTAATCTCCTGCAAACATGTAGGGGTTTAAAGTTTTTATAATTGTATTTCCCTTCCAAACTGGCGGACTCCAAAGCTCTGCCTCACGCCTCTTACATCCCTGACAAATAACTGAGGCATCTCCCTCTGGATAAAAGCTGCTCTTGAGCTGTGCTAATCTTCAGTGTCACCCACAACAAAGGCAGGTAAAGAGGAGCTTTTATCCAAGTGTTGCTTCTTTAATTTCCTGCCTTTTGTCACCCAACAAAGGTATAAATCCAATTTCTGTGGCACACACACAAAGGTAGAAATCCAATTTCTGTGGCACAGGCGTGAGGTGTCATCCTGGGCTGTTCCTAAAGGGAAACCCCCTTGGGATGAGTGTGGATGGGACCTCTCAAACCCCATTAACCACCCTGGTCAGCAAACACGGCTGGTGATGGGACACTCCAGGAGGGGATTGCACTGGAACTGCACCCTGGCTGCACTGGAATCAGCCAAGTGTGTCCCAGAGATGGAGTGGAAGATGGGTGGGATCCTCTGAAGGAAAAGAAGGGAGGTGCCTTTTAAATGAAGTTAATTGATCAGTGTCATTTATAATGATGAACTAATTATTGTCCTTCTTTCCGAAGGTATTGCCTGCCCTGAGGTGCAGTGCCTTGTTAGGACAGGATTACACTGGATTAATCAGAGGAAAATGCTCCCAGCCCTGTGTTCCCTGGGGATGGGGCTGAAGTGCAAGTCCAGCGGAGCGGGAAGGAGCAGGGGACTGAGACCTGAGCTCAGCAGTGGCCCAGCTCCCTCCTGAAGGGTGAAGAGCCAGCAGGAGAAGGCACAAACTCCTCCAGGGAGTCCTCATTCACTCCCACCACCCTGTGGACTCAGTGAGAAAAGGGACATGGAGTTTAAGGGGATTTAGCTTAATTTAGCAGAGTCTAATGACACTGGGACACCCTGGGGCACACCATGACCAGCCAGACTTCACAAACTCCCTGAAAACTGTCACCTCAGATGGCCAAACTTAGGGTGCAAGTCCTTGGGCACTGCTCCCTCACGGAGAGAGGCAGGGACACAAGGGGGACAGTGGATACCCCCTGAGGGGCTCAGCTGAGGGACATCAGTTCCCCTGAGATGTCAATTTTTAACTGACTGGATAAGTGGCTTCCATTCCTGCCCACATGTGACACCACGTTTCAAGGAAATGACACAAAATCAGTCCTAGCCTCAAACTTCCCTTCATTTTCCTCAACTCCAGGTCCTGCTCCCTTCCAGCACCAGCTTCAAACTTCCCAGGACCTGCAGAGCACCTGCTCCTGCCCCGACTTGCTGAAGGAGTCAGGCTCATTGCCGTGAGAAGGATTTAATTACATTTTGAATCCCCTTTTCAGAGAGCCCTCAGTGCTGACTAACCCTGGCCGTGGTCTGGGCTAGACTTTGAGCCCAGCGTTTATTCAAGATCAAAGGCACTCGTGGAGCTGATTTATCACCTTGGTTTCTGCACAGGTTGCTGGGGTTGGCCCCACTCGTGACACGCTGAGCTTTTTAACTTGGGAGAATTGGATTTTAGCAAGGACAGAGAATATTAGCTGGGTACAAGTGGATTTAAGCAGGGATTTTTTCAGCAAGAGCCAAATGAGCCGCCAGAAGCTCAAATATTCATATTTAAGTATTCCCAACTCAACCTGAACAACATTACAATACTGAATTTTCTCCTATAGGCCACATATCAATTCCTAAGTGTTTAATAATTAGGCTTGCAAAAAAAATTCTTGAGTTAATTCAGCATCACCCCAAATGTTCAAACCATCCTCGTTCTCCTCTGATGAACACATGGACCCCAGCTGATTTTTATTTTTTAAGAATTCTGCACAAAAGTGAACAATTGAAGAACAGGCCAGCAAACAAACACACCTGGCTGCCTACAGCAGCGAGCAGGGCCGTTCTGGGCCAGTCCAGCCTGCCCTGGACATCTTTATTCCATTACTGGGAATGAGGCTCCTGGAATGCCAGTGGCAAAGGAGAATTCTCCTGGCTGGATGCAGTTCATCCAGGATGAGACTTCTCCAAGGAAAATTCACCAGTGCAACAAAAAATGGGAGAAAATAAATGAAGCCTGGGAGGGTTTCTCTGCTAAGGATCCAGAGGGAAGGATGAAGAAAAGGTGGGACAAGGCAATGGGGAAGGGTCTGGAGGGGCAGCTGAGGGCTCTTGGAGTGTCCAGCTGTGTGGGAAATGGGTTTGTAGAGAATTCCCAAAGCCTGACAGAAGGCTCACACAGTCATGTGCATCTGTGTGCAAACTCTGAGAGAAATGTGCCGCCTTAGAAAGGCCACGGGACAGGACGGACATTGTGGAGAGAGAAATTGAACCAGAAACAAGTTTCAAGTGATGATTTTCCCTGGACAGAGCTCAGGGATGTGCAGCTCCAGTCCCTGCCCTGGGACAGGGCCAGCACCCAGGGCACGGCTGGAGCTGGGCCAGGGCAGGCTGAGGCTGCAGAGCAGGGAAAGGTTCTTCCCCCAGAGGGTTCAGGCACTGCCCAGGCTCCCCAGGGAATGGGCACGGCCCCGAGGCTGCCAGAGCTCCAGGAGCCTTTGGACAGCGCTCCAGGGATGCCCAGGCTGGGAGTGTTGGGGGGTCTGGACAGGATTTGGTCATCCTTGGTCCCTTCCAGCTCAGGATATTCCATGATTACAACCCTACGCTGTTTTTATTCTCACTTTCCCTCAGCACCCTGAGCATGGCACCGGAACAGTGACAGTGAATCCTAAAGGAAAAACCCCATGGATTATAGGGCACACGGTTTGCAGCTGCTGCCATTGCATTCTGCAGCCCAGTGCAAGGCACAGGCACTAAAACTGGGGATTCCAGCTTTTATTTCTATTCAAACAGGATTTCTCACTTGAAATGCAGCGCAGCAAACACGGCCAGAAATTCTCATTCCATTCCCAGTGCCAGAGACAAAGGCACTTCCCCCGATGGAAGGAATCAGGGACAGAATTCCCTCTGACTTTAATGGGACCAGAGCTTTACCCTAAAGCCTGAGAGAAAAGGCTCAGAAAAATGCTCTTCTAGAAAGCCACAGTTGTGGGGATTCTGAATTACCTCATTATGGCTGAAATTAATTTGTGCAAAGAGGCCCAGGCACACATTTTCCCCCAGTCCTAAGGGGTAAAGTCCTAAACCTCTCCCAGTCCTAAACCTCTCCCAATCCTAAACCTCTCCCAATCCTAAACCTCTCCCATTCCTAAACCTCTCCCAGTCCTAAACCTCTCCCAATCCTAAACCTCACCCAAACCTAAAACCCTCCCAATCCTAAACCCCTCCCATTCCTAAACCTCTCCCAATCCTAAACCTCTCCCAATCCTAAACCACACCCAATCCTAAACCTCACCCAGCTCTAAACATCTCCCAATCCTAAACCTCTCCCAATTCTAAACTTCACCCAGTCCTAAACCTCTCCCAGGTCCTCCTGGAGGGTTTGGGAAGAGCCGACCAGTCCCAATCCTCAGTCTGTGCCTGGCACCATCACCCCACACACACAAACTCTTCCCCACCAGATTTGGGGCTGAACCCCCCCCTGAAGGGGCTGAGAAATGCTGGGCCTGACACCTGAGCTCCAGGTGGGAACATCACTGAACAGACACCAGGATCTCCCAGTGACATTTGTGGGAAGCTGTCACAGCCTTTCCCACACTCTTCCAACCACAACAGCCTTTTCCTCTCCTTGTACACCCAATTTTAGCCTGTCTTTAGGGATGCCAGGCTTTTGGGAAATGTCTGGTGGACTGCTAGAAAATCCACCTGTTTATCAGTTGTCATAACTGTGAAGCCAAATTTCAGACAAATGCAATGACCGGCAATATTTGACCTTTTTAAAACGCACTTTAAATCTTGCAAATTTTGTGCAAGTGAGGGAAGTGGGCACTGCACAAGCTCCTATTTCTGTTCCACTGAGGGAACTGGCAGCCAGTAAAATGCCTGTGGAAGGATCCAGCATTTACCCCGTTATTATTAGGGATTAATCAATCTGGAGATGCACATCCAGAGAAAACAAATAGTTTGTTTTTTGCAGCAGCAGCTGATGGTGTTCCTCAGTTCTTACAAAAAACCTCTGTGGATAAAAAAAAGGTGTGAGAAGCACAGGGTGGAGAATTTGGTGCTACCTGGAGGTCGTGGGAGAGCCCAAATCGGCTTTGAACAAACTAAATTATTGATGAAGGGAGGGATTTAATGCAAACAGCAGCAGGGGCAGATGCCCTGCAATCACCCCTTCTAACTGAAATATAAACCAATACATAACTGAATATATATAATTAATAGATATAAGTGAATAGATATAACTAATATAACTGAAATATAAAACTGTACATAACCGAATATATTTAACTTATATATATAACTTATATATATAACTGAATGTATATTACTAATACAATTGAAATATAAAAATATACATAACTGAATACATATAATGAATGTAACTGAACTATAAAAATGTACATAACTGAATATATAAAATATACTTAACTGAATATCTATAACTAATATAACTGAAATATAAAACTATACATAACTGAATATATATAACTAATATATATAACTTATATATATAACTGAATATATATTACTAATACAATTGAAATATAAAAATATACATAACTGAATACATATAATGAATGTAACTGAAATATAAAAACGTACAGAACTGAATATATAAAATGTACATAACTGACTATATATAACTAATATAACTGAAATATAAAAATGCAGCACTGGGAGGACTCATGAGGCAGAAGTTTCTCAAATTAATTGAAGCGAAGGCAAAATAAACTGGACAAAGAGAAGGGCAGGTCCTGCTCCCAGATGGAGCACAGGGCAAAGGGCAGGGGAGGCACCAGGGTGGGAGAGGCAGAGGTTACTCACAGTGGACTGGGGAGGGTGGAATTTTGGTGGTGTCCCTCTCGGGTCAGCCCAGGGCTGGGTTCAGCCTGTGGAGGGAAGGGCAGGCTGGGCTCAGAGCGTGCAGATATTGCAACTCCACCTCAGCAGGGACACAGGGCCAGGGAACCACGGCAGGGCACAGACTGCCACGGCCGGGGAGCCCCTGGGGCTGCACCCCCTGCCGGGGGTGGCACCAGCACTCCGAGGAAACACAGCACTGCTGCTCCTGCTCCTGCCCCTGCCCCTGATCCTGCCCCTGCCCCTGTTCCTGCTCCTGCCCCTGCCCCTGCTCCTGCCCCTGCCC
>VZDJ01000274.1:1532182-1559001 GCA_008694505.1 Cyanoderma ruficeps | reverse complement strand
CTGCTCCTGCTCCTGCCCCTGCTCCTGCCCCTGCTCCTGCTCCTGCTCCAGCACAGGTGTGCCTCCTCCTGGAGCGGAGATTTCTCCTACTGGCCCAAGGATTCTCCCTCCTGGCCCAGTTATTCCTTCTCTTGGACCAGTTATTCCTCCTCCTGGCCCAGGTATTCCTCTTCCTGGGCCAGGTATTCCTCATCTGGACCAGTACTCCTTCTCCTGGACCAGTTTATCCTCCTCTAGATCTGGTATTTCTCACCTGGCCCAGGTATCCCTCCTCCTTGACCAGGAATTCCTCATCCGACCCAGGTATTCCTCCTCCTGGCCCAGGTATTCTTCCTCCTTGACCAGTTATTCCTTATCTAAACCAAGTATTCCTCCTCCTGGCCCAGTTTATCCTCTTCTAGATCAGGTATTCCTTATCTAAACTAGCTATTCCTCCTCCTGGCCCAGATATTCCTCCTCCTTGACCAGGTATTCTGCCTCCTGGACCAGGTATTCCCCCCCATGGATCAGTTATTCCTCCTCCTGGCCCACCCCTTCCTCCAAAGCTCGTATTTAGTCTCGAGTTTTGCATTTAGGCCACCTTTAGTTTCAAGGAAATCATTCAGTTGCTCCACACTCGCCTTCCACAGAGCTCCCAGCACATCCCAACACCTTTCCTGGGAGGAAAGGCTGGAAGAGCTGGGGGTGTTCAGCCTGAATAAAGGGTTCTGGGGAGATCCTGGATCCCTTTCCAGGGCCTAAAGGGGCTCCAGGAGAGGGACTGGGGACAAGGCCTGCAGGGACAGGACACAGGGAATGGCATCAAATTGGAAAAGGGGAGATTTGGGTGGAATATTGGGCAGGAATTGTTCCCTGGCAGGGTGGGCAGGGGCTGGGCTGGAATTGCCAGAGCAGCTGTGGCTGCCCCTGGATCCCTGGCAGTGCCCAAGGCCAGGCTGGACACTGGGGCTGGGACAGCCTGGGACACTGGGAGGTGTCCCTGCCGTGGCTGGGGTGGCACTGGATGGGATTTGAGGTCCTTCCCATCTCAAACCATCCCAGGATTCTGGAATTCACACATTTGGATCCTCAGACTTGAGCAAAGTCTGCTGAGCTGCCGTGGATCACCGAGGGGAGAAGAAAACCCGGGGCTAAACTGGAGAGATTTGGGTTCAATTCCCGCTTTGGTCACACATTTCCTGTGTGAAACTGAGCAAGTTCATCTCTGCTGGGCCTGAGTGAGTCCCCATTTCCAGCCGGGGACACTTCCCTGTCCCACAGCTGTGCTGTGACTCAGCACGGAGCGTCTGGGGGGCCCTGGATCCTCCGGGAAGGGAGAGACCCCCCGGGACAAACAGGGATCCTCTTAACTGGAAACAGATGGGGAGACAGCCAGGAGACTTTCTCTGCTCATTAAAAAAAAAAAATCCAGGATTAAAAGGCTGTGCTTATTCACTTTTATTTTTATCCCAACAGGGTTTCATCAGTTTCCCCTCCCACCTTTCCAGGCAGAGAAGGGCCCTGAGGAAAACGTGAACAAACCCAACTCTGCGTTTGTTAAAGGGTTAACCTAGAGAATTTCATCACTCCAAAGAGCTTTTCCAGAAAAGCGTTTGAGTCACAACAGAGAAATTATTGCAAAATCTGCATGTTTGAGAGATAAATATTCCCAGAAATATCACCATCAAGACTAGAAGGGGGAGGAAAGAAAAAAAAAAAGGCAACGAGCCCTGAGCAGGCGGAGGAGCAGCAGAAGGGCAGGGATGGAGCAGAGCATCAGCACTTCCATGAATTCCTTGGAGCCAGCGCTGGGACGAGGCTCTGGCTCAGCCCCCAGGCAGCCCCAGCTCCCTCCCAGCCCCAGCCCAGCTCCTGCTGATCCATTTCCATCGCTCAGAGTGGGATTTGCAGCCTGGCTCCTGCTCCTGCAGGCACTGCCAGCCCGCTCCCTTATTCCCGAGGGCTTCCCAGGGGTTTTTACATTTGTAAGGGCACCGATCCAGTTTTCACGCAACCAAAATTCAAGAGAATTAACTTTTTTAGAGACATTTGAGATGACCCTCGAGGTCCAGTGCCTGTGACTTTGAGGAATTCTGAACATTCCCATCTCGCCTCCTCCGTGGGGTTGTGCAAATCCCTGCTGCTCTCCCTTCTCACTGTTTAAAAGTCACTGTTTAATATTTTTAAACTACTCCTGCCTGATGGTTCCTTCACAATTCCTCAGGACTGACCACTCCAGGCCTGCCCGAGCCAGGATGGGGAGGCAGCTCGTGGTGAGCTGGTGATTCCATCCAAGTTAATCCTGAGCACAGGGAAGGCAGGAATTGCCTTTCCCTGGAAATGTGTTCCCCCTGCAGAGACTCCTGCTTGAACCCAGGGATTGAGAAACCTCCTAGAATGTTTCTGCATCGTTTCAAACCACAGGAGTGGGGAAAAAAAAAAAAGAATGAAGGGACAGCTCCAGTTCAGAGGGTTCAGAGGGAGTTTGGGATTCCTGCTCAACCTCAGGATTGCAGCAGGAATCAGCAGGGAAGGAGCTGATCCCACAGCCCTGTTCCATGGCCAGGAGGCTTTGGAGGGGTCAGTGGGAATGGCTCTCCCTGACCCTCCCTGGGTGAGCCTCTCCTTGGATCCTGCCCTGATTTCCTTCCATGGATACCCAGCAATCCATGGATGCACTCACACCAATCCATGGATGCACTCACAAACCCAGGGATTCGCACACCAATCCATGAATTCACTCACAAATCCATGGATTTACACACCAGTCCATGGATTTACACACCAGTCCATGGATTCACACACCAATCCATGGATGTACTCACACAAATCCATGGATGCACTCACAAATCCATGGATTCACTCACAAACCCAGGGATTCACTCACAAATCCATAGATTCACACACCAATCCATGGGTGCACTCACCAATCCATGGATTCACACTCACCAATCCATGGATTCACACCCCAATCCATGGATTCACACACCAAGTCTGGGCATTCCCATGGAGTCAGGACTGGCTCCACACTCCCTGCTCCCTTCTCCATATGCCTCTTCCAAAATCCAACAGCCTCTGGATGCCCACACAGGCCATGGATACATCTCCAACACCCATCCCAGGCAGGTGCAGGAAGGGTTTTCATGGGATTATTTCCCAGTCTGAGAAGCTGGATCCTGCTCCAAGGTGAATCCCAGCATTCTGCAGAGGGCACAGCCAAACTCCAGCCCCGAGAGGGAGGGAGCTCCCTCAGTTCAGGAATTTAGTTCAGGAAACTGACCCTGCCTCCTTCGGCTTCCCAGACTTGGAGCAGCCCCAGCAGCCCTGGAGCTGGAGGGTGGAGGGTGACCCCACGGCAGGCACTGCCCTGCTGCTCCCGCTCCCAGCTGAGCTCCAGCAGCGGGATGGAACACAGGGAAAAGCTCCACGGGAAGCTGAGCCAGGACAGACAAAGCCCAGCGGAGATCAGGATGCCAAACCCCAGCCAAAGTCAGGCTTTGCCCAGCAGTTCTGAGCCAGACTGCTCAGAAAGAGCTCAGAGGACAACTGCAGACCACCACGGGGCTTGGGACAACCTGCAGACCCCCACGAGGCTTGGGACAACCTGCAGACCCCCACAGGGCTTGGGGCAACCTGCAGACCCCCACGGGCCTTGCCTGAGCCAGGCTCCAGGAGCAGTGCTGGGATGAGCAGGGTTCCCACATAAACACCTTTTCCCTGGAGCCAGCCTGGTTTGGGAGCTGCAGTGGGGCAGGAGCAGCCCAGCTCCTGGAGCTGACAGAGCCTGGCTCATCCTTCAAGCCCAGCACAAATCTGGGCTCCAGCAGGAGCTGAGATCCCAAACTCCCAGCACAGGAGCCCAGCAGTGATTCCAGCACTCAGGTGGGACCAGCGTTGTCCCAGCCCTTTCCTGGTCTCCTTTCCCCTGAGCGAAGCCCACCAGGCTCAGGTGCTGCCTGCTGCTCTCACACCTGGCCTCAGCTGTCCGTGAGGGACCAATTTGGAACCTCCTCTCTCCTGGAATCCAGGAGAACAATTCCTGGAGCACTCTCTCCTGGAATCCAGGAGAACAATTCCTGGAGCAGCAGGAGAGCTGCAGCCACCCCAGTGGGATGGCCTGTAGGAACAGGGTAAAAAAGCTGCCCTGTCATTTCTTCTGAGTGCAGCTAACAAACCATCTGTGAGTTCCCAGCCATTTTGAGAATGAGAAGTTCTTTCAACACAATAATCTGTTCTGAGGGCGAAAAACAAGTGCACCTGCAACAAGGGATTTATCCCATAAGAATCAGTAAAGAAAATACGTAAACAATCTGTGAATAGATAGATTTGATGGACAAGTGAAATACCTTTTACTAACCAACAGAATAATTAACAAGGAAGCTATTAACCGATCAGAAGTTGCTCTTGAGGTTTGTAAAAACTGTATCAAAGACAGCGTGGGGCCATGATAAAGAGCCTTCTGAAGATTTTACCATGTCACTCTGTGTCTCTACAATAATGGCCAAGGAATGACCACCCAAAGCAGAGCTGAGGCACAGCCAGCAGCAGCAGCAGGGACGTCGTGGCTGTGCCAATAACGAGTCAATCCCCATTCCCAGAATATTCCCCAGCACTTTATCCACGCGGATGTCACCAGCCAGGATCCAGACCCCTCGCCAGCCCACGCAAATCCTGCAGGATTTCCACAGAAACACTGAGTCATTAAAGCTGGGAAAGCTCTCCAGGATAAGTCCAGCCTTCGGCCTAATCCCACCGTGTTCCCAAAGCACACTGTCACTCATTTTCTGAGCACTTCCAGGGATGTGATCCCACAGCTTCCCTGGGAAGTTTGTTCCAACAAGGATACAGGGAAAGCTCCGCAATAAAGTTGCAAATGTGCCCTTTTCAGCTGGTAGTAACTCAGCCTTTCCTGGCTCTCCACAGCGGGGGAACACCCAGGAGGAGCAGCTTTTCCCAAGTTTCCTGCATGATGCTCTCCAGCTGAATTAATACCATTTCCTTCCTGGCTTATTTGGCATTCCAGGGGATCCCTGAGAGTAGCATTCCCCCTCAGGACTCACTAAAGAAAATAACTGGGGAAAAAAAAAACCCCAAAAAACAATAAAACCAAAAAAAACCACACAAAAAAACCCCCCTAAGAAGTGCCATTGTTTGGCTCAGCCCCTGTTTTCCTGACCACTGGCTGCTGTGGGAGCTGGAACTGATCCATAATGGGAAAAACGAGGAATTTTGGTGTGTTCAGCAAATGTCACAGGACAGGGACACTTTGGGCAGATTGCAGAAGGGCCCAGCACTGGAAGGCTGCTGGGGGATGGGACAGGGAGGCTCTGCCTGGATCCATGTGGGAGCAGAACCTCCTTGGGCCATGATCCAGAGGGGTTTTCCCTCAGGATGCACTGGCAGGACACAGCCAGGCCGAGGGTGTCACCGGCAGGGCACAGCAGCTTTGTAGGACTGAACAAAAAAAAAAAACAAACGAGGGATTTTGGAAGGCAAGGAAAACAATAAAAAAGGAAGCTTTTAACATGCAAATTCCAGCTCTGCTCCTCGACAATTTTACTCTTACACAAACTGCTCTTTGTCTCGTTAACGACAAAGCACGAGCAATTAAGCAAAGTGCAATAAGACTTAAACAGAATGGAATGAAAACCGACTCTGAGATTATCGTACCACCCCACTGAAGGGATCCTTCCAGCTGATGCCACCAAAAGCTGCCGGTTTGCTTTGGATGCAGAAGGGAGGAGCAGAAATGCTGCAGGAAACATCTCCCTAAAAACAACTTCTCCACAGGGAGAGAGGCCATGGGGGGCTGGGAGCTGCATCAGCTTTATCCCTGCGCTGAATTCCAGCCCAGCGTGGAGCCTTGGCAAGGCTCCTTCTCTTCCTCCTGGGATGTGGCACTGGGGAACCCTAAAATGGGTTGGGTTGGAAGGGAATTTAAATCCCACCCAGTGCCACCCCAGCCCTGGCAGGGACACCTCCCAGTGTCTCAGGGACACCTCCCAGTGTCCCAGGCTGTCCCAGCCCCAATGTCCAGCCTGGCCTTGGGCACTGCCAGGGATCCAGGGGCAGCCACAGCTGCTCTGGCAATTCCAGCCCAGCCCCTGCCCACCCTCCCAGGGAGGAATATTTTCCCGATATCCCACCTAAATCCCTCCTGTTCAGTTTAAACCCCTGATCCTGTCCCTCTCTGCCCCTGAAGGCATTTGATTCCTCCTTCCTGAGCCCTTTCCAAGCACTGAGCTCTCCCTGGAGCCTCCTGTTCTGCAGATCCCTTGACTCTGCCTGTCCCCGGGTTGTAACTCAGCCTTTATCAGCCTCAATCCCTCTTTTCTTTGCTCGAGGGTGCGGAAAAGGCCCCGCAAGCCGAGGGGGTGAAGCTTGTCCGTGTTTTCTGTGGGAATTCTGTGTGTGGGTGGTGCTGGAGCAGTGGCAGCAGCACCAGGAGGCCCTGAGGTTGTGCCCTGTGTGTCTTTGGACACGTCCCATGGGAGGCTCCACATTTTCCTGGCTGCCTCTCCACCACCTCTCACCACCACCAGGGCCTGGCATTTCAACCCTGGAAGCTCTTGGCAGATCCCTGGCTTTGCCAAATCCCTGTAAATTCACTTCATTTTTGGAGAGGAGAAAACCCCATGGATATTTCATGATTTTTTAACCTGCCACGGCTGGGGTGGAACAAAATGAGGTTTAACATTCCTTCCAACCCAGACCATTCCAGGATTCTGTGATTCCAGATCCTGTGATCTCACCAGCCACAGCAGCAGAATCAGGAATACTGGTATTTTCCTGGGAATCTGGAGGGGAATCCAGCCCTGCCCAGCAGGAGCAGCCACAGCAGAGCTCCCAGGCCGGGAGGGGATGGAAGTTTGGGGTTGAAATCTGGGGACAGACCACTGAAAATCCCAAAAACTCCTCTGGGCAACCCCAGCCTGCAATTCCCACCCTGCTGGGCAGGAATTTTTCCTTTCCCTGCTGCCCTGCAGTACCACACATGGCTGCCCTCTCTCCATGAACAGAATTCCAGTTTCAGAATTCCAGCTTTGTGTTAACCAAGTTCCCAGGTGCTCTAAAGGACAGAAGGCACTGTGAAAATACAAATATTTCATAAATTCCCTCAATTAGGATGGCGCAAAAGCCTTTTTGCTTGGGAATTTTTTGCTTGGGAATTCCTGCACCTGTGTGCAGCCCTTGAAAATCAAAATAAATCAGATTTTCCACTTTCTGGACACAGCAACAACAGACAGTGTTGTGTTGAGCCAGCCTGTATCGTATTTAATTAAATATACAGAGGAGAAGCTGAAACATTTCCGTTTAAATGAGAAAATAATTGGAATCTGAGTGGAAATTCAACAAGGAAACTTTCGGGACCAAAGGCAATGGGGGTTTTCTCTATCCTCAATGAAAAGAAAGGCAGAAAGAGAAATAAATGATCCTTTTATCCCCTCCAGGCAAACCCAGAGTTTCTGATCCTTTCTCCAGGCTGGAAATTTCCCTTTTCCAGAGGCTGGTGGGGAGCATATCCTGAAATTCACTTGCATTTTGTCCCAGCTAAGAGGAATGGTGACAAACGCAGAGACACAAATCAGACACAGTGAGCAAGGCCCTGCCTGTCCCCAGGGCCACCCTCAGCCCCACTTGCTGTGCCTGGGGAGTGTGGGGTGGATTTGGGTTAATTAACACAGCTTTGCTCCAGGGAAATATTGTCCCAGGCAAGGTGGAGCTGGGATTCACCAGGGAAGGCAGAGCCAGCTGCACGAGGGGGAGTTTTCCTTACCAAAACCCTCATTTCCAAAGGATAGTGTGGATATTTATATATTTTATATATTTATTTATCTATCTGTATTTTGGATATTTGTATCTTTTGTATATTTATTTATATATCTGTATTGGGGATATTTATATCTTTTATATAATTATTTAACTATCTGTATTTTGGATATTTATGTCTTTTATATATTTATTTATACATCTGTATCTGGGATATTTATGTCTTTCGTATATTTATTTATATATCTGTATTTGGGATACCCATATCTTTTATATATTTATTTATATATCTGTATTCGGGATATTTATATCTTTTGTATATTTATTTATATATCTGTATTCGGGATATTTATATCTTTTCTATATTTATTTATGTATCTGTATTTGGGATACTTGTATCTTTTCTATATTTATTTATACATCTGTATTTGGGATATTTGTATCTTTTATATATTGATTTATCTATCTGTATTTGGGATACTTGTATCTTTTCTATATTTATTTATACATCTGTATTTGGGATACTTGTATCTTTTATATATTGATTTATCTATCTGTATTTTGGATGATTATATCTTTTATATATTTATTTATGTTTTTATCCTGCAGTTGTCTGTCCACACACACCCCCCTCCATGTGCAATTCTGATTAAAAACCCCCAGCCAAATCCCAGTTCTAGGCAATCCTAAACAAATCCCAATTCCAGACAGCTGGGCAGGGTGTGGAGATCCGTCCCCCCTGGAATATCCTGATGTTCCCCACACCAGATCCAGGGGGGGAAACCCTCAGGTTTTGGAGCCCTGGAGCTCACACGGAGAGCACAAACAGCCCTAAACCGAGAGATGCAACCAAGAGTTTGTTTAACAGGAAAGGCAGAGAAGGCGTGACTGAGTGTGGAGGGAATGTCGGGAGCTTTGCAGCGAGAGCCGAGTCAAGTCTGGGCAGTGTTTGCTCCCTTGTCATCACGGGCTCCACAGAACGGCCTTGTCTGCTCCTACAAAAACACACCTTGTGCCAGGGGAACAGGCAGGACGTGTTTTGGGTCATTTCCAGGTGATTGGCCTCTTCTTAACAGATCCTGCTTGTAGATGAAGGCAAATATTTGTGTAGGGACCCCATTGGCTGCGTGTCCCTCTCTCCTGGTTTTTCCCCTCATAAACCTGTTCCTCAGGAATCCACGGCACCAGCACTGGCTGGGGGCACGGGACAAAACCCAGAGCGGGATTTTCCACATCCTCAGAAGCCCAGACAGGATCTCCTGCACACCAGGGAGTCTCCACTCTTTCAATCCCATTGCATCCCTCAGAAATTCCCCATTCCTGACCCCTACACAGGGATGCAACCTGGCCAAATATTTCCTCCAGCATCTTCTGCTTCCAGGGGATTGGAGTGGCTCTTTGGGACACCTGAGGTGGGTTTGGATGGGGAAGAGCTCTGCACTTTGCTGGGACAAATCTCCTGAGCCTCCAGCAAAGCTGCAGGACAAATAACCACTAATTGAAAAATTCTGTGTCAAAGTAAGAACCTGGAGGCTCCTGGGATGGAACAGCCACTCCAAGATTTAAATGCCAGTTTAAATCCCAAGAATCCTGGTGCTGCCTCTCCCTTGCTCCATTTGCTCAGGCAGTGCTGAAGACACTTTCAAAGTGAAGACACTTTCTTCCTGACATCTCCCTGCCCTTTATCCCCGCAGGGGTTTGAGGGCTCCGAATGGGAACAGAGTTCAGGATGTTCAGGAGGACAAAGCCACACAGGTGAGGCCACCCCAGCAGGTCACAGGGGGACTGGGGTGAAGGATTCACCCCAGGAGAGACCCCCAGCCTCACCCCACTCCCAACAAAACCCCTTTCCCACGCCATGGGAATGGTGATCTTCATTTGGGGCCATGGGAACACACCGAGGGAAGGGCTCACATGACAGATCTGTGGGTTTGTGTTTCCTGCATCCACCTGCTCGACCTTTGCTTGGACATGGAACCATGGAACCATAGAATGGTTTGGGTTGGGGGGACCTTAAAGCTCATCCAGCCCCCAGGGGCACCTTCTGCTCCCCCAGATTGCTTCCAGCCTGGCCTGGGACCTTCCAGGGCTGGGGCAGCCACAGGATTCATGAGAAACAACTCAATTTTGGTGCCTTTGGTAGTTCATCTTTACTGGTGAAGGCACCTGCAGAGGGAAAACTGAGAGGTGACCCCGAGAGGCAGCAGTGAGTGGTGTTACCACTCAGTTCTGTTCCATCACTTCCCCTGAATCAAAAGGAAACCAATCCTGGGCCCACCCTGTGCCTCCTGGCAAAACTCCAGCTGTACCTGCTGCTGGCACACCCGGGGACAGGATAAATGATCCCAACAAACCCAAACCAGGAGCAAAGTGCCATCTTCATGCAGGCCAGGAGAGCGAGACCACTCAGCGACACAAAATCCCCTTTTCTAACCCTGCCAGACCCAGGGAATTCGTTTCCAGGGATCAGCCAGTGCTGTGCACGTTTGTTATCACGTCTCTAATGAGATAAGGTGTGAGCTTCTGTTTAATTAGAATCACTGAGCTGACGCTGGTGACCAAAAATACCTTGAAAACACCTCCCAGCACTTCCCAGCTGAGCTCATCAGGGCTCAGAGCTGGAATGGCATCAAGGAAATGATCTGCAGGTCAGATATTAAAGATTTCAAGGCAAATAAATATTTTTTTTTAAGCCATCCCTAGCAAAGACAGTGGATGTCTATCCCTGTGGATAGATACCCAGGAAATCTGAGATCGCATTCTTTCACCTTAATACAGGGCTCAATAAAAAATAGGCTTCAAAACGTTCATTTGGGGTTATTTTTTAAAGAATTCAAATGTGTTTGTCAAGCAAAAAAATGGACAAATATTTTCCTTAACACGTCCAATCTGTTTTATTTATTTAAATGTGTGTTACCTTTTTCTAAGAAATTAAAAAAAAAAACAAAAGAGATCTGAAACTTGCAGCGAACCCAGAGCCAGAAATTACTCATGTACTCAGCTACTGATCCAAAAATCTTCCTGCACTGCAGAGCCCTGAGAGGGAAAATGCTTCAAAAACCCTCCCTAGGATGAAATCTCTGATGGAACAGCTGAGGGATCACCAAAAGAATCATTATTTCAATGCAAGCAAGAAATTCTTCAGTCAAAGATCACAAGCAGCCACATATCTGATCTGAGATTAAGTGGCTGCTTTTTTAAAAAAATAAAGCAAATAAAAGCCCTCAAACCCATGAACTGCTGGCAAATGGATCCTCAGCTCCCTCTGACTGTGCCAGGTCAGTGTGAGAAACACCAGGAGGAGTTTTTGAATTTTTGTTCAGATTCCTTGATGAAATCCAGGAATCCTCACAGCTGGGTTCCCAATGGGCTTCTCCTGGTGTACCCCAGAGCAGAATAACTCTTAGAATAATATCAGAATATATCACAATCTCAGAATAACAGGGTTTTTCCCCAAATAGCATTTACCAAGCACAGCTCTGAACCTTTAACCAGCGACTCCTTCTTCAAGGGGCTGCTGCAAACCAGCCCTGAGCACAGAGACCCCTCAATAATCCCCAAAAAGCTGGGTTGGGGTCCAGGAAGGGACAATTCCCTGTTAAATCCACCCTGTGGAGAAGCAGCCAGGGCTGTAACAAGACCTCTGCCTCTCCCTCCGTGGGCAAAGCAATGTTTGGACACGAGGCAAGTCTGAAATTGCCTCCAGCCTCTTTAGGAAAGGTTCAAATAAAACTTTAAAAGCACCAAAAAAAAAATCCCTCCTCTCCAGGGGCCAGCATTCCTGGTTGATGGCTGAGCACCAAATGAAGGAGAGCTGCAGGCCCCGACAGGCACGGCAGGGCAGAGCTCGGCTCTGGGGTTTGCCCTCAGCGGAGGGCTCTGGTGTTGCCCTGTTTTCTGCCTTTCTGTCTCTGTGCAGAACTTTCACACGTAACTTTCTTCATGTAAACAAAGTTTATTCTTGGAATGTTTGCGTTCTTCTCCTCTGAGAGAAGAACTGATTGATGGTGATGCCCACCACACAGGTTGAGAGGTGGTGACCTCTCTAACCAATCTCTGGACCTCTGTACAAATGTATAAAAGTAAAAAAATTATAAATAAAGTAGAAAAGTTCATCCCCTCACTGCTGCTGTGTCTGCCTGCTCTCTTTCTGTCCCTGAAGTGGGACACACCCGGCCTCGACTAGCGACGGATCGGGACATTGCTGTCACAGGGGGGACACAGCAGCGGGGACAGGCTCAGGGGGGGTGTGGGGACCCTGAGGGACCCTGCACAGGCGGCTCCTGGGGAGGGGGACGGGGACGGCTCAGGGAGGGCAGCAGGGCTGGAGAGAGCTCAGGGCTTTGAATGGAACACCTGGGACAGGGAGAGCCACCCTGAGCAGCTCCAGCCTGAGCAGGGCAGGAAAACAGGGATTTGGGACAGGGCCAGCCATAAAACACAACCAGTGACCAACTGCTGACCAACTGTGACCAACCAGGGACCAGCCACTGACCAACTGCTGACCAACCACTGACCAACTGGTGACCAACTGTGACCAACCAGGGACCAGCCACTGACCAACTGCTGACCAACCACTGACCAACTGTGACCAACCGCTGACCAACTGCTGACCAACTGTGACCAACCGCTGACCAACTGCTGACCAACCAGGGACCAACTACTGACCAATCAGGGACCAACCGCTGACCAACTGTGACCAACCACTGACCAACTGCTGACCAACCGCTGACCAACTGCTGACCAACCAGGGACCAACTACTGACCAATCAGGGACCAACAACTGACCAACCACTGACCAACTGGTGACTAACCAGTGACCAACCACTGACCAACCTGTGACCAAATGATGACCAGCCAGTGACCAAACAGGGACCAACCAGGGACCAGCTGGTGACCAACCACTGACCAGCTGGTGACCAACCACTGACCAACCTGTGACCAAACAGTGACCAACCAGGGAACAAGCAGGGACCAACCAGGGACCAGCTGGTGACCAACCACTGACCAATTGGTGACCAACCACTGACAAACCACTGACCAAATGGTGAGGAACCAACCAGTGACCAACCAGGGACTAACCTGTGACTGACCGACGACCAAACAGTGACCAAACAGTGACCAAACAGTGACCAAATGATGACCAGCCACTGACCAACCAGGGACCAACCAGGGATCAGCTGCTGACCAACCACTGACCAACCACTGATCAACCAGAGACCAAACAGGGACCAACCAGTGACCAACCAGGGATCAACCAGTGACAAAATGGTGACCAACCACTGACAAACCACTGACCAAATGGTGATGAACCAGTGACCAACCAGGGACCAACCTGTGACCAACCAGTGACCAACCAAGGACTAACCAGTGACCAACCAGTGACAAAATGGTGACCAGCCGGTGGCAGGATGTGAAAATGAGGGCCAGCAGGAGCGCAGCTCCCCGTGGGATGGTGAGAAAGGGCAGGAGGCTCCCGGAGCTCCTCCGAACTCTGCAAGCTCAGTAATTCTCTCCTCACACCTGCGGCTCCGAGCTGTGGGCAGGATGTGGTCCCACACCTCCAGCAGCGCCCCAGGGCTCGGAAACCCTGCACCAAACACAGCTTGAGGGTGGCTCAGATTCCCCCAGGAGCTCTCCAGCCTCTTGGGATCTGCCAGGACCCACCCAGAGAGTTCCCTGGTGCCCTCACAGGCGGCAGCAGCTCCGTGTGCGGTTCCACCACCCGCAGGGCCGAGCACCCAGAGGTGGTGCTGCAAGAACGGTGCTCACACACCCCGAAACAGCCCGACCTGAGCTGCCTGCAAGGTGCTGAATCATCCCCGGGGCTGCAGGAAACCCCAGAGCCCTCCTGAGCTGCTCACACCACACCCACAGGGGAACACGAGCGGGTTGGGGCACCGCGGAGGAGCTCACCGAAATTACAGCCTCGGGGACCCAAAAGCTTTGTAGGATTTTCCTCTCTGAGCCTTTTGAGCCCGTCCATGGGCAAGGAGAGCTGCAAATGTGGCCCTGCTCTGGTGGCACGGGGAGGGTGCTTGGGAAGATGAGCAGAACTGTGACCTCACACCCAAAAAGAGAGAAATGTCCAACATGGGCGGCCTGGTCTCATAGAAATTCCCTGCCCGTGGTCTTTCAGTCTCTTCCAGTCCAAACCATTCTGTGAGCCTATAATGCCTTTATTTTCTGAGGGGTTTGGGTCCCTTTTTGGGTTTGGTTTTTATTTTCTCTCCTAAAAGTCACTTTGGAAGATCCCCTTCCTTGCCCCAGCAAATGCGTCAGTCTTACGCCACACCTGGAGTTTAAGGGAAGGGGGTCAGACCTGTAAAAATAATCACCCAAAGTGGATTAAATTAAAAAGGATCATGGCACAAGAGGTTGTTTGTTTGCCCAGGAGGGGAGAATAACCCACGGAGACCCTGCAGGTCTCAGCTTTTGCTTTGTGAGCCGTGCAGGAGCCCCCTTAAGTTCCTCAAAGTCACCCCCAGCGATGAACTGGAGTGAAATTAGCCCAGCATTTACCTTGGGAACTCCTCTCTAGCCCTAGACCAGGAGATAAGACTGGTTTTATCTGGGTAACACTGATGCTCGTGTTTACGGGGCACTGCAGACAGGGAATTTCAGCAAAACAACTCTGCTGCAGTCAAGGGCCTTGATGATTTGGAATCAGCATTTCCAGGAACATGAAAATGTTCAAAAAGTGGTGCCTCAACCCCACAGGATCCTCAGAGACCCTCGGGCACTGAGCCCAGGATCCAGCACAGGGCCTGGCTAAGCCTGACCTGCTAAAGCCAGGCTGCAGAGCCTCCCAGGCATTTCTGCACCTGGCTCAGGACTCGTCCTTAAGCTTCAATTTCTCGCATGAAAATAGAAAATAGTCTGGATTTAGAGGCTGCAAACGGTGGCAGAAGCAGCAGCAGCTCTCGCTGAGGATGTTCCGGTGATCGATTTCTTCTCTGCTAAGATTCTGTTCCCTTTTTTTCTAGGCCTTTTTTTTTTTTNNNNTTTTTTTTTTTTTGGTCTGGCTTCACTGCCCAGACCTCTAGAATTCAATACCAGATGTTTTCATTGTTGTTGTTGGTTTTGCTCTTCGAGGAGAAATACCCCAACTCCCAAACCCCAAAGGCAGATCTCTGTGGGCCCTCCCTAACCCCAGAAATTCTTGTTGTAATTCACCTACAATTGCTGCTGGAGATCTTTTGTGGGGTAAGAGAAACACATCCTGTGTTTTAGGCCTTGCACAAACCAAACCACCAATTCCAACAGGAATTCCTGGAAACCTGCTCCTTTTCAGTCACATTTCTCTGTGTCTCACAGAAACCCTCAGCTGCAGCTGGGTCTGTGGTCTGCACAGGCCAACTGTGACACTCTGGGACGGGTTTGGATGAGTAACAATGGTCAGAAACCAGAAACCAGCACAATTTTCTCTGGTCATGGAGGGCCCACAGTGCTGAAGGTCAAACAGAAAAAAAATAATTATAATACAAAAAAATATTTCCATTCTTTGAAAAGTATTTGATATTCCTGTAGCCGCATGTAGCTGGCTGCCAATGGCAAAATTTGGGGGTTTTTTTGTTCTGGAGCACCAAGATCTTTAAGATTATGTTCTTAAATAGTGCATTATCCTGTCCAGCTCCTGCACCCCAACACTCCCAGCCTGGGCATCCCTGGGGCGCTGTCCAAAGGCTCCTGGAGCTCTGGCAGCCTCGGGGCCGTGCCCATTCCCTGGGGAGCCTGGGCAGTGCCTGAACCCTCTGGGGGAAGAACCTTTCCCTGCTCTGCAGCCTCAGCCTGCCCTGGCCCAGCTCCAGCCGTGCCCTGGGTGCTGGCCCTGTCCCAGGGCAGGGACTGGAGCTGCACATCCCTGAGCTCTGCCCAGGGAAAATCATCACTTGAAACTTGTTTCTGGTTCAATTTCTCTCTCCACAATGTCCGTCCTGTCCCGTGGCCTTTCTAAGGCAGCACATTTCTCTCAGAGTTTGCACACAGATGCACAGGACTGTGTGAGCCTTCTGTCAGGCTTTGGGAATTCTCTACAAACCCATTTCCCACACAGCTGGACACTCCAAGAGCCCTCAGCTGCCCCTCCAGACCCTTCCCTATTGCCTTGTCCCACCTTTGGACACTTTCGAAACACCTTTAGATCTTTCTAGGTTGGATATTAGGAAGAAGTTTCTCATGGAAAGAGTGATTAAATACTGAAATAGTCTGCCCTGGGAGGTGTGGAGGTGGTTTTAAACACATCCCTGGATGTGTTTAAAACAGACTGGATGTGGCACTCGGTGCCAGGGCTTAGTTGAGGTGTTTGGGCTGGGTTGGACTCGATGGTCTTGAAGGTCTCTTCCAACCTGGGCATTCTGTTATTCTGTGATTCTGTGACTGTCATTCTGTCATTCTGACACCCCAAACTGCCCCCAGCACTGGGGAGAGCCCACCCCAGCCCAGCCCAGCCCAGAGCAGGACAATCCCCTCCCGTGACCAGCCCTGGCTGTGAGATCAGGGCACACAAAGCCCAGGGCTCACAGCCCGGCCCCACAGCACCCCCAGCCCCACAGGGAACTCCCCAGGCCCAGCTTTGGGGGGCTGGGAGGGTGGGCTGCACCCTGGTGCCCTGGGGCTCTGCAGGGCTGTGCTGGCACTTTGGAAAGCTTGGAGGGAGCAGGGCTGGCCTGGCTGGCAGAGTGAGCAGAGATCACTGCTGGAACCTTGGAGGGTGAAAATTTCAGGCTTTCTGTGCTAAAAAACACTGACCCCCGAGAAAACACTGCATTTGACCTGAGGGCGTGGAACAGCTTCCGAAATTCAGTGATGGCACTGAGGTTGTGGGTGTGTGGTTTGAATGGAATTGTGTGATCTCACAGGGTGAAAAACTTAATTTAGGATTTTAGTATATAATAATATATATGGGGCAAGATGGAGGACTTTGGGGCATTGTCAAGGTCCTTCTGCTTCACCTTCTTCTTCTTGGTTTCGGGTGTTTTTTTTCTAATTGGGTGAAAGGGTCTGCATTGCGGGCCTTGGGTGGTCATTATTGGGTCAAAAATATAGATAGAAATAAAATAGAAATAAAATACAAATATATAAAAATATTAAAAATTCAAATATTAAATATAAATATAAACAATATAACTATAACCATAACCTAACTATAACTATAACTGTAACTGTAAATGTATGTAAATATAAATATAAATAATATAAATATGAAACACAGCTGTCATCTTGTTATTGGGTAATTAGCACTTAAATAACCTTGGAGAGAGTTAGAGGGACCTCCATTTTCCACCTTGCTAGTCAGAGCTCGTGAGACAAGAATTAAAAAACACTAAATCCAAACACAAAACTGCGACTCCCATGTAATAATCCCGGCTCTAACGCAGTGATTCAATAATTCAGTGATTCCATGGGTCTATAATTCAATAATTCTGTGATTCTATGATTCAATAATTCAATAATTCAGTGATTCTAAGATTCCATGATTCTGTGATTCTATAATTCCGTGATTCTATAATTCTGTGATTCTACGATTCAATAATTCAATGATTCAATAATTCAATGATTCAATAATTCAGTGATTCCATGGTTCTATAATTCTACAATTCTGTGATTCTGTGATCCAATAATGCAATAAAGCTATGGCTCAATGATTCAGTAATTCAGTGATTCAATAATTCAGTGATTCAATAGTTCAACAATTCAGTGATCCCATGATCCCATGATTCTGTGATTCTATAAACCAATAGTTCCGTGATTCAATAATTCTATGATTCAATGATTCTATGATTCAATGATTCAATAATTCAATGATTCAATAATTCAGTGATTGCGTGATTCCACGATTCAATGGTGCCATGATTCTATGATTCTATAATTCCATGATTCTGTATCTCTGTGATTCTATGATTCAATAATTCAATAGGGAAGGAAGACACGAGACTGGCAGATCCCGATTTTGGGAGGCGTTCAGAGCAGGGTCAGGCGGCAGGAGCAGCTCCGGACCCTCCCCAGGCGCTCCGAGCACCCTCACTGGGAGCCTGCGGGTGACACAAAAACACCTTTTTTTGGGTTTTTTTTTTTTTTGCTCTGCTGAGCCGCAGCGGGAGGAGGCTCCGCAGCCCCGGGCAGGATGAACTCACAACGCTCAGTGAGGCCCTTTTTCCCTGGCTGGGTGTTTATTCCCGTTTATTCCCGTTTATTCCCATTTATTCCCATTTATTCCCATTTATTCCCCATTTATTCCCATTTATTCCCATTTATTCCCGCTGCACAGCCCGGCTCTCACCCCAGGAAAGCTCCTGTCCCGGGAGAATGGGGCGATGATGGTGATGATGTGGGATTAGAGCGCTGCCAGCGGGGGTTTCCCCCGGTCCCATCCCCAACCGAGCAGCGCCCGGGGCCACAAAAGCCACCATTGATGTCCCCAGCGTCCTGCTGAGCTAAATAAACTCATTATTCCAGCACAAACCGGTGACACGGGGGTTTTTCCCAGCTCTTGGCGGGTTTCAATCTCTTGCCTGCTCTGCAAGATTATAGAATCGCGGAATTATAGTCACAGGATCGTGGAATCGTGGCATCACTGAATTATTGAATCATGGAATCGCTGAATTATTGAATCAGAGAATTATTGAATTACTGAATCATAGAATCACAGAAATATAGAATCATGGAATTATAGAATCATAGAATCATAGAATTATTGAATCATGGAACTATTGAATCATAGAATCACAGAATTATGGAATCACAGACTCATGGGATCATGGAATCACTGAATTATTGAACTATTGAATCAGTGAATTATTGAATCACTGAATTACTGAGTCATTGAACCATAGAATTATTGAATTATTGGATCACAGAATCACAGAATTATAGAATTATAGAACCATGGAATCACTGAATTATTGAATCATCGAATTATTGAATCATAGAATCACAAAATTACAGAATCATGGAATTATAGAATCACAGAATCATGGAATCATTGAATCTTGGAATCCCCGAATTATTGAATCACTGAATCACAGAATTATTGAATTATTGAATCACAGAATCACAGAATTATAGAATTGCTGAGTCATGGAATCATTGAATTATTGCATCACTGAATAAATGAATCATTGAATTATTGAATTATTCAACCACAGAACTACAGAATCGTGGAATCGTTGCATCATTGAATCACTGAACCACTGAATCCCAGAATCCTGGAATGGTTTGGGGTGAAAGAGACCTTAAATCCCATCCCATCCCAGCCCCTGCCGTGGGCAGGGACACCTTCCCCTGTCCCAGGTGCTCCCAACCCTGTCCCGCCTGGCCTGGGGCGCTGCCGGGGGTGTTTTCATTCCCTTCCCCACAAATGCAGGGAATGAACTCATCCTAAAGCTGCCCTGTGGCTCTGGGGGGATCTTCCCCACACCTGGGGGGGTTCATTTCCCTGTTTAATTTCTGCTCTGAGTGTCATTTCCTTAATGAAGATGAATGAAGGAAACACCGTTTTACCCTTTGCAAATAAAACCAATTCCCCTCTGCTCAGCCTCAGCCTCTGGCACCCTTTGGCCTTGGTAACAATTCTCATTTTTTTAGCTGTTTTTGCAGCCTTTGAGGTAGCTATTCCTGAAATGCCCAGCAAATCAGGTCAGAATCAGCCCAAAACTGACCCTCTGCTCCTTTCCCTGTTTCCCTTCCAAATTTACTGAGCAGCACTTGTGAGCCCAGACCCCCAAATCCACGACCAGCGAAGCTTGAGCGGCCTGACAAAACCCAAAATGCCCCCAAAAATTCCCGTGGTGCAGCTGAAACCCAGGACCCTGGGGCAGCAGCGCCTGACAAGAGCTCAGCCCTGACGTCCTGTTTTGCCTGCTCTGATCACGATAAGCCTCTCTTTATTTTCCATTCGCGGCGTAAACAACAGCGATGGTTTCCTGCCGCCTCCTTTCCCTGCAGGCTGGGGCGGTGCAGCCTCCTCACCCCTGCCAGGAGGGGATCTCTGCCCCTTGCCAGCCTGGGCACCCCAGGGGGCTCAGAGGAGAGTCCTGAGGGTGCTGTCGCCCCTTGAGAGACATTTTCATCCTGGGGCACCCCAGAAGGCTCAGAGGGGAGGTCCTGAGGGTGCTGTCACCCCCTGAGAGACACCTTCAGCCTGGGGCACCCCAGAAGGCTCAGAGGAGAGGTCCTGTCACCTCCTGAAAGGCACCTTCACCCCAGGAGAGGAGGGGGTGGCAGTGCCCAGACCAACACCCAACGCTCTGAGACTCTGAGGGTCCCACCCGGGGGTTGTGACCATCATCACACACCAGTTCCCAGCCCTTTGCTGGTTTTCCTGTCGCTCTGCACTGAGCTGGGCACATCTCCCCAGGGCCAGGACTTGTGGCCATCTCTGCTGTGCTCAGGGTGGGGCTGTTGGGGTGTCCTGGGTGGGGACAGGAGCTGGGGTATCCCGGGGGTCCCTCCTGGGTGATCCTGGGGGTCCCTCCTGGGTCATCCCGGGGGTCCCTCCTGGGTGATCCCGGGGGTCCCTCCTGGGTGATCCTGGGGGTCCCTCCTGGGTGATCCCGGGGGTCCCTCCTGGGTGATCCTGGGGGTCCCTCCCCGCTCAGGATGTGCTGATGGTGTGAGCTGGGGCACCCCGGGGTGTCAGTACAGCTCCACCCTGCTCTGCCTCCTCCTGAAGTACAGAAACTGTGCCCCAAGGGTGCCCCTCAGCAGGTGCAGAGGAGGGGAAAATAACAATAATATTATAATAATAATAACCCTCACTGGCAACTTCAGAGTTTGGTACAACATCCCCTGGGCGCTGACCGGGCCACAGCTCTGGCTCAGACCCTGGTTCCCTTTGCGCAGGGCACCACTGAGGGCACAGGGCAGGTGCCCTTTGCCCAGGTGAGGGCACAGGGCAGGTTCCTGTTGCTCAGGTGAGGGCAAAGGACAGATTCCCTTTGCCCAGGTGAGGGCACAGGTTCCCATTGCCCAGGTGAGGGCACAGGTTTCTTTGCCCAGGTGAGGGCACAGGTTTCTTTGCCCAGGTGAGGGCACAGATTCCCTTTGCTCAGGTAAGGGCACAGCACAGGTTCCTGTTGCTCAGGTGAGGGCACAGATTCCCTTTGCTCAGGTGAGGGCACAGGGCAGGCTCCCTTTGCCCAGGTGAGGACAGGGGGCAGGTTCCCATTGCCCAGGTGAGGGCACAGGTTCCCATTGCTCAGGTGAGGGCACAGGTTTCTTTGCCCAGGTGAGGGCAGAGGTTTCTTTGCCCAGCTGAGGGCACAGATTCCCATTGCCCAGGTGAGGGCACAGGTCTCTTTGCCCAGGTGAGGGCACAGGGCAGGTTCCCATTGCTCAGGTGAGGGCACAGGTCTCTTTGCCCAGGTGAGGGCACAGGGCAGGTTCCCATTGCTCAGGTGAGGGCACAGGTTTCTTTGCCCAGGTGAGGGCACAGATTCCCTTTGCCCAGGTAAGGGCACAGGTTCCCCCAGTGAGGGCACAGCACACCCTGGATTGTTCCTGGAAGAGGAAGGAGCCAAGCACGACCTGTTTGGTCAGCACTGCACCCACCACTGGCAGCACGAGAGAACTTTTGTGGGTGTAGTAAAGGTGACCTGGGGGAGGGGTAAAGGTGACCCTACACCCTCCAGGATCCCAGACTGTCCCTGTGAGCACCCTACAGGTGTTCTCTGACCCCCTGAGCCTGTCAGGCCCACAGTGACAAACCCACTGGGTCACCCCGTGCCTACCAGCCCGGCTGCCACTTCAAAACTTGGCTCATTCACGGAGCAGCGTTACCCCAGGATCCCAAATCCAACACCAGCAAACCCTAAATAGGCCCAGAAAAATAGAAGTGCATCATTCCCATTTTGGGGCTGAAACACGGGATCCTGGGGAAGCATTTCACGACAGTCCAAACGAGGCCAAGCCTCCAAATCTCTGGGAAGAGCAATGCCAGCACTGTCGCCCTGATCTTTTTCAGCCTTCTGATGTTTGCATTTTTGTAGTGGAGTTTGTCACAGATTTTCATGTAAAAAAAAAGGAATGTTTTATAAACTGTTCTTGTTTATCGTTCCTCTCTTGAGGAGGGACAATTGATGGACTTCTAGTTTGACCACTGTGGTTGGAGAGGTGGCAACCTCGTTGTCCAATCCGTGGTCATTGTCCAAAATCTACATAAATTGAGGTCATAAAATAAACCTCCCTCTTTTTTGCCCTAATGACTGACCGTGTGCGTGTCCCTCATTTCGTGTCCTGTAGCGACAGCAGCACTGCCCTCAGCCTGGGCATTGTTTGTTCCCACTGGAGATCACAGCTCTGCAGGTTTTGGCCTCTCAAACACAGCAGCTTTGGGGTCCTGTCACTCCCGTGAGCACACAAACCCCACCAGCTCGGGGATTTGGGCAGCTCAGGGAACCTGAGCCATCCCTGCTCCCTTCAGCTCTTTTGGTTCCTTTTCTTTATTTCACACCCAGCCCTAAATCAGCTCCAGCCCCTGGAGAGGGAACGTGCAGGGCTGGACAAGAGGCCGTGGTTTGTTTTGGAAGCTGCTCATGAGGCTGCCGGGCACTGGTGACCGTGGCAGCTCAGCAATGAAGATTTGTTTTTCTTAACGTCAAAAAGAACAAATCTGGGAGCTGGGAGATACAGCAAGGAAGCTGCTCCCTCCCAGGGGGTGGGATCAGAGAATATTTTAGGTTGGAAAAGAGCTCCAGGATCATTGAGTCCAGCCTGTACCCAATGGTGACCTTGTCACCCAGACCAATGTCCAGGAATTCCTTGGGCATCTCCAGGGATGGGCACTCCAAACCTCCCTGGGTAGATCCAAGGCCTGAGCACCCTTTCCATGGGGAAATGGATCCCTGGCAGTGTCCAAGGCCAGGCTGGACACTGGGGCTCAGAGCAGCCTGGGACAGTGGGAGGTGTCACGGCAGGGGTGGGACTGGGTGGGATTTAGGGTCCCTCCCAACCCAAACCATTCTGGGATTCCTCATCCTGTGACACAACAAACAGATCCAACACTGATGAATCACAGAACAACGCAATTAATTAGGCTGGAAAAGATCTCCATGATCATCAAGTCTGTGCCCAGCCCAGAGCCCTGAGTGCCACATCCAGGAATTCCATGGACACCTCCAGGGATGGGGATCCAAACCTCCTGGGCAGCTCCAAGGCCTGAGCTCCCTTTCCATGGGGAAATTCCTCCTCATGTCCACCCTGAGCCTGCCCTGGCCCAGGCTGAGGCCGTTCCCTCTCCTCCTGTCCCTGTTCCCTGGGAGCAGAGCCCGACCCCCCCGGCTGTCCCCTCCTGTCAGGGAGTTGTGCAGAGCCACAAAGTCCCCCCTGAGCCTCCTTTTCTCCAGCTGAGCTCCTTTCCCAGCTCCCTCAGGATTCTCCAGCCCCTTCCCAGCTCCATTCCCTGCCCTGGACTCGCTCCAGCCCCTCCAGGTCCTGTTTGCAGTGAGGGGCCCAGGGCTGGACAAGCTCAGCAGGAATTAGGTGACAGTGTGGGAAGGCTGAGTCATCTCCTGCTCCTCAGATAATCATGAACTGCCTTCCTCCACCTCTGGCTCTTCTTCCCCATAGCTCTGAGCACACATAAGTTTTAAATCTCCACTTGAATTCCCAGAGGGATCATCTCCTTCCTCACTCCTTCCCTCAGTCATTATCTCTCACTCGATGTGACAACGCCATCGACTCTCCAGAGCTCTCTGTGTGCTCTGCCACCTTCCAGACACCTCCAGGAGAAAAAGCTCGTCCAGTGTTTAATGTGACACTTCAGCATTAGGGGAAAAAGAAAAAAAAAGAATAAAAAAAGAAACGGTGGAAAAAATCCAAAAATTCCTCCTGCCTGTGCAGGCCTCGCAGGCCTCACAGGCCTCAGTCACAGTCAGCAAATCACCTCGGCTGCTTCACCTCAGGGTAAAACTTGGAAAGCTCAGCTCCTTTCTATGAATCACCCTCAGCAAACAGCCCCAATTAAGAGATAAAACATTGCTACCACAACAGCAGCTTGGGCAGGGGGTTATTTTTAGAAGCTGCTTAAAATAGCGTGCGTGGCACCTCGTTCAAAAACATCCCCAGTGTGCTGGTACGGGGTGATGTCAGAGCACCGAGACACTCCTGAAGGACACACACACACACTTCACACCCTCCCCAGGACTCCTGCACAGCCCCAAGCTGAGAGAAAACACTGAAAAAAAAAATAAAACCAGGGAAGGAAACCCAAAATTGGTCTCAACACCTCCCTGCCAGCGTAGTGAGATGCCAGGGTTTGGAGAGAGGAGTGTAAAGGGATGATTCAAAGCAGATTTTGGAAGTGACAACATTTCCCACTGAAAAGTGAGCAGAAAAGGCTCTGTGTGACTTTGGGGGAGGGTTTTGTGTTCTGGGTGCCAGCCCTGGGGCTGAAACAGGCTCTGGTGCAAAGTCTGGATCTGAGGTGGCACAGACAGGGAGATGTCACTGACAAGGAGTGGACACTGTCCCTGTGGGAGCAGCCAGGACCTGGGGACAGCTCCTGGCACTGCCAGCACAACCTTCTGCACCTGGGCAGGGGTGGAAAAGCAAAGCCACAGGATGAGCTGAGCTGGAAGGAACACACCAAGATCATCCAGTTTCACCCCTGTCCCTGCCCAGACCCCCCAACACTCCCAGCCTGGGCATCCCTGGAGCGCTGTCCAAAGGCTCCTGGAGCTCTGGCAGCCTCGGGGCCGTGCCCATTCCCTGGGGAGCCTGGGCAGTGCCCAGCACCCTCTGGGGGAAGAACCTTTCCCTGCTCTGCAGCCTCAGCCTGCCCTGGCCACTCTGTGCCCACTCTGCACCTCCTTGTGCCCCTCTGCCCTTTTGGGGTGGCAGCCACGGCTGAGGACAGGGCTGAACCCCAGCGAGGTCAAATGTGAGGGACACAAAACACCAGAAGCTTCACAGCAACTGCTGAAACCAAGTGTGACCAGAAAAGATGAATCCAAACCTGAAGTTCCCCCGTGCTGGGCACTGGGGAGGCCCCGCTTTGAGCACTGAGTCCAGCCCTGGGCCCTCAGGACAAGGACACGGAGGGGCTGGAGCATGTTCAGGGCAGGGAACAGAGCTGGGAAGGGGCTGGAGAATCCTGAGGGAGCTGGGAAAGGGGCTGAGCCTGGAGAAAAGGAGGCTCAGGGGGGACCTTGTGGCTCTGCACAACTCCCTGACAGGAGGGGACAGCCGGGGGGGTCGGGCTCTGCTCCCAGGGAACAGGGACAGGAGGAGAGGGAACGGCCTCAGCCTGGGCCAGGGGAGGCTCAGGGGGGACATGAGGAGGAATTTCCCCATGGAAAGGGAGCTCAGGCCTTGGAGCTGCCCAGGGAGGTTTGGAGCCCCATCCCTGGAGGTGCTCAAACCATGAGTGGATGTTCCTCCCAGCGTGGTTCAGTGGGCACCGTGGGATTCAGCCAGAATTTGAATTTGATGATTCCCAGGAGTTTTCCAGCCTTTGTGCTCCTGTGAGCACCAAAGCCAAAGGGCACAGAGCAGCCCTGTGAGACTGGAAGGTGACGAGGACCAGGCTGTGTCAGTGCCCCTCATCCCCAGCCCTTCCTTCCCCTGCTCCTTCAGCCTGGCCAAACCCAAATCCATCTCCACGATCTGACTGCAGCTCTGCAAGGAATTCAACCCAAAAAAGGAGTGGAGGGGCTGGGGCTGATGAAAAATTCCCCCCTGTGACAGCTCCTCTCCTGATCCTCACTCCTCCCAGATCCATCGGGGCAGGAACACGTGCAAGGATCTGCTTGCTGAAAATCCCAGCAGCTTTTCCAGGGATGGGAAACAGCCAGGGGAAGATGCAGCAGGGAGGTGAGGAGAAAAGTCAGGGCCATAAGCAAGTGAGAAAAGAGGCGGCTCTAGGTGGAAAATTACAGGAGGGGAAAAAGCCTCATGTGGGATGGGGCAGCAGGAGCAGAACCAGGCTGCTGCCAGAGGGGAGATTTGGTACAATTCTCAAAAAAAAAANAACAACAAAAAAAACCCAAACCAAAACAAACAAACAAAAAAGAAAACAACCCCCAAAAAAATCACTTTTGAAGGCACCCAGGGAGAGCTGGGTCATCTCCACATGGGAATGGGGACAGGAGATGGATTTACTGACAATGCAAGATGCAAGAGGAGATGGAGAATTAATGGCTCTAAATGCTGGCTGCAGCATAATTCTCCCTAAAAGCTCAACCAGCCAGAGATTTTTACATTGCCCAGGTGAAAGAGCTTGAAAATATCGCTAAAACTCACAAAGGTTTTCAACAGAACTCGAAAACATCACTAAAACTCACAAAGGTTTTCAACAAAACTCCTTAGATGTGTTTTCGTTCCACTCAAATAAATGCCAGGCGGCCAAATTAATCCTAATTAACCTGATTAGCTTTATTGCAGGGCTTAGAATCATTCACTGATACCACAAGGGTTTGATTATTTTTTTTTTTAACTCCTCCTCTCCAAACAGAATTCCCTTTGTGCACCTGCTTTTAACACCACCCTGCCAGGGAGCACATCCCGATAGAATTCCATTATTTCTGGGAGAGGTTTCAGCCACCCACCGAAGTGCAGAGGAATAAAAACAAACCCGTGCGCATTCTGTGCTCTCTGCGGGGATTTTTTAAAGCTTTTCCCCTCCAACTAAATCAGTTTGATGTCGTTAAAGCCCTTGAAAATATCAAGTTGCAGTTCTGCTCCCAGAACGTCGTTCCCTCTCAGTTTCTTGTGACTTTGGGGAAGGCGGGTCACGGGGAATTGGCATTTCCCACTCCAGCTCATCCCTGGAGACAAACCCTGGCCTCTCGTGCCTCAGTTTCCCCCCTGACTATGGGAACGGCATTCCAGAGGCGCCGAAAATCCCAATCCATGATCATTTCTAGGAAGGCTGAGGTGAAAAACAAGCAGGAATTTTGTTTGTTTGTTTAAATTTAAACTTCCAGAAGCAGCAGATGGCACAGAGAAGGCCTGAAACCAAGAATGCTCCGACAAACACAAGAGCAAAGCCCAGATTTAGGCTCTACCTGAGGAAAAACCAAGGAATTAATTCATTTTATTTGCACCTGATCACCTTTGGGCTCCTGGTTTTG
>VZDJ01000274.1:1496713-1528279 GCA_008694505.1 Cyanoderma ruficeps | reverse complement strand
CCAGGTGAGCCCTGCTCCCCTCAGAGCACAGCTCCAGCTTCTCCAGGGCCCCTCCAGCCTGGCAGCCTGGAGACAAACGGGAATGCTGGGCTGGGGAAATAAAGGACCAACAGAGAAGAGGTTGGGGTGTAGTAAAGCCTCCCCCACACCCCCAGCAGGTGTTTCCAAATAGGGAAAGAGTTTCAGTTTTCCTCTAGACATTTTAGGAAGTTTATCTGGATTTTTCCATCCCCTCCTGGCGGTGATTGGCTCAGGGCCAAGAGAGAAGCATCTACTGGACCTTGTCACCGTTCTTCAAACCCTCAATCTCTCTATTGCCCTGATCTTTCTCACCCTTCTGATGTTTGCGTTTTTGTAGTGGAGTCTCTCACAGATTTTCAGGTAAACAAAGTGATGTTATTCCAACTGTCCTTCTTGTTTTTCATTCCTCTCTTGAGGAGGGACAATTGATGGACTTCCAGTTTGACCAGTGTGGTTGGAGAAGTGGCAACCTCACTGTCCAGTCAATGGTCATTGTCCAAAATCTATATAAACCCAAGTAGAAAAATAATTTTCCCTCTTTTTGCCCTGACGACCTGACTGTGCGTGTCGATCATTTCATGGCCTAGAGCGACAATGGGCTGCAAGCCAAATTGTCCCTCCTAAAACATTCAATATTTAGGAAGGAGCACAAAGGAAGAAAAAGGATTTTTGGAGTGTTTTTAGCAGGGTGTCAGAGGTTTCTCAGACACTCGTGCACGGCTTTCCCTTTGCTTTCTGTAACGTTTGTTATTTTGTTATTTTTCCTTATTAAACCTTTTGCTTTACAGAACACCTCTGACGAGCAGCCTCGCTAATTAATTTCAGCCACTTCTCTGCAAAGGCTGGACCCTCAGAGACTGGGACATTAGCACGTGGTTCATAAGACTCTGGCCAGGTGTTACCCCGTGTCCTTGGGGCAGCTCCTTCAGCCAGGAAGGGCCTTCTGCTCCTCCTTTCCTGTGGGATAAAAGCTTCCAGAGCTATTTGGGATGAAAAATCGGTATTTTGGGGTTGAAAGCAGCTCTAGAGCTCAGCATGAAGCTGTGGCAGTGACTCTGAGCAGGGCAGGATTTGGGATTTCCATCTCCCCCAGCACTGCTGCGTCCCGAACATCCTCCCAGCACAAGAGGCGGCCAAATAAACGAGCAGCTGAAACCAACCAGGCTCCTGATTTGGAGCTGAAAACGGGGCCCAGCCAAGCTGAAATCCTCAGGAGGTGACAGCACTGAGGAACTGAATCTCTGCAGTGGCCATTCACCCATTCAGATTAAAAAAAAACAAACCAAAACTCCCCCATTTCTGTGCCATTTCCCCCTGCTGACAGGAGGGAGCTGCAAAGGGCCGTTGCTGCTGAGCTGAACTGCATCCGCTGCTCCCAAGGGTGAGGGGAAAGAGCCCTTCAGGAGCCACAACAACCAAAAAGTGAATATATTCTAGTGCAGCGAGAGCAGCATCCTCAAAGCTTTGCTCCCCACACCCTCAAGTGTGAAATCAGAGATTTTTTTTTCCTTTTTTTCTTTTTTTTTCTTTTTTCTTTTTTTTTTTTTTTTTTTTTTTNTTTTTCTCAGTAATGCTCTTTGCTCATTTCCTGCCTGGCCTCTTGTGCTTTGAGCGATGAATCAGGATGAATGAACATCAGTGGCGAGATCAGGACCGTGCCTATTGCTGTCATCTTCCAGGGAATTCAACCAAGCCCTCGTCATGTTGGGCTGATCACGGTCACCAGGGTGGGACCAGCCCTGACCTCTCCTTCTGGGGAACTCTCTGTTGATTCTTTATCTCCCATCCAGCCTCCTGTAGCCCTGGTTTCACCCCTGAGGTGTTTTGGTTTTCTGAAATTCTTTTCCCAGGGAATTTTCTGCAAACAGGAGAAATGTTTTTGTAACTNTTGGAATAACATCACTTTGTTTACCTGAAAATCTGTGAGAGACTCCACTACAAAAACGCAAACATCAGAAGGGTGAGAAAGATCAGGGCAATAGAGAGATTGAGGGTTTGAAGAACGGTGACAAGGTCCAGTAGATGCTTCTCTCTTGGCCCTGAGCCAATCACCGCCAGGAGGGGATGGAAAAATCCAGATAAACTTCCTAAAATGTCTAGAGGAAAACTGAAACTCTTTTCCTATTTGGAAACACCTGCTGGGGGTGTGGGGGAGGCTTTACTACACCCCAACCTCTTCTCTGTTGGTCCTTTATTTCCCCAGCCCAGCATTCCCGTTTGTCTCCAGGCTGCCAGGCTGGAGGGGCCCTGGAGAAGCTGGAGCTGTGCTCTGAGGGGAGCAGGGCTCACCTGGAGCTGCAGGTGCTGCAGGTGTGAGAAGGGAGAAGCGATTCCAGCAGTTTGTGCCGCTCTGACATCAGGGGGGAGCGGCTGGGAAAAGGGAATTTCTCTGGCTTCTCCTGCAGGTCTCCCCCTGTGACCTCCCCAGGCTGCAGCTCCTCCCGGGGTCACTCAGGGCCGTGGAAATGCTGAAGGTGCAGGCAGGTTCTGTCAGGGCAGGAGGGCACAGGGCCGTGTCTGTGTAAAACTCTGGGATGGAACCGCCATTGTCACCTCCCTGCAGGGGACAGGAGCAGCTGTGGCTGTCCCTGGGGGCCTGGGGGTGTCCCAGGCCAGGTCTGGCAGTGCCACCAGCCCCCAGGAACGGCTGGAGAAGCTCCCAGGAGCTGCCACCCTGCCCTGACTCGGGGAGGGCAACAGGAATTTTTGGGAATTCGTTTCTGTGGCTGGGATAGGAATTTTTGTAAGGGCAGGAGAGCGCAAGGTCCTGTCTCTGTAAAACTCTGGGATGCAAAGGTGGGATGGAACCCCAATTGTCACATCTCTGGAGCAGACAGGAGCAGCTGTGGCTGTCCCTGGATCCCTGGGGGTGTCCCAGTGGGGTTTGGAGCCACCTGGGATGGTGGAAGGTGTCCCTGCCCCTGGCAGGGCATGGAACAAGATGAGTTTTGAAGTCCCTTCCTTTAAATACCAAAAGAAATCCAGGATTCTGTGATGTGGCTCCTCAGAGCAGCAGCTCCAGCCTCTCCAGGACCCATGAAATCAGGCATGTCCTGACTTAATACCCCCAGGGGACCCTCATCCCCCTTTCCCAAGTTCTGAAAGCACAATCCAAACACCAGGCCCTCGAAATAAATCCTCTCCCGAGCACCTCAGTGCCTGTGGCAGCTTCTGTTCATTCATTTCCCTCACAGCCACGCCAAGAGTTCACTGAAACCAACATTAAAACGATTCCTGTGGCCCATTCCAGCCCCTCCTCGGGTTTGTTTTACCCAAGTGTGGCACCTCAGGGCTGTTCAGGCTGACCTCTGCCCTCAGAAATCACTCAGAGCAGCAGTGAGAGGCACGGGGAACCCGAGGCACTTCAAGGTTTTCACACTTCTGCAGAGGAAAAAGTTCTCTGGTGCTCTAAAGGAAGTGGAGAGAGGCTGTGAACTGAGATTGAACCAGCAGCTCTTGAGGATGCAATCAGAGAGCAGAGAGAGGAAACAAAATCCACCCAAAGTGTCTTTGCAGAGGATTGGCCATTAGCTCCATCTCTGAGCAGAAAATGTCACCCAGGCACAGAGTCCAGCGGGAAATCAGGTGCTCACACCTGTGCCCTAATGGCCCATTAAAGTAAAAATTCTTTGCTCCATCTTCCCAGCGGTGAAAAATGAAACATTTCACTCCGCAGCCGCCAAAAAGGGAATATCCAGGTTCCTCCCAGGAGCAGAGAGGCAGGCAGGTCCCAGCACCCACTGCCTCCTGCACTGCTCTGTGCCCTCACACTGAGCCCCAAACCAGGACATGTGGGGCTTTACAAGCTGCATAAACACAGGGAGGGTTTATGGAGCTGCTGAAAGGAATGAGGGAGAGGCCCCTGGGTAGATCCAGAGCCAGGCTGGGAGAGCTGGGGGGGCTCCCCTGGAGAGGAGAAGCTCCAGGGAGAGCTCCGAGCCCCTGGCAGGGCCTAAAGGGGCTCCAGGAGAGCTGCAGAGGGACTGGGGACAAGGCCTGCAGGGACAGGACACAGGGAATGGCTTCCCACTGCCAGAGGGCAGGGCTGGATGGGAGATTGGGCAGGAATTGTTCCCTGGCAGGGTGGGCAGGGGCTGGGCTGGAATTGCCAGAGCAGCTGTGGCTGCCCCTGGATCCCTGGCAGTGCCCAAGGCCAGGCTGGACATTGGGGCTGGGACAGCCTGGGACACTGGGAGGTGGCCCTGGGGGTGGCACTGGATGAGCTCTAAGTTCCTTCCAACCCAAATCTTTCCCTGATTTTTTTTCCTTCTAAAGCCCCCATGCCCCAGTCTGAGCATTCCCACTCCTGCCTGAAGAGGGGACAGGGAATGTTCTTCCCTCCCCTCGGGAAATCTGGAGCAGCAGGAACCCGTGAAGCCACCAGATTTCAGAGATATTTAACAACCTTTTCCAACCCGAGCTGTCAATCTCTGAACGTGAAATGAGAACCTTCAGCAGCCTGGGACAGTGGGAGGTGTCCCTGCCATGGCTGGGGTGGCACTGGGTGGGATTTAAGGTCCCTGCTCACCATTCTGTGGCTCTGTGACAAAGCCACCCCCCCATGAGCTGAGCTCTCCCAGCCTGGCTCATCCCCCACGGCTGAAATCCCTCAGAATTCCCATCTCCCCCCAGAATTTCCCATATTTTGGTCATTTCTGTACCACCACTCCTTTTCTCCATCCTCCCCATCCAGAGGACAGCACTGCAGCCTCTCCCTTCGTAATTCTAATTTTTCACTCCACTCACGCCACCGACTCCATTCGTACCAAGCGCAGCTGAGTTTTTTTAGGGCTGGGTTTTTTGGTTTTTTTCCCCTTATCAGAGAGATTTAAAACCCCAAAAGGCACCGAATTCTCCTGCGTGCACAGAGGGCTTGTGCTGCACTTTTGCTGGATGACACCAAAGAACCACAAGTGCAGAGCCCCAGGGAGGCCAAGGGCTGATGCAAACGGAAAAGAAGGCAGGGAAAGGAAGTCGTTCTGTGGGGCTTTGTTCTTTCAGGGGCTTTTTTTGGGGTGGCTTCTTTCCATAGAAAGTTTCCACTGCAGTTATTGAAATGAAACCTGGGTGTATTTTTTTGCCCACAGAGCCGTGAGGCTGCCGGGCAGGAGCAGAGGGACAGCACAGAGCTGTGGGGCAGGCCCAGGGGCTGGGACAGAGGGAAAACACAAGGAATGCTCTAAAAAAACATCCCTGAGCCTTTTTTTTTTGAAATTAAAAGCTGGGGGGGAAAAAAAGAAGTCAAGAGATTGTTCAGGAAAGCCACTGGAGAGGTTTTAGTGGGGACAGAACTTTCAGGGTGTGAGGAGAGCCAGACCTGCACAGGCAGAATTCCTGGGTGGGATGGAGAGAAATGGAGTGAGGAGCAAGTGGAGTGAACAGCAGGAAAAGGAGTGAACAGCAGGAAAAGGAGAGTGAAAAGCAGGAAAAGGAGAGTGAAAAACAGGAAAAGGAGAGTGAAAAGCAGGAAAAAGGGAGTGAACAGCAGGAAAAGGAGAGTGAAAAGCAGGAAAAAGGGAGTGAACAGCAGGAAAAGGGGAGTGAACAGCAGGAAAAGGAGAGTGAAAAGCAGGAAAAGTGAACAGAAGGAAAAGTGAACAACAGGAAAAGGGGAATGAGCACCAGGAAAAGGAGAGTGAACACCAAGGAAAGTGAACAGCAGGAAAAGTGGAGTAAACATTGGGAAAAGTGGAATGAACACCAGGAAAAGTGAACACCAGGAAAAGGGGAGTGAGCACCAAGAAAAGGGGAATGAACACCAGGAAAAAGGGAGGGAACAGCAGGAAAAGAGGAATGAACACCAGGAAAAGGGGAATGAACACCAGGAAAAGTGGAGTGAGCACCAGGAAAAAGGGAATGAACACCAGGAAAAGGGGAATGAACACCAGGAAAAGTGGAGTGAGCACCAGGAAAAGCAAAGTGAACACCAAGAAAAGGGGAGTGAACAGCAGGAAAAGTGGAGTGAACACTAAGGAAAGTGAACAGCAAGACAAGTGGAGTAAACATTGAGAAAAGTGGAATGAACACCGGGAAAAGTGAACACCAGGAAAAGGGGAGGGAACACCAGAAAAAGGGGAATGAACACCAAGGAAAGTGGAATGAACAGCAGGAAAAGGAGAATGAACACCAGGAAAAATGGAGTGAGCACCAGGAAAAGCAAAGTGAACACCAAGAAAAGGGGAGTGAACAGCAGGAAAAGGGGAATGAACAGCAGGAAAAGGGGAGGGAGCAGCAGGAAAAGGGGAATGAACACCAGGAAAAGTGGAATGAACAGCAGGAAAAGGGGAGGGAACAGCAGGAAAAGGGGAATGAACACCAAGGAAAGGGGAATGAACAGCAGGAAAAGGGGAATGAATACCAAGAAATCCCTCCAGAAGGTCCCGTCCCATCACTCGGAGGCTGCACAAACATCCCCACGCTGGCAGATCCAAACCCTCCTTTCCAGCTGTGGAAATTTCACGGAATCACCTCAATCTTGGGCTCAGCCATGGTGGGGGAAAACAAAACCCTGCAAAATTCCACCTCTGCCAGAGCTTCCAACCCCTGAGCCTGAGAATCCAGGGGACTTGGGGACGAATCCAGGGAATTTGGGGATGCTCTAGGGGATTTGAGGATGTCTCCAGGGTTTTTGGGGATGTCTCCAGGGGATTTTAGGATATTTCAGGGGGATTTGGAGATATTTCCAGGGTTTTTCGGGATGCCTTCAGAGGATTTGGGGATATTTCCAGGGCATTTGGAGATATTTCCAGGGGACTTGGGGATGTTCATGGGGATTTGAGGATGCTCCAGGGGGTTTGGGGATATTTCCAGGGGATTTCGGGATATTTCCAGGGGATTTGGGAATGCCTCCAGGGCATTTGGGGATATCTTCAGGGGATTTGGGGATATCTTCTGGTTTTGGGGGGATATTTCCAGGGTTTTTGGGGGATATGTCCAGGTTTTTGGGGATATTTTCAGGGGATTTGGGGATATTTCCAGCTTTTTGGGGATATTTTCAGGGGATTTGGGGATGTTTCCAGGATTTTGGGGGATATTTTCAGGGGATTTGGGCATGTTTCCAGGTTTTTGGGGGATATTTTCAAGGGATTTGGGGATATTTCCAGCTTTTTGGGGATATTTTCAGGGGATTTGGGGATGCTTCCAGGTTTTATGGGGATGCCTCCAGGGGATTTGCACCAAGCCAGGATATAAAATCCCCTTCCTCCAGCAGATCCCCAGCACACCCTGCAGCCCCTCCAAAGGGGTTAAAAAAAAAAAAGGCTAAATTTAAAAACGGGGTTAAATAAAAAAAGAGGTTAAATTTAAAAAAAGGGGTTAAATTTAAAAAGTGTTTTAAAAAGGGGGTTAAATTTAAAAGGGGGTTAAATAAAAAAGGATTAAAAAGGGGGTTAAAAAAAGAGGGTTGAATTTAAAAAGGGATTAAAAGGGGGTTAAATTAAAAAATGAGTTAAATATAAAAAAGATGTTAAATATAAAAAAGGGGTTAAAAAGGGATTAAATTAAAAAGGGGTTAAATAAGAAAAGGGGTTAAATAAGAAAAGGGGTTAAGTAAAAAGGGGGTTAAATGTAAAAAAAGGCGGTTAAATGTAATAAAAGGGGGTTAAATAAAAAAGGGGTTAAATAAGAAAAGGGGCTAAATAAAAAAGGGGTTAAATAATAAAAAGGGCTTAAATTAAAAAATTAAATTTTTAACGATTAAATTTAAAAAGTGGGTTAAAATTGAAAAAAGGAGTTAAATAAAATAGGGGGTTAAATTAAAAAGGGGTTAAATTAAATAAAAAAGGTTAAACTTTAAAAAAAAGGGTTAAATTTTTTAAAAAAGGGGTTAAATAACGCGGCCATCCCGGGGTTCTGCTGGAAAAATGACTCACAGGAAGGATGGCAACAAAGCAGAGCCATAAAATATTCAACAGGCTCGGAGTGCCCGGGGCTGGAGAATAAAACCCGGGGTAAGCGGACCTGTGCCGGGCCCGGAGCAGCTGGAGCTCTCCCCGCGCTGCCTTCGCTGCTAATTACCCCGCATTTAATTAAAATTTCATCGCGGCCCATTCCCAGCAGCTCCTCCCGGGACGGGCTGGGCAGGAGCGGCGGAGGCCGCGGCAGCCGGAAAGGGCCGGAGCTCCGAGGGAGGGAGGGAAATGTTTGAGGGGTTGGTGGGGTTTGAGGGCTTTGATGGCTGTGAGGGGTTTGGGGGGTTTGGGGGCTTGTGGGGTTTGATGGCTGTGAGGGGTTTGAGGGGTGTGAGGACTTTGAGGGGTTTGTGGGCTTTGAGGGGTGTGAGGGGTTTGGGGGGTGTGAAGGGTTTGAGGGCTTTGAGGGGTGTGAGGACTTTGAGGGGTTTGTGGGGTTTGATGGCTGTGAGGGGTGTGAGGGGTTTGTGGGGTTTGAGGGCTTTGAGGGCTTTGAGAGGTGTGAGGACTTTGTGGGGTTTGTAGGCTTTGAGGGGTGTGAGGGGTTTGTGGAGTTTGAGGGATTTGTGGGGTTTGAGGGGTGTGAGGACTTTGTGGGGTTTCTGGGCTTTGAGGGGTGTGAGGGGTTTGTGGGGTTTGAGGACTTTGAGGGGTTTGGGGTCAGTCCCAACACCGGCCTGGGGGGCTCTGAGATGGGCTGTGGGGCCTGGGGTGCTGCTTGGACTCATAACACAGCATAAAATATAATATTTTATATTATAAATAATAATAATTTAATAAGTAATTATTAATAAATGGTAATTGATAATGAATAGTAAATAAGTAGATAATAAATATATAACTAATAAATAACTCATTTATGTCATTTAAATAATATATGTATTATATTATTTAGAATCATAAATCATAAAATCCCAGACTGGTTTGGGTGGGGAGGGACCCTGAAGTCATCCCGTTCCATGGGCAGGGACACCTCCCAGTGTCCCAGGGACACCTCCCAGTGTCCCAGGCTGTCCCAGCCCCAATGTCCAGCCTGGCCTTGGGCACTGCCAGGGATCCAGGGGCAGCCACAGCTGCTCTGGCAATTCCAGCCCAGCCCCTGCCCACCCTGCCAGGGAACAATTCCTGCCCAATCTCCCATCCAGCCCTGCCCTCTGGCAGTGGGAAGCCATTCCCTGTGTCCTGTCCCTGCAGGCCTTGTCCCCAGTCCCTCTGCAGCTCTCCTGGAGCCCCTTTAGGCCCTGCCAGGGGCTCGGAGCTCTCCCTGGAGCTTCTCCTCTCCAGGGGAGCCCCCCCAGCTCATCCCTTGAGGAGCAGAGCACCCAAAGACCAGACTCAAGAGCTCCCCTGGCCATTTTCACTCCAAAAAGCTCCAAATTCCCCATTTCATTCCCAATGGCAGAGACCCTTTAGGTGCAATCCCAACCCAGCAGGAGGATCTGGGTGTCCAGTGGAGAATCTTCAATGATCTGTGCTGGTTTTGCCCCAAAATGATGGGTGACCCTTCTGGCTCCCAGTTTGGCACTGGGAGGCACTGGGGAGCTGCAGGGACAGGCCCTGGTGCTTTCAGGGATTCAGCAGAGCCCCCCAGAGCTGCTCTGAGCACTGCCCAGATCCTGCAGAGCTGCAGCTGGAGGCTGGACAGGAGCACAGAATCATCTTTTCCCCACAGAATCATCTTTTCCCCTGTCCTGCTCCTTTTTTTCTTCCACTAAACCAAGTGTAAAAACAACCACGAGTGTGAGGGACTCGGCAGCTCGCACATGAATTCCATCCATCCCAAAGTTCTGGGAGTGATCAGAGGTCCCCTAAGTGCCCCTGGCTGAAAGGGCAGAAGAAAATCCCACAAATATCTCCGAGGGGTCTCCTCCTGGGTCACAGCAGTGCTGAACCCACGAGCCAAACTGCACAGGCAGGGAAGGAAACAGCCACATCCATGAGAAACTAATGCAGATTATCCTAAATGTCAGTGCCGTGCTGCCAGGCCACCCTTAATCCTTAAAAAAAAAAAAAAAAATAGGAAGAAAAGCTGAAAAACAAGACCAAACAACCTCAGCTCCTGCTTTTAGGGAAGCTCCCTGCAGGAAGCTCTAGAGCACGAGGCCCCAAGGAAAGCAGAATTTTCCTGCTGGGCTACAAATGAGCTGAGAGAGGCTGAGGAGAAAAATCCAACACATCCCTGGCCACAGCTGGAGGAGAAAGAGGCTCCTGCCCACACCAGGGCCAGGAGGGATTCTCAGCATCCTCTGTGGCACCCAGAGCTCTGGGGAAAGCAGCAATTGGGGCTGGAAAAGCTGGAGGAGGCAGGGGCAGGGAGAGGCGTCACTGTATCGGACACACAAAGGACGAGGCTGGCAGCAGAAGGTCAGCCAGGAAAGTTCTATTTTAATTTTCTGACTCCATTAAATACACTTTTTACGGAAGGCAAAAGATTGGCTCAGCAGGTCGTCACCTCTCCGACCTCGTCGGTGAACATCACCATCAATCTCATTTCTCCTCCCAGAGGAGAAATACGTGAACAAAGTAAATAACTCTAAATACATACACAATTTACATCAAGCTGCGTGAAAATCTCCACTACAAGACTGCCAACCCTCACAAGGCAAGGAATCTGGAGAGGAGGCTGGAGCCTCGGGGGTTAAGGCAGGCACAGCCCTGAGCTCCAAACCCCTCCCGAGCTGTCCCGGGGAGGTTTCACCCCCTGAGCGGCTCCGGGGGAAGTCAGGGCGGGCAGAGGCGGGGAGTGATGGATGGAGAATTAAAAGGCGGATGAATAATTCATGGCTGAGGTCGTTCCGATTGCAGGGCTGTGTCGCCCGGCTGCCGGCTCCCTTCCTGGGGTGAGGTGGGGCTGCCGGCACCCCGGGGTGCCACATCCACCGATGGCCAGAGGTCACCCGGGGGTGCTGCCACGGCCTGGGCAGCCTGGGCTTTCTCAAACAGAGAGCCCCCGGAGAGCCCAAAATAAAGTGAGAGGACACTCGGAGTCGCTTACTGAGGTAATTATTAAAATGCAAATCATCAAATAGGTACAGCGCACACCAAGAGCCTTTCCTCCTTCCTGCTCGGCCTCTCGGTGACAAAGAGCCCTCTTAGAGAAACAAAAATAAAACAAATAAAAAAATAAAAATAAAATAAAAACACCCCAGGAAAGGCTCCAATCCCACCTGGGGTGACCCTTTCCCTCCCCTCTGCCTGCCAGGGTGAGCCCCCGGGGCTGGCACCACCCAGTTCTCCTGGGAATGTGAGATTTCCAGCCAGGGGTGCTGAGGGTGATCCTAAATCAGCAGTGAACAACAATGAACGTGAATTAAAGTTTATCCCACGTGGCAGAGCTCTGGAGCATCCTCCCAACGCTCTGTCAGCAGGAGAACTGATGGGATTTAGTGATCCAGAACTCCCAACCCCTCTGTAAGCAGGAGAACTCATGGGATCCAGTGATCCACAGCTCCCAACTCATCTGGAAACAGGAAAACCAACGGGATCCAGTGATCCACAGCTGCCAAGCCCTCTGTGAGCAGAACTGACAGGATCCAGTGATCCCCAGCTCATCTGTGAGCAGGAAAATCGATGGGATCCAGTGATCCACAGCTCCCAACCCCTCCAGGAGCAGGAAAACCAACAGGATCCAGTGATCCACAGCTCCCAACCCATCTGGGAACAGGAGAACCAACAGAATCCAGTGATCCCCAGCTTCCAACCCCTCTGGGAACAGGACTGACAGGATCCAGTGAACCCCAGCTCATCTGTGAGCAGGAAAATCAATGGGATCCAGTGATCCACAGCTCCCTGTGCTCCCACCAGCAGCAGTGACCCTGTCCAGCCTCAGGACTGGGGCGGATCACCAGACCTATGCCCCAAGCAGTGTAGGAAGCCCCAACAGAGCAGAAATTCTGGGTTTATTTTTCCACTGGAGGATGAAACCGAGCAGCCCGGGCTGGGGTTTGGTGAGGGTTAACCACGGGGACATGCCCAGGTGCTCAGGTGGGAGCTCTCTGTTCCTGCTGCGCCTACAGAATCGGTTTGGTGCTTCCCTGGAGCACACAGCCCAGTTTCTGAGCGGTGTTGGAGCCCATCTGTGCAGCAGTTCTGCGGTTTCTGGGAGGAATACCTGACCCCTGGCCCGGAGCAGCTCCTGCAGCGGCTCCAGGGGCACAGGGGTGCTCCCCCTGCGGACACCACAGCGCCCTGCGGTCAGTGCCCGGCTCTGGTGGATGCAAACAGGAGCACAAAGCCTTTTCTGCCGGGTGGAGCCACAGTCAAACCCCGCAGGCGGCCGAGCGCGGCCGCGGCGCTGAATTCAACCCCGAATCCCAAAGCAGCTCCAGCCCAGGGAGGCTGCAAAGCAACAACGCCTCACCTGGGGCTGCCCCTGCACTTCCTAAAGCCCTAAACCTGCAAAACACACCCTAAACCCTGCATAATGCACCCTAAAACCTGCAAAATCCATCCCAAACCTTGGAAAATGCACCCTAAAACCTGCATAATGATCCCGAAATCTGCATGCTACCCAAAACCTGCAAAATGCACCCTAAAACCTGCAAAATGCACCTAAACCCTGCAAAATACATGCTAAAACATGAACAATTCACCTTAAAACCTGCAAAATGCACCCTAAAACCTGCATAATGCTACCCAAAGCTGCAAAATGCATCCCCAAACCGACAAAATGCACCCTAAGACCTGCAAAATGATCCTAAAACCTGCAAAATGAATCCCAAAACTGGCAAAATGCATCCCAAAGCCTGCAAAATGTACCCTAAAACCTGTAAAATCCATCCCAAACCCTGCAAAATGCATCCTAAAACCTGTATAATGATCCCAAAACCTGCCAAAATGCATCCTAAAGCCTGCAAATGTGTCCCAAAACCTGTAAAATACATCCCAAACCCACCAAAATGCACCCTAAAACCTGCATGATGATCCCAAACCTTGCAAAATGCATCCCAAAGCCTGCAAAATGCATCCCAAACCTTGCAAAATGCATCCTAAAACCTGAAAAATGCACCTAAAACCTGCATAGTGATCCCCAAACCTGCAAAGTGCACCCTAAAACCTGCAAAATGCATCCCACAGCCGACCCTGCAGGGTTTGGCTGCAGCGCAGGCACAGCCCTGCCCTGGGCTGAGGGAATCTCTCCCGTTTGGTTTCAGCCCTCGCGCCGTTCCTGCTCCTGGACCCGGCCAGGCCAGCCCCGGCAGTTCCCAAAGGCACTGAGGGTTTGGGGTCACGGAACACGGGATCCCAAATCCAGCCCTGGCCACGGGAGCCACCCCAGGCCACTCCAGCAGAGCCACCTGTGGCCACGGCTCAGCTGCTGGGACCAGTAAGGGACACCCATTAACGGATCCACCACAAATCCATCCCCAACTCCTCTCATCCCTCCAAGCCACGGCCCCAAGAACACCTCCTGCTTCTCCAAACCTTTCTTTTTTCCCCTCTTCAAAACAAAAGCTGACTTTTAATATATATTTTTATTTTTTTAATTTTTTTTTTTTTTAATTTTCCCCCTGAAGCAGCACCAGAGTCCCAACACCAACCCCTCCTTTCCCCCAGCGTGCCGGGGGCTCTTCTCTGCCCTTTCCCTTCATCTGTTCCTCGCCTCCCTCAGAAACAGAGCCAGCAAAAAACCCTCCTGGAAACGCTGTTCCCAATTAAAGGCAGCCCTTATGAAACCACCATCGCAGCCACTTGCTGGAGAGATTTCTCCCCTAGAAGAGCTCGCAGCGTTTTCCTTGATGAACCCCCAAGCATAACAGTTTCCACAGCGATTACAGAGCAGGCAGCCGAGCCAGAAATAACACGGAGAAATGGAAAACATCCCCCTGCTCTGCCTCTCTCACACACCCAGGGGGAGGAGAGGCTGCGGCAGCGCTGGGGACGGGGACAGACCCAGCCCCGAGCACCGAATGATGCACGCTGAGCCACAACAGCAAATTCCGCCGCGGTGGATGCAGGAGTGAGCCCTGCCCGCAGCTCAAAGCAGCCGAATATAAAATATTCCGGATATTTTATCCACCTGAGCCCCAGGTGGTCTGTCCTTGCCTTGGGAAAGGCATTGGAGCTCCGGCACAGCCCCGGGGCAGCAGCAGGAAGGGGAAGCGCCAGGTCTGGGGGCTCCCCTGAGCCACCCTCGTCATGAGTTGAGAGATTTGGGGTCTGTGCAGGGCAGAGCTGCAGTTCCCAGCCCTGGGGAGCTGTGGGTGCATTCCCAGGATGTTCCCGTGCTCCCATTCCACGCTGTGCCTCTGGCTTCCCACATTTATTTAGCAGAGCCCTGCTTTTGTTGCAGCAAACCCCTCTCCAAAGCTGTTTCCCTGCACCAAGAGCCCTCCCCGGTTCAAAGTCTTCACTCTCAAGGAAAGAACAAATTCAGTGCCCTTTTCTTTTTCAATTAAACCTGAACTTTTTGCTCCCTGGAACCCTCACAGGAACCTTCTCCATCTCTCCTGTCCCCGTGTCCCTCCAGAGCCTTCCTGAGCCTTGTTTGGCCTGGGAAAAAAACCAACATATTTATTTGTGTGACAAAGGACCACGTTTGTCACCTGGATTTCAATCAGGGATTATTAAAGCACGTGGCCCAAGCTGCTGCTGCCTTCGCTCTGATTTGGAAAAGAATTGGCTCAAAAATCCAAGAAAGCCCCGAACAGCCACGATTTTTGGGGAGAGGTTTTGTGCTTGACACAACTCCGTCCCAATTCCTGCCCAATCTCCCATCCATCCCTGCCCTCTGGCAGTGGGAAGCCATTCCCTGTNCCTCTGGCAGTGAGAAGCCATTCCCTGTGTCCTGTCCCTCCATCCTTGTCCCCAGTCCCTCTGCAGCTCTCCTGGAGCCCCTTTAGGCCCTGGCAGGAACAGGAAATGTGTGACCAAAGCGGGAATTGAACCCAAACCTCTCCAGTTTAGCCCCGGGTTTTCTTCTCCCCTCAGTGATCCACGGCAGCTCAGCAGACATTGCTCAAGTCTGAGGATCCAAACGTGTGAATTCCAGAATCCTGGAATGGTTTGGGTTGGAAGGACCTTAAATCCCACCCAGTGCCACCCCAGGGACACTCCCAGTGTCCCAGGCTGCTCCCTTACTCTGCGCAACGGTTTTTGATCCTGGTTTTCATCCTTGATTCAGGAATCTGAATCCCAGAAGGGTTTGGGTGGGTTTGGGATCTTCAATCCCAGCTCATTCCACCCCAGGGCCACCTCCCAGTGTCCCAGGCTGCTCCAGCCCCAATGTCCAGCCTGGCCTTGGGCACTGCCAGGGATCCAGGGGCAGCCACAGCTGCTCTGGCAATTCCAGCCCAGCCCCTGCCCACCCTGCCAGGGAACAATTCCTGCCCAATCTCCCATCCAGCCCTGCCCTCTGGCAGTGGGAAGCCATTCCCTGTGTCCTGTCCCTGCAGGCCTTGTCCCCAGTCCCTCTGCAGCTCTCCTGGAGCCTCATCCACACCCAGAGGCCTCCCAGGCCAGGCTGGATCGATCCCTGAGTGCCGGCAGAGCCTCATTCCCAGCTCCAAGGGCTGGGATCGCGGCATTCCCGCTGTTTTAATTCACAAATCTCTCTCTCTACACCTGTTTGCCTCAAACACTCCACTGCAGGGCTCACGCTTTGGCTGCCGCCTCCCACCCTGCGGTCAGTCCCCGGCTCTGGTGGATGCAAACAGGAGCACAAAGCCTTTTCTGCCGGGTGGAGCCACAGTCAAACCCCGCAGGCGGCCGAGCGCGGCCGCGGCGCTGAATTCAACCCCGAATCCCAAAGCAGCTCCAGCCCAGGGAGGCTGCAAAGCAACAACGCCTCACCTGGGGCTGCCCCTGCACTTCCTAAAGCCCTAAACCTGCAAACACACTCCCTAAACCCTGCAAAATCCACCCTAAAACCTGCAAAACACAGCCTAAACCCTGCAAAATGCACCCTAGAACCTGCAAAATGCATTCTAAATCCTGCAAAATGCACCCTAAAACCTGCAAAATGCACCCTAAACCCTGCAAAATGCATTCTAAATCCTGCAAAATGCACCCTAAAACCTGCAAAATGCATCCCAAATGTGCAAAATGCAGCCCAAAAGCTGCAGAATGCATCCTAAACCCTGGAAAATGCATCCCCAAACCTGCAAAATGCATTCTAAACCCTGCAAAATGCACCCTAAACCCTGCAAAATCCACCCTAAACCCTGGAAAATGCATCCCCAAACCTGCATAATGCAGGCTAAAAGCTGCAAAATGCACCCTAAAACATGAATGATGCATCCTAAAACCTGCATGATGCTACTAAATAATACTGAATGAATAAATGAAAATTATATGTATATTCAATATAAAAATAAGTGAATAATAATAGTTGTAGTAATAATAATAATGATGGTTTCTGCTCCTGAACCAAACCAGCGCCACCCCAGCAGCTTCCCAAAGGCACTGGGTGGGTTTGGGGGGAATAAACCCCCCTGGAATTGGGCAGGATTGCCTCTGGAATGACACAGAGCACGGCAGGGGACTCCGAGGCTGCCGAGGTGAGGGGTGAGGAGCCAGCCTGGGTTCAGCTAAAACCTTAAATGATCCTTGGGTCACTTTTAGCCTTTTCAGCGGTTTTTGGAGTGGCTGCCGGGCCCTCATGTAATGAAAAATCACTATTATTNCTCCTGGGAGGGAGGGAGGGAGGGAGAATATTTTTAACCCCATTTTACAGAAGTGGGAACTGAGGCACACACTTTTCCACAGAAGGAGATTGGCCCCAAACCCCGTTTTGAATCCTGGCAGGGCGACTTCCAGCAGAGATCCTCGCTCCCAGAAGAAGCCCACACTTATTCCAGCCTACAGTGGCCACGCTGTTGTGCCCCGGCCAATTTTCTCACGTAAACACGGCGGTGGAAGAGTGGTTTCTCTTCAGGTTTTGGTAATTTTAGCCTGAGAAAGTCATGAAGGAAATACCTCAGCACCACGGGCAAGATGGTGGGAGGTAATTAAACCCCCAGCTCCACTTCCCGTCCAGCTCAGAGCAGCTTCACATTTGCTGGAGGCATTTCCAGCTCTATTTTTGCCCCTGGTTCCAGCCTGACCTTCCACTGCACCGTGTTGTTCCACGCACAAACACTCCCCACCTCCAGGCTGAAGGCATCTTCCCCTCAAACGCAGCCCAAACTTCATTTTTCTCTCTCAAACACAGTCCAAACTTCATCTGCCTCTCTAAAACACAGCCCAAATTTTATCTGCCTCTCTAAAACACGGCCCAAACTTCATTTTCCTCTCTCAAACACAGCCCAAACTTCATCTGCCTCTCTAAAATGTGCAACGACCCAGCAGATTGTCGGTGGGTTCTCCAATTCACCCCAAAAAGGCTCTGTCCTGCCCCTCCTCCCAGTCCAGACCAGCACTGCAGCTGGGATGGCAAGAGGCCTCAAATCTGAGGAATTTGAATTAAGAAAGAGTTAAAGAACGGCTGATCCCAGTGGGGCTGAAGGGTCCCAGGGGTGTTGGTCAGATTGACAGCCCTGTGACAAAAGGGACAAATAGAATTTCCATGGCTGAGCCCTGGGTGACCCAGCCCAGCCCCTGATTTACAGGTGATGGGGCCATTCCAGGACTTTCCATCCACGTGGACTTGAGGACTATTTCTTATTTTCAATTGTATTTCTTATTTTTAATTTCCACTTAACTCATTTCGGTCCCATCGTTTCCCTTCGGTTCAATTTACAACACTATCGCTTCAGTTTATAAATTTTATTCAGTAAATGCCCCCAGAAAGGGAACAAACCCCAGAAAGCTTGAATAAAGGGAACACATAAAGGAAACCCGTGGGCAGCCACTTGAGGAGTCAGCAATGGCTCATGGAAAGCTCTGAGGCACATCCCCGCCAGTGACAAACCCTCAGCTCCGCCCGGGGTCACTCCGGGCTCCCCCTGGCATCCCGCAGGGAATGGGGACAGCCCCCCCATCCCACCCTTTTCCCTGGGAATCTCCCAGTTGCTGGAGGCAGGAAGAACCAGGAACAAATCCAGGCCTCGGGGGGTTCTTTCTAAATGCTGAGAAAGCTCCTAAAACCCCTCAGAGTTTCCCGATTTCCACTGCAAATCCCTCAGAGCCTGAGTGACGCTCACTCCATCACCCCCGGCAGGTGGGTCCCACGGCTGAGGGTGAAGGAAGCCGAGGCAGGAATCTCTTCCTAATCCCTGGAACACCTGAGGCAGGAATCTCTTCCCAATTCCTGGAAAACCTGAGGCAAAAATCCCTTCCCAATTCCTGGAAAACCTGAGGCAGGAATCTCTTCCCAATTCCTGGAAAACCTGAGGCAGGAATTTCTTCCTAATCCCTGGAACACCTGAGGCAGAAATCCCTTCCTAACTCCTGGAAAACCTGAGGCAGGAATCTCTTCCCAATTCCTGGAAAACCCGAGGCAGGAATCTCTTCCTAAACCCTGGAACACCTGAGGCAGGAATCTCTTCCCAATTCCTGGAACACCTGAGGCAGGAATCTCTTCCCAATTCCTGGAAAACCTGAGGCAGGAATCTCTTCCCAATTCCCCTGAGGAGCCCCATGAACCAAGGGAACACGGAGCAGGTCTGGCTTGGCCTCCCTGGGGGCCCCTGACTGCCCCGGCTGACCTTGGAATGTTGAGGGTCTGTTGTCACCTCTGCTGAATCCCTGGGGAAGGCTCCGTGCTCTCCTTCCCATGGGAGAGAACTGTCCTTGCTCAGGGGCCCATGGCCAGAATTGGGATTCCACCTCCCAATTTCCGTATATCCAGGGATTGTTCCCACAGAAATATTGCCAGGATAAATCCGGCTGGGAATGGTTTCACAAGGGACACCTCCCATCTGTCCCCAAAGCCCTGGGGAAGGCTCTGTGCTTTCCTATGGGGAAGAGCTGCCCTGCTGCTCCAGGAAACCATGGCCAGAACTGGGATTTCACCTCCAGATTTCCCTATATCCAGGGATTGTTCCACAGAAATATTGCCAGGATGAATGGTTTCACAAGGGTCACCTCTCATCTGTCTCCAAACTCTGTGCTTTCCTTCCAATGGGAAAGAGCTGTCCTGCTTCTCCAGGCACCCCGGGCTGAGATTGGGATTCCACCTCCAAAATTTCCTATATCCAGAGACTGCTTCCAGACAAACCTGCCATCACTGGCAGGTCTGGCTGGCCTTGGCCTGGTGAGGCTCTCGGGTGCCCTCCAAACCCTGGGAAAGGCTCTGTGCTTTCCTTCTGATGGGAAAGAACTGTCCTTCTTGTCCAGGCATCCAGGGCTGAAACTGAGATTCTGCCTCCAAAATTCCCTATATCCAAACTCTGCTCCCAGACAGAATCTGCCATCACTGGCAGGTCTGGCTGGCCTTGGCCTGGTGAGGCTCTCGGGTGCCCTCCAAACCCTGTGTTTTCCTTCCTGTGGGAAGAGCTGCTGCTGGTGTGGCTCTGTGCCTTCTGAACCCTCCAGGAGAGGCGGCCTGAGCAGAGCAAAGTTGGGGTTCAGCCCTGGAAAGGTTCCAGGGAGTCACTGCCCTTCAGCCCAAGCCTGCTGGGAAAAGGCCAGGCTCAATTTTATGGGATTCTCCTGGGGTTTCCCCTCTGAGCTGCAGCACCAACTGAGGGCTCAGCAAACCCCTGAATGTCTCAGTGCATCTGATCTGGGAGAATCCCAAATCCCAGGTCTGAATTCAGCTGGATCCTGCTGTTTTCTGACAGAACTCTGTCTAAAATCTGTAGGATCACTGGAGAATCAGAGCAAAATACCTGAAACCCCAAAGCCTGATAACACTTCAACAAGCAGGTGACCCTCCAAAGTCCAGGGAATGAGTGATGGATGGGCTAAAAGACAGTTTAGGATCTGGAGACTGAGGAGCTGCTGAAGCTGAAAACCTCATTAGCACAAGGAAGGGCTTAATAATGTTTTCCTCAATGCTGAAGATGCTCTGCTCTGATTTGGGGCTAAAAAAACTCCTAAAAAGCACCCAGGATGGTGCCTGACCTCAAGGCTCCCTTGCTTCCAGCAAGTCCATTTTGGGAAGGTAGGAAAACCTGATCTCATGTTTTCCCCTCACTCATCCCAGCTCCAAAGCTGCCAAGCAGTTCCCAGAAGGAAGGAAATGCCCCCAAACTGCAATTTTTCCGTTCAACTGGAAACAAACAACAACAACAACAACAAAAAGAAAAGGGTTACAAAAATACCGCCGAGGTCTCGAACGGGCTGGTTCCTGTTCCTCTGCGGGAAGAGGCTGCTCGGGGAGGTTTCTTTGCACTGTAAACACCCCGGGATGGGCTGTGGCCGTCCCACCCAGCTCTGCGGGGCTCAGCCCCTCACCTGCTGCACCTGCCGGCCCTGCTCGCCTCCTCCGGATGCTCCAGAAAACGGGGAGCGGATAAAAATCAGGCCAGCAGGGGCTCCTGACAGCCTGGGCTTGGCTTTGCAGGGAAAACGAGGCAGCGTGGAGGGCGAGGAAGATTTATGGCCACATCCACCCTCCCCAAATGTTTTCTGAGCCCCCCCCAGCACGGACACACAAAGCGCCCTTTGATGCGCCTTAGGAGCTTCACCTTCTGCAGGCTGGTAATTAGAGCCGGGCGGGATGAAAATCTCCTTTATTTGTGATTCCCGCCCGGATTGCAAGGGCCAGGATCGCAGCTGAGCGCTCTGGGAAAGCCCAGTTTCTGGAATTCCAGGCGGGGGCACAGCGGGAGCACAAATCATCATCTCTCCGTCCTCTCTCGCAAGGTGGTCTCAGCTCAGCTCGGCCCGGGATTAACGAGCCAGAGGTGCGAAGGGAGAGCTCGGCAAGTGTAACAGGCAGGCTGGAAATCAGAATAAACATTTCCCTGCATCCCGAGCAGCCCCGCAGGTCCCAGCAGGGCCATAAAACCCCCTAACAAGCAGCCTTTTCTAAAGGCACGGACAACGGCGCTGAATGTGTATTCGAAATAAATCGCTCTCCTTCCCAGAGGGTAAATTTTTCCCTTTTTTTCCCCCCCTACGTTTGACCCTCCCCTTGCCAAGAAACCCGAGGCTTTGAGGCGCTCCAGAGACACTCCTGGCGTTCAACACGTGCGGCCAGAAGTTCTGACAGCGGAGCTGGGAGGCAGCAGGAACCTCGGCGGGCGGGGAGGGGACGGAGGGAGGCGGAGGGAAAATCAGCTTCGCTGAGGCAGGAGCAGCTGGACGCGGCCCTGGGACGGCGCCAGTGACGCGCGGGGAGTTCCCCGGAGCCCCTCATTACCGGGCTGCCACCCAATCCCCAGGATGGCCGCGGTGATTTCCCTCCAGGACACACTGCCCTGCTCCCTCGGCTTCCCGGGAACGCTCCCAAGGCAGCGCTGCCCCGGCCCCGCGGCCCCCGGGGGGAGGTTTCTCAACAGCGCTTCTGTTGTTCGCTTTCAGGATAAATGTTATTTTCGGGAGCGCCGCTGCCGGGACTCACCCGCGGCTCCCCGGAGTGGTTCCCCACATCCGATCACGCTGCCCCGAACACTGAGCCATTCTCCTGAGCCGAGTTTTCCGAGAGCCAACTCCAAACATTTGGGATTTTGCTGAACCCCCCCAGCCCAGCCCAGCCCAGGCGGGACGTGCCTCTCTCTGCCCGGCCAGCGGAGCCCGCGGTGCTGCCGGGGCTCCCCCCGCCTGTCCCGCAGCCGGGGCAGCCTCTGAGCAGCGCAGGGGGCACAGAAACCTCCCGAGGGTGCCTTTGTCCCCCTGCTAAAAGCTGCACAAACGCTCCTGCCATGGGTGAGGGCCGGCACAGAGAAGGGAGCGGTGCCCGCTGAGGGTGAGAATGGAAACGGTCACTCACGGGGGGTAAATCCCCTTCCTTCGGGCTGCAGGAGCTTCCCCTGGCTCCTCGGAGGGTTTTCTGCACTTGTGCCCCAGAGGACACAGCCCCAGCCCTGCTGCAGCACTTTGCTGCCAGCACACTCGTTAATTAACCACCCGGTAACTCCTGCACGTTTTTTCTCAGATGCACAATTCACACGGGCCCTCTACAGATTTTGGGGTTTCCTTCCTTAGCAAGGACTGCAGAGGAACCTTCACCAGCCCCTGGGACACCCTTGGGGACAGAATTGCTGGCAATCAGCTCAGAACAGCACAGCCCAAGCCCCGGTCCTGCCCCAGGGTCTCTGCACCCTGCCCCGAAGGGATGAAAGAAATCCTATTTCCAGCAGCCCTGCAGCTAAGAGGGGCGAGGCAGAAAGGGGTGAGGACAAGGCGACACTTTGGGGCCTTTTGACACCCCTGAGCCGGGTGAGAATCGCAGCATCCCACCCACCCCACCTGCTCCGAGGAAACACCCTCTGCTGCCACCGGGAACATTTCCCCACCAGAACCCACAGGAAAACTTCCCGAAGCACCGGGATGGTGACAAAACCCACGGCTCCCCACGAGCACCAACACCTTCCTGGAGGGTCGCAGGTGCCAAATAAACCGCGAGAGGACGGAGGGGCCACCAGCACGTCCAGACAGCCGAGGTCAAACCTGGCTCCGTGCCCTGACAGGAACAATCCTCCAGCCCGCGAGCTGCAGGTGATCCCCGGGCAGCGCTTGGATTGTATTGCTCACACCATAAATCACCGTGTCAGCTGCCCCAGACGCTCCAACGCGCCGGCCGGGAACTGGGTAAAAGTGCCAGGCTCGCTCAGCACGGCCAGGGAGCTCAGGAACGACGAGAGGGGGAGAATAAAACCACGCACGGCGCCTTTTTCCGGAATAACAATGCCCGTATTTGCATGGAGCGGCTCAGCCCGGGAGGCACCGCCGATCCGATCGCACCTCTGGGCGCATCAAAGGCGTTATTAATTTCCATCCAGGAGAGAATTAAGGAGCTTAACTCGTTAGCGCTCATTTACTCAGCCCTTAATGCATTTTTAAAGCCGCCTCGTTTTCTGCCGACGAGCAGGTGCTAATCAAGGGACGCTTAAAAGGGATAAAAACTCCCCGCGGGTCAAGCGCGGGGCCAGCCCCTGGCTTGGGGACATCCAACATCCTGCCTGGCAGGAGCTCCCTCCCGCAGGGGTTTCGCTGGCACAGCTCCTGTCGCATCACGTGTGGCCCCAGAACAACCCCTCGGCTCCCCGCTCGCTTTCCTGTGCGAGTGATAAGGAGGAAATCCGTCCCAGACAGGCAGACAGCTCAGCCCAGCCCAGCCCAGCGCTGCCAGCGCTCAGCTGCAGCCTCAGCGCCCGGCTCCCTCATTAGGGCCGCCCGCCAATTAACAGCCCGAGCTTGTGGCGGTGCCTCAGCGCAGCCCCCGGAGGTGCTGGCGGCCCATCAAGAGCCGCAACCCCCTCGGGGTGTCCAACAACGCGCCGTGCCCAGGAGAGAGGGGAAAAAAAATAAATTANAAATAAAAAAAAAAAAAAAGAAAATCACCGACACGCAGCTCCCGGTTACTCATCGCGGTGACCTCAGCGGCGAGTGCCCTTGTGCCACCAAGTGACGCCCCAGCGCCCGCCGTGCCCTCCCGGCGCCGGGCACGGCTGACACGCGATTAAAGAGCATCCGAGGCGCGCTCCGCGGGCGCGCACACGCGCTCCCGCACGGCGCCGGGCCCGGGGGACGCGCTCGGCGTTACCTGCACTCGCCCCCCGCGCGGCAGCCGCGGCTCTCCCATGGCTCTGCCGGCGCCAGGCTGGACCCCGCGGCTCCAGGGGGATCTTCTGCCGCGCTGCAATAGAAAAGGTTGGTTTAAAGCTCCTTATTTGGGCAGTGATGTCAAGGGAAGTCGCTCGGGCAGCGCCTCCCCCTTTTCCATTCACTCCACATTGTTTCCTGTTGTCAAGCGGCTCTGCCGGGGCTCCGCGCGCGGCCACGGCATGGTCCGGGGACAGGGATCCTCCGGGGACAGGGATCCTCCGAGGACAGGGATCCTCCGGGGACAGGGATCCCCTGGACACAGGGATCCTCCGGGGACAGGGATCCCCTGGACACAGGGATCCTCCGGCCACGGGATGGTGCAGGGACAGGGATGGTCCGGCCAAAGGGATCCTCCCGGCACAGGGATGCCCTGGACACAGGGATTGTCCAGCCACAGGGATCGTCTGGGCACGGGATCCTCCAGTCCTGGGGATTATCCAGTCCTGGCGGTCCTCCAGGTCTGGGGATCCTTCGGCTCCGGGGACCCTCCAGCCCTGGGGGTCCTCCAGCAATGGGACCCTCCAGTTCTGGGGACCCTCCAGCCCTGGGGGTCCTCCAGCAGCGGGACCCTCCAGTTCTGGGGCTCCTGGAGCCGCAGGAATCCTCCCTCCGTCCCCGGGGATGCTCCGGCCGCTGCCCGGTGCCGCTGCCCCGCCCGGGGCCGAGCTGGGCGGGCCGGGCACGGGAGCGGCTCCGAGCTGCGGCCCCGCTCTCCACAGCCCTTCCCACGGCCCATGGGTGATTCCCATCCCTCCGTGCCTTGGGGGCCGGGGGCAGCCGGGGGGTCCCGGCGGCCGAGGCAGGGATGCGGGACCGGCGTTGAGCGCGGCTCTCCCGCCGCCTCCCTCCCTTCTCCATCCCTTCCTCCGCCTTCCTCCCCCACATCCTCATCCTCCTCCTCGTCCCTCCCCATCTGTCCCGGCGCTCCCGCACCGGCGCTGCCCGCGGCGGCCGCCCCCGGCAGCGCATGGCGAGGGACCCTCTCCGCTCCCGTCCGCTCCTGTCCGCTCCCGTCCGCGCTTTTCCGCCCCTCTCCCGGCAGCCGAGAACCGGAGCCTTCCCTCGGGATGCGGCGTGGGAGCGGCAGCGGGACAGCCCCGCCCGGGGAACCGGGAACAGCTCCCGGAGCATCCCCGCGGCTGCGGGAGGGACGGCGGGGACAGCGGGGACAACCGCGACACTGGGGACGGCGGGGACACTGGGGACAGCGGGGACACTGGGGACAGTGAGGACACTGGGGACAGTGGGGACACTGGAGACACTGGGGACAGCGGGGACAACCGCGACACTGGGGACAGCCAGGGACAGTGGAGAGAGCGGGGACAGCCGAGACAACCGCGACACTGGGGACACTGTGGGCAGCCAGGGCCAGCCGGGACAAGCCGGTCCCGCCAGGGTTTCCAGTGCAGGGAACTCCGGGTTCCTCACACCCAGCTCCGGCTCCATGCCCGATGTGTCCCTAAAACACATCCCTGGCTTTGGTTTGAATTTTTTTTTCCTTTTTGATTTTTTTTTTGGTTGGTTGGTTTGGATTATTTCTGTGTTTGGTGTTCGGGTGTTTTTTTATATCTATCACTTGATGCTCGCATAGTTAACACTTTTCTTGCTTGGATTTTTGGCGTCCAGAGTGGCCCAAAAGAGACCGGGACAGGGACTGGGGACAAGGCCTGCTGGGACAGGACACAGGGAATGGCTTCCCACTGCCAGAGGGCAGGGCTGGATGGGAGATTGGGCAGGAATTGTTCCCTGGCAGGGTGGGCAGGGGCTGGGCTGGAATTGCCAGAGCAGCTGTGGCTGCCCCTGGATCCCTGGCAGTGCCCAAGGCCAGGCTGGACACTGGGGCTGGGACAGCCTGGGACACTGGGAGGTGGCCCTGCCATGGCTGGGGTGGCACTGGGTGGGATTTAAGGACCTTCCAACCCAAACCATTCCAGGATTCTGTGATCACTCCCGTGCAAAGGGGAAGCCAAACCCTTGGGATAAAAAGGGAGACAAAGGGGTTTCTGGCAATTCCCACTCGGGATCCCAGCTCTGGGCAGCCCCAGCTGAGCTCTGAGGACACAGCCAGACACCCCTGGGTGCTCCAGGCAGCTGGGAAGAAGCAGCCTGGGGGGGTTTTTTTTAGGAGAAAGCAGAAGCAGAGCCCTGCAGGCCAGGCTGTGTTCACATTTAATTTACATCTGCTTTCTCAGCACAAGGGTTCTGTTCCCTCTGCGGGCACTACAGCCCTGCTGGACGTGGGGAAAAGGAGAACTCCGGGCAGGATTGTTTTGCTCAGCCCCTCAGGACACGTTTGATAACTGAGTGCTGCTCAAATATTCCCCGGTGAGAGCAGCTGCACCCCGGAGCTGGCACAGCAAAGCTCCATCCCAGCTACACAAAAAATGTTTGAAAAGACAAAAAAATCACCCCCAGTCCACTGGCTCCGTTCCCAGCTGACTCCAGCTTGATAAAGTCAAAAAAAGCTGCCGTGAAGTCTCTGTGACAGCAAATGAGGAAACTGCAGGATTTTTGGAGTGAACATCCCCAGAGTTGTCCCTTTGCTTTGCAGAACGAATAAATCTGTCAAAACCCCAGCCTGGCTCGTCTCCAACCACCCCAGAGCCAACACCCCCTCAACCACCCCCCCCAAAAACGCTCCTGGTGCTAAACCCAAGGAAATACCCCATAACAGGTTTCCTACAAGCGCAGTTATTTCCTCCCCGGCCCCGTTTCACACCCCATTCCAGCCGCTCTCCTTCCGGCCTCAGTCACAGCCTGGGATAAAGAGCTTTTATTTGTTCCACTTTGCTCCTCCCTGGCCCTCAGCCTGAGTCACCGCCGTGTCACCGCAGTGTCACCAGGTGCTCAGGGTCCTTCAGGAATCCCAGGGATGCAGCTTGGAATCTGGATCCACCGCAGGACTCTCAGCCTCCCCGAGCTGGCTGGATAAACCCCGGGATGGGGCTGTTCCCTCCTGCAGGGACCTTTCCCACGGGAGCTGGGCTGGGCTCACACCTGCAGCTCTTGAAACAGGAGCAAACAGCCTCAGGTGGCGCCAGCAGAGGTTGAAATTGGAAATGGGAGAAAATTTATTTCCTGCAAGGATGGTCAGGCATTGGAATGCACTGCCCAGGGCACCTGGAAGGGCTCAGGAAAGGTGTGGATGTGGCACCTGGAGGCAGGGGTTAGCGCTGGGCCTGGCAGAGCTGGGTTAGGGGTTGAATTTGGTCATTTTGGAAATATTTTCCAACCTTTCGTGACTCCCTGCTGGGCCAGGAGCAGCCCAAGGTTTGTCCCTTGGAGGCCACAAAACCTGGACTGAGCAGGGAGCAATGGGAGGGACTGGCAAGGACAAGAAACCCAGTTTCTCCATCAAACTGGACTCAGATATTTGGGTGGGCATGGAATGGATGAAATACAGCTCCCAGAGCATGGAGAGGATCACAAAGAGGCCCAAAGAAGCAGGAGCAGCCACCAAAGAAATCTCTCCTTCACCCCCAAAGTTGGTGACAGCCCAGGGAGTGCGTGAGACCCCCAGTGCCCTCAGCAGCTCCCCAGGGTGGATTTGAGCAGCTCCTCCTGACACATCCACGCTCTTCCTTCCTTTTTAAATTCATTTTTGAATTAAAAGCTGGAGATGAGCTGGGAGCGGGCTGGGAGGAGCTCTTGTGAAAATGTCACCGTCCCCCGTGTGGAGGGACAGGCAGGGAGAGGCTCTGCTCCCATCAGCTGCCTCTCCTGGGAAGACACAGACCCAGGAATTCACAGAAGTCACAGAATCATGGAATATTTGGGCTGGAAGGAACTTAAATCCCAACCAGTGTCACCCCCAGGGACACCTCCCAGTGTCCCCATGTCCAGCCTGGCCTTGGGCACTGCCAGGGATCCAGGGGCAGCCACAGCTGCTCTGGAAATTCCAGCCCAGGGAACAATTCCTGCCCAATCTCCCATCCAGCCCTGCCCTCCTTCACCTTAAAGCCATTCCCTGTGTGTCCTGTCCCCCTGAACCCTTGTAAAAAGTTAAAAAAAAAAAGTCAAAAATCCATAGCAAAGTGCAAATGTTGTGTTAAAGTGATTCACACAGGGCCAGGCACCAGCACATTGAAGATTTGGGGTTATAAAAACCCCTGTGGGTTATTTCAGATTTATTTCTCCCCAGGGTCCTTCACCCTGCCCATGACTCCCAACACCCTCCACGCCCCGGGGTTGATCTCTCAACACCCTGAAAAGTGTTTTTTAGGTCATTTTCCTTTAAACAGCACAAATGGCCATTCAGGGCAATGCACACAAAGGTCTCTGCCCGGTGCTGGTGGCTTCTCTTAGACAGAAAATTGTGGTTTTGCTCGAATTGGGAAATGAAGGCCCAGGTTCCCCAGAGACTCCTGCTCCCGCTGCAGGGGCAGGAAAACACGGGGTGAAGCTCAGGCCACGCTGATTTTTGTGGAAATCCTTTGTTAGAAACTGTTCAGCCGGGAAAGGGCCAGTCCTGACGTGCAGGGGGGTTAAACAACCACATCTCCCTCCTCAGCCAGAGCTCGGAGCCTTTTCCTCCCCATCCCTCACCTCAGCCTGGCCCAGGCTGTGCAAAAATTACCCAGTGCCTGAAAAGGCCTCTGTCAAACTGCCCCCACCTCTCCTGCTGGGGTTTTTTTTCCCACTTTTACTCATTTTTCCATCCTTTCTGCTGCAAAGCATCTCCTTGGAGCACCCTGCAGGGCCCTGCCCGCTCCCGGCTCATCCCTCTCCTCCTGAAATCCATTAACAGAGCCGAAAAACGCTGCCAGGACTCGCATCTCTTCCATCCACAGGGCTGCAGAGCTGCTCTCAGAGTAACCTGGTGGGGAGGGAGGTTCCCAGCAGAGAATCCAGTGTGGGAACTGGGAACTTTCCTATCAGTTCTCCCACGGATTTCCTGTGCAGCCCCCAAAGAGTCCCTTCACCTTCCTGGGTCAGAACCTTCCCACCCAGGGAAATGTCTGGGGAGGGAGAAATCCTGTGGGGATTGGGAAGGCTGGGAGAGCTGGGGGGGCTCCCCTGGAGAGGAGAAGCTCCAGGGAGAGCTCCGAGCCCCTGGCAGGGCCTAAAGGGGCTCCAGGAGAGCTGCAGAGGGACTGGGGACAAGGCCTGCAGGGACAGGACACAGGGAATGGTCTTTAAACTGATGGAGAATGGATTGAAATGGGAGATTGGGCAGGAATTCCTCTCTGGGAGGGGCTGGGCTGGAATTGCCAGAGCAGCTGTGGCTGCCCCTGGATCCCTGGCAGTGCCCAAGGCCAGGCTGGACATTGGGGCTGGAGCAGCCTGGGACACTGGGAGGTGTCCCTGCCATGGCTGGGGTGGAACAAAATGGGTTTTAAGATTCCTTCCAACCCAAACCAATCCAGAATTCTGATCACTCCCGTGCAAAGGGGAAGCCAAAGCCTTTGGGATAAAAAGGGACACAAAGGGTTCTCTGGCAATTCCCACTCAGGATCCCAGCTCTGGGCAGCCCCAGCTGAGCTCTGAGGACAGAGCCAGACACCCCTGGGTGCTCCAGGCAGCTGGGAAGAGGCAGCCTGGGACACTGGGAGGTGGCCCTGAGGGTGGCACTGGATGAGTTTTAAGTTCCTTCCAACCCAAATCTTTCCATGATTTTTTTTTTCCTTCTAAAGCCCCCATGCCCCAGTCTGAGCATTCCCACTCCTGCCTGAAGAGGGGACAGGGAATGTTCTTCCCTCCCCTTGGGAAATCTGGAGCAGCAGGAACCCGTGAAGCCACCAGATTCCAGATATATTTAACAACCTTTTCCAACCCGAGCTGTCAATCTCTGAACGCGAAATGAGAACCTTCAGCAGTTTCAGGCTCAGGCACCGCCAGCCCCGGAGCTCCCCCTGCTCACGGAACCCCCCCAGCACCTTCCTGGGCTGGGTTTAACTACAACAGTCTCACCCCAGCAGTCCAAGCCCCTTTTCAGCCATCCATCAGCAATTAGGCAAACGAAGGGTAATTAATACCCCGAATCAAGGGCAGTGCTGGTTTGGCTGCCCGGGACCCTCCATCCCTCACACAGCCCTGGATTTCTGCATCCCACTTTCCACATCTGCAAAATTCCTTAACTCCAAAGGTCCCTGTGCTCGTTAAACACTTGAAAACCACGAGGGAGAGCCTTCAATTATCCCAAAAAATCCCTGTGAGGTTGGGTTAATATTCCGAGGCTCCCATTAAAGACACATGTCCTGGGAAGTGGCAGGCACGAGGAATCATTATGCTAATTTTAGCCAGAGCATCTGCTCGATGTTAAATCTGAAACTCCGTCTCGGAGAAATCATTTAAATTATTTTTTGCCTTTTTTTTTTTTTTTTTTNCCCCCCCCCCCCCCCCTTCAGAATTGACATTTGTCAAACAATATGTTGGGAGCGGAGGCTGCAGCCAAGTCTGAGTAATCCTGGCGGGTGAGGGCTCGGGGATGGAGCCGGCAGGAATTCGGGATTGGAGAGCGGGGCTGGCTGTGCCCCCGGGCTCTGCCGCTCCCTGCCAGCTCCTGCCGGGGGACAGCGTCACCCGGGTCCTGTCAGGGTCACCCGGGTCCTGTCAGGGTCACCCACATCCCACCAGGGTCATCCGGGTCCTGCCAGCATCACCCGGGTCCTGCTGAGGTCACCCAGATCTCACCAGCGTCACCTGGGTCCTGTTGGTGTCACCCAGCTCCAGCCCAGGGACAGGGTCACCCAGATCCCTCCAGGGCCACCCAGCTCCCACCAGGGTCACCCAGTTCCTGCCAGCCTCGCCCAGATCCCACCAGGGTCACCCAGCTCCTCTCAGGGTCACCCAGGTCCTGTCAGGGTCACCCAGCTCCTCTCAGGGTCACCCAGATCCCACCAGCACCACCCAGGTCCTGTCAGGGTCACCCAGGTCCTGTCAGGGTCACCCAGGTCCCTGTCTCCCGGGACTCAGCATGGAACAGGCCCAGCTGGGATTCACCTGTGGGGACCAGGTGGCCTCAGGGATGTTTTGTCACCGCTGCCGTCAGCTCTCACAGGGCTCTGGGCAGCGTCTTATCCTGTTTTTAGTGGCTTTGCACAACCTGAGCAGATCCCAGCCCTGATCCAGTCTGGGGAATCCCAGGGAACAGGAGAGAACCTGCAGGGCTCAGCTCTGACTGTGCCAGCCCTGACTGGGGAGGGGAGGGGAGTCCCTGAGGGCTTTTCCAACCAGCAGGATTGGAAATTCCAGGTTTAAGGATTTGAAATTCTGAGAAGGGGGAAGTGACAGGGCAGGGACAGCAGGGTAGGACAGCAGTGCATGGCACCAGGTCCCATCCCTCACCTGCCACCGGCTCTCACAAACTCCAGGAACCCTCGGAGCCTCTGGAATTCCTCCTCCCTGCCTGGAATCTCCTGAGCTGCTCCATGGCACAAAGGAACCCTTTGAAATCCGGAGCAAAGAGGGGCTGGGGAAGGGGCTCAGGCCCTGCACACCTTTTCCCAATCTGCTGTTCTTGGCAGCCCAGGCCTCCGAGTTATTCCTAATAAAAATATCTCAGTGCCTGTCCCGTGCTCCCCGGCTGGAACCGATCCCAGCCCGGTTCCTCCGGAGCGAATTCCTTCACGCCTCCTTTTGTGCAGGAAGCTCTGGAGTGGATTCACTTCAGTGCAAGATCCTCATCTCAAGGAGGTGAATCACGGCCTGGAACGGGGATTTTTCACTCTGCTGGCTCCAAAGGGAGAGGGAATGAATTCCCAGCTGGAGAGGGAGGAGAGGGATCCCAGCCCTGTGTTTGTAGCAGGATGTGAGGGCACGAGTGGCTCCATTTCACACCCCTGGACGTGTCACCTGCCCACCCTCACCTCCAGAAATGTCACCTGGGTGCCCTCAGCTGCAGAAATGTCACCTGGCCATCCTCAGCTCCAAAAACATCACCTGGCTTCCCTCACCTCCAAAAATATCACCTGGCCTCCCTCACCTCCAGAAATGTCACCTGGCCACCCTCACCCCCAGAAACATCACTTGGCCACCCTCACTGTGGTTTTTACATTATTCCTAACTGGCTGTTAATCATTTACTAATGAACCCCACA
>VZDJ01000274.1:1478204-1496693 GCA_008694505.1 Cyanoderma ruficeps | reverse complement strand
AACCCCCCCCCCCCAAAAAAAGAATCCCAAAATTCCTTTTCAGACAAGGAAACATCAAAAATCCTTTCCAAGCACAATGTGATAACTTGGACATTTAGGGAATGGAGGCTTCAGGCCGCACACAAAAATAAATTCAAATAAACACACTGAAGTGGAGGTATCAAGACCCCCCTCATGCTCTGAGCCTGCAGCAAAGCCTGAACTGGCAGGAAATCCTAAAAGCAGAGCTGGAGTTGGTTTTAGGATTTCCTGAAGCAGCTGGGCCGCAGAGCCAAGCTCTGCTCTCCAGGAGTGCCCAGAGTGGTTCTGCCACCAAGAGCAGCCCAGGAGATGCAGCAGGGGAAGGCAGGACGGGGCTCCTGCAGCAGCTGAATGTCCCCAGTGTCACCAGAGACCCCAAAACTGCTGCCACAGGGAGCCTGGGACGCGTAGGATTCCCTGAGCAGCCAGGAACTGGTTGGCATGGCCAGGGAACTGAGACCAGCAGCTTATCTAGGGCTGGAGAGTTTCCAGGCGAGGTTTAAGCTTAAGTTTAAGCAGCCATGTAGTGTAGCCCTGGTTCCGTGCCTGAGGTGTTTTGGTTTTCTGAAATTCTCTTTCCAGGGAATTTTCTGCAAACAGGAGAAATGTTTTTGTAACTGTAACTTTGTTATTCATCCCTTTCCCCAGGAGGGACTTCTTCTTGCTGTCCCTCTGCTCTGACCAATGTGAGTGAAGAGGTTTGTCTTTGTGTCACCAATCCAATTGGTCTGTGTGAAATAGTATAAAAGGGAGACACATCCCAAAAATAAAAAAAGTCGTTTTCAGCCTTCTGAAGTCGGAGTCTGTGTGGTTGTGGTGTCAAACTGAAGGGGCTCGGGGTGGGTCTGCCCCATCTGCTGCCCCCAGAACAGCCCCAGCACTGGGCAGGACATCCCTGGTGGAGACCAGAGCTGCCTGACGTCCCTCCAAACTGAGCTTTGATGATTTTAAGGTGAACATTCCCTAGGGAAGATCCCAGCCCTCCCAACCCCTCTGCTGATGGGGGTTTTTAGTCGAGTTATCCTGCAAACAGCACAACCTTGGATCTTGTCAGGGCCTGAAGGAGTTGTCACAGCTCCAGCACAGCCCTGAAAAACCTCCTGGGCATGAGCAGACATTCTTCTCTGATTATTAAGGGTTTTTTCTCTGATTTTTAGGGGTCTTTTCTCTGATTTTTAGGGGTTTTTGGTGCATTCAGGTTTGCTGAAGCTGCTGGAAAATCCGAATTTGCCATTTGGGGGTCGATTCCTGAGAAATGTAACGTGGCAACAGGCCGGGAGAGGAGGATGGAGATTCCTGGGAACCCTGAGAACGGCACTGCGGGAAAATGGGGGACGGCCTCGAGTGAGGGGATCCCTGGGCTCCAGAGCACACCAGTACACACCAGTACACACCAGTACAGACCAGTACACACCGGTACAGACCAGAACACACCAGTACAGACCAGTACACACCGGTACAGACCAGAACACACCAGTATAGACCAGTACACACCAGTATAGACCAGTACACACCGGTATAGACCAGAACACGCCAGTACAGACCAGTATAGACCAGAACACACCAGTACAGACCAGTACACACCAGTACACACCACAACACACCAGCACAGACCAGTACACACCAGAACATACTGGTACAGACAGAACACACCAGTGACACACCAGTGCAGACCAGTACACACCAGAACAAACCAGTACACACCAGTACAGACCAGCACACACCACAACACACCAGCACAGACCAGTACACACCAGTACACACCAGAACATACTGGTACAGACAGAACACACCAGTGACACACCAGTGCACACCTGAGCACACCAGAACACACCAGAACACACCAGTACAAATCACTTCACACCAGAAAACACCAGTACAGACCAGTACAGACCAGTACAGACCAGTGCACACCAGCACACACCAGAACCAACCACTGCAGACCAGAAAACACCAGCACACACCAGTCCAGACCAGTACAGAGCAGTGCTGCAATCCCCGAGGGCAGAGGGGAGGACCCTGCTGTGAGGGCAAGGTTTGGGAGCCCCCCTGGCTTTGGCTCCAGGTGAAACCCTTGGGAAGGATTATCTGTGTTTGCTCTGTGTGTGTGCACAGATGTTTCATTCCACGGATTTGGCTGCCCTGCCTCGGCAGGTGACGGATTTATTTCCCATTTTTCAACGTGAGAAGTGAGATCAGGAGGGAAGAACCTCTGCCTTTAATTAAATTGCTGTTTGAAGTGTTCAGCCTCGGTGAGGGGAGATGGGTGAGACCTGGTTTTCCCCAGCCAGGGGAGCCTTCTGGTGTCAGGACGGATCAGAACCTCTCCCCATCAGGACCTGGACCTGCCTCACACAAACAAGGAGTTATCGGCTGCAGGAAAACTTCCTCTGGGGTTCCCCTGCAGGAGCAAGGCTGGCCCACACGCAGGACCAGCTGAGCCTGACCCTGCCTGCAGGAAAACACCAAATGGCATGGGAAACGTTGGATAAATCATCCTGGATTCATCCCAAAATTCAGCCTGAATGGGGATGGGTGAGCACAAGGCTGGGATGGGGCTGGGAACACCAGCTCTGACTCCCTCGAGGGATAAAACATTGATGGATTCACTAAAGCTGCCTAAGAGCACCCTAAAGGTGTACAAAACACTCTAAATATGGTGAAAAACACCCTAAAACTGCCCTAAAACACCATAAAACCACGTAAATACACCCTAAAACCACCTCAAAACATCCTAAAACTGCCTAAAAACCCCCAAGACCGCCTAAAAACACCCTAAATATGCTGAACCCCCCCCTAAAACTGCCCTAAAAATGCCTGAAATTACCCTCAAACTTCCCTGAAACACCCTCAAACTGCCTTTAAAACAGCCTGAAACTGCCTTAAAACACCCTAAAAGCATCACATTTCCTCAGTTTCAGAATTCAAACCTCCCAAACTCTGGTCATTTATAAAGAATTTCTGGTTGAGAACTGCTCCAAGTTCGTTCTCCAGCTTAGCACCGTGTCAAGGGTGTAAAATCAGCCAACGGATTATCTTCGGTCATTTTATTGAGCAGAGGAAAAAAATATTAAATACCCAGTAGTCCTCTTTTTTCCCCTCTAAATCTCCCAGGAGTGGAGAAGGGCAAACCCTGGTGCTTTGTTTTAGCTCAGGCTTTTCAGTGAGAAGACAGAAAAGCATTTTCTGTGCCTGAGCTGCGCCCAAACTGGGCCAGGCGGGTGATGCTTCACCCCTTTGCTTTTGGGATCTCAGGGCTCCTCCAGCCCTGCACATCCCCAGGATTTTGGAGGGTGCAGCTTTTAAAACTCTCCTCATCCTTGTTGAGTTTCCCACTGAAACTCCCCAAGGTGAAGAAGACAAAAAAAAAAAAANACAAAAAAAAAAAAAAAAGGCAAAGTGTAAATGCCAACTCAAAACTTCCAGCTCAGGGGTCTGGAGAAGAGGCAGAGCTGCCTGAAAAAAAATTTGTGTTGGAGCTGTCGGGCGGCCAAATCAAAGGCAGCCTTTCTGTGAGAGCATTTCCATGATTTATCTGCAGATGCTGAGAGGCAGGAGAGGCCCAGAGTGAGTCTGGAGGCAGAAAGGGGCTGCTGTAAATCGGGTTTTTTTCCTGCTTTTCCAAAGAGGATCCCAGAGAGGTTCGTTTCAGCACCGAGGTGCCTTCTCTGCCCATTTCCCTTCCTCTCCCCCGTGGCTCTGTGGGGTCATTGCTGGGCACCAGCAGAAAATGGGGAAAACCTCTGGGCTTTAGCTGAGGTCCAGATTGTAGCAAATACATTTGCAAAAAAATTTTCAAGCTTAACAGAAAGTTTATGTAATCTACAACATATGTTTGTACATAAACTTTAAAATAAGAAATGTTAATTTGAAAATACTATCATGTAGGACAGATAATTGTTAAAAGAGAAGTGGAACTAGAAATAAGTTTGAAATGATAGTTTTGTATTGCTCTGTGGGGTCATTGCTGCCCTGCTGGGCACCAGCAGAAAATGGGGAAAACCTCTGGGCTTTAGCTGAGGTCCAGGTTGTAGCAAATACATTTGCAGAAAAAAATTCAAGCTTAATAAAAAGTTTATGTAATATACAACATATGTTTGTACATAAACTTTAAAATAAGAAATGTTAATTTGAAAATGCTATCGTGTAGGACAGATAATCGTTAAAAGAGAAACTGAACTAGAAATAAGTTTGAAATGATAGTTTTGTAAATAAGGCTAGATACTTTAAGGAAATAGAACTATGAAAGGTGTGGTGTAGTAAGACTTAAAAAGAGTAATTTTAGGTGATTAGTTTTAAGGTATTAATAATATTGTATAGCAAAAGCTGATAGGCCAAGAAACACTCATAAAATGTGGTAATTAAGAAACAGTTCTTAACTTCTGATTGCAGTGGTGAAATTATGACATCTACATTATCTCACCCTTCACATAAGACTAAAAATAGAATAAAAGTTTTTCAAACACCTCTCAGTTACCCCATCTCTAAGTACAAAAAAAAAAAAGTATAAAAGTATAAAAGTATAAAAGTATAATCCAACACAGATGTTTTTACATCTGCTTTGGCATCTCTGGCTTTTGCAGGGAGCGCGTCTGGCAGAGCCCCAGCCCTGCCCTGCTCCGACCTGCTCAGCCTTCCCTGACTCTGTGGATCACCTCAAATGTCTCACACGTGCCTCAGAGGTTCCCCAAATTTTGGGGCTGGGCTCAGATCAGATCTAATCCATGTTTGGATCCAAAGGGATGTGCCTGATGCATGAGCAGCCCCCAAATCCAGCTCCTGGGCACTCCCAGGGAGAGGTTTCTGCTGTTATGGAATCATGGAATGGTTGGGGTTGGAATGGACCTTAAATCCCATCCAGTGCCACCCCTGCCATGGCAGGGACACCTCCCGCTGTCCCAGGCTGCTCCAAGCCCTGTCCAGCCTTTCCTAATTAGGAAATGACACCTAAATTATTGCTAATTTTAACCCAATAACCAACCACCTGTAGCCCGCAATGCTGATTTTTCTACCCAATTACAAAACACCACCCAGACCCGTGGAGAAGAAAGTGAAGAAGAAGGTGAAGAAGAAGGTGAAGAAGAAGGTGAAGAAGAAAGACTCAACCTCTGCCCTAAAACCTCCATCTTGCTTTATATATATTACTATGTAGGAATTCTGGAAACTTGGATTTTGGGATTTTAGTATATAGGAATGTGTGTGAGTCAAGATGGAGGATTTAAGGCGTTGTCCAAGTCCTGCTCCTTCACCCTCTTCTTCATGGATTTAGGAGGTTTTCATCGTGACCTTGGCAGAGAAAAAGAAACCAGAACTGTCACACCACCACATTCTAAACCCTTAAACTCTAAGTTTAAGGTGGTCAGTGAGGGGAGGTCCTCATGGCCAGTGTGGGGAGGTCCTGGTGGTCAGTGAGGGGAGATCCTTGTGGTCAGTGTGGGGAGGTCCTGGTGGTCAGTGAGGGGAGATCCTCATGGTCAGTGAGGGGAGGTCCTGGTGGTCAGTGAGGGGAGGTCCTGGTGGCCAGTGAGGGGAGGTCCTGGTGGTCAGTGAGGGGAGGTCCTGGTGGCCAGTGAGGGAAGGTCCTGGTGGCCATGGGGTCACTCTGCAGCTCAGACCATGGGAAAAGGGCTGCCAGGGGGTCTGGGGTGTCCTGGGCAGCTGCTGGACAGGGAATTGTGGATGTACTGGAAGGGAGCACCAGTCCCAAATACTGCACGGTCACCTGCACCTCCAAACACGGGGCTTCTGTGGCCCACTGAGATTTTAGGATGGAAAATCTGCTCTGGTGCCTCTGTCCCATCCAACAGAAGCCAAAACTTCCTTCCTGGCCACCCCTCCAGGAGATCCGAACCCAAAATCTCCTCCACAAAGCGGGATTGCGCCACCAGCCCACAAGTTCTGAGCTTCCTCCCCTGACTCTGCCCAGATATTTTCAAAGACTTGCTTGGAATTATTATTATTTTTTTTTTTCCTTTTTAGACATATATATTATTTTACACTTTCAACTCAGCACAGAAAGCTCCTCAAATTTTCCTTCAAGGGCTGAAATCTCCGTAATTACAGGCTGCAGTCAGGCAGTGGCTGCTGGAGCTCCCTGCCCTGCCAGCAAAGCAGGTCAATTAGGAGCTCTGAACCCACATTACCGGGAGGGAAAGCTGGGCTGAATTCTGGTCAATTAGTGCTGGAGCTGTCTTGGAAGAGAAAGGTGAACTGAGCTAATGGAGCTCTGCAGAGAGACCTCCCCATCAGCTGCAAAGGCTTTAATTTAATTTCTGATATGGCAGAAATTAATGATGTCTTGGCATCCAATCCACTCCGAACCTGCAGGGTGACGTTCCTGAGGTTCCCCTCTTGTCCCTGCTCACCTCCAGCTCAGGGACTCCATTTAAAGCCATGAGGAGGGTGCTGGGGCACAGAGTCAACTTTTAGGGTGTTCTTCCCCCTTTCCTGGGCTGAGGATTGGGACAGAGTATGGAATTGTGGAGGGACAGAATATGGAATTATGGAAGGGCTCATTACACTGCTGCCATTCCCAGGACTACTCCCAGAATGAAGATCATTCCTCTGGTGCTCTCAGGTGGCTCTCAAACATCCCAGAATCCTGGAACCCCCTGAGCCAGGGGGTTTTTTGGGAATCCTTTCTGCTTCCCTTCTGAGCATGGATTGTTGGGAGCAGCAAAAGCACCAAGGGGGAGATTGGAAAGAGATTGAAAAATTTCTTTTCTCCAGCTGGTGAAGGTGCAGATCTCACCCAGAGGCCACGGGGGTGGGAGGGCAGGGCCAGGAATTCCCAGGTGTCCAGCTCAGGATATCCAGTGATTCCATAAATCCAGCAGTGTGATCACCCCTGCCCGGGCAGGGTAATTCCCCCTGGTGTGCCCTGCCTAGGCAGGGGTGATCACACTGCTGGATTTATGGAATCATTGCATATCCTGAGCTGGACACCTCCTGAGCGTGGCAGAACCCAGTGGGGAGCAGCAGCATAGCCTGGGGCAGAGGAGAAGCTCCAGGGAGAGCTCCGAGCCCCTGGCAGGGCCTAAAGGGGCTCCAGGAGAGCTGCAGAGGGACTGGGGACAAGGCCTGCAGGGACAGGACACAGGGAATGGCTTCCCACTGCCAGAGGGCAGGGCTGGATGGGAGATTGGGCAGGAATTGTTCCCTGGCAGGGTGGGCAGGGGCTGGGCTGGAATTGCCAGAGCAGCTGTGGCTGCCCCTGGATCCCTGGCAGTGCCCAAGGCCAGGCTGGACATTGGGGCTGGGACAGCCTGGGACACTGGGAGGTGTCCCTGCCATGTCTGGGGTGGCACTGGGTGGGATTTCAGGTCCCTCCCAACCCATTTGTGGTTCAGTTGTACCACAATTCCAGGATCTCCAGCCTGAATCCTACTCCCACTATAAATTCCATTTACTCTGTGCATTAGGGGTTGTCTGGATCACCAGGAACCAGCGGGGTTTGCTCAGAGCAGCTTCCAGGACAAACCCCTGCCCTGCGCTGCCTCCGCAGAGCTCGGGGGAAGCTTCTCCTCACAGGCAGCTCCGGCCAGGCCCGAGCTCAGCTCAGCTCAGCTCAGCTCCCTGTCCCAGGCACAAATGAGCTCATTAACCATGCCAGGAAACCGAACCCAGCTTTGTTCACCTGCCCTCAGAGCCAGGAGCCGCTCCTGAAATCATCCAGCCTGGGCTGGGGGATCCTTCCCTCAGCTGTGGCTGCCCCTGGATCCCTGGCAGTGTCCAAGGCCAGGCTGGACACTGGGGCTGGGAACAGTCTCGGACAGTGGGAGGTGTCCCTGCCAGGGCTGTGGGGACACTGGGTGGGATTTAGGATCCACCCAAACCCTGGTGGTGGCTCTGTGGCCCCGGCCGGCAGCACAGGAGCAATGGGAGCTCATGTCACCTCCCGAGTGTCCCAGAGCGGCCTGAGGGGGCAAAGGGGCCCCGGAGCAAAGCTGTGCCTGCACACCCCGGGCCCCCGCGGCCCACACCAGCCTCACCCCCTTTTCCTTCCCCGTGGATTTTCCTTGGGTTAGCCCCAGCCCAGAGCAGGGATTGTGAAATCCAGGGAATGCTCTGAGGTTGCTGGCAGCCAGTTTTATCGCCCTCCTCCTCCTCCGGCTTTTCCTCGGGATGTCAGCAGCAGCCCCGGCCCCGCAGCCATCCCTCAGCCCCCCGCTGCGCTGTTTGCACACAAAACCCGCTCCAAAAACACCCCCGGGGCTGCACGAATTGACACCTTTTCTTTTCTTTCTTTTTTTTTTTTTCATGCTAAATGCTGACCTGAAATGGCCTAGAAATGCCTCAGCTGACCCTGGGTTTATCTGAGCAGCTCCCTAATCTCCTCCTCCCCTCAGCCCTCAGCTCTGCCAGCACCTCGCTGGCCACATCCCTTCAAAACAGGTGCGAAATCAGAGCGGAATCGCAAGCAGAAAAGAAAAATAAAAGGAAAAATAATCAAAATCAGCCTTGCCAGGCAAGGCAGGGCTGCTCCTGAAGCAGCCTGGCTTTTCATCCCTCTCCCAGAACAGAGCCGTGTCTCGTTTGATTAATAAAAGACATGGCTGTCTCTATTTTTTTTTTTTTTGAGAACGTTATTAAAATCCACGGTGAGATTTTCATTGGCAACGAATTCCAGGGCTTAATTATGCACTGTGTTAACAGGCTGGGTGTTTTTACATGTCTGAGAGAGGCCACGTGCTCCCACACTCTCTGAGCAGATTAAATAACCAGACAAACATATCCTTTACACCTTTTTTTTATGGGATTGGTGGAATTTTGGTGGATTGGACACCATGAGGGTTTTCAGGGGGATCTTCAGATCCCTGGATTTGAAGCCTCTCTGGGCTATCAAACCCGTGGGGTTTGGAATTTGGTGATTTTTAAGGTTTTCCAAGCCTCTCTGGGGTATCAAACCCCTGGGGTTTGGAATCTGGTGATTTTTAAGGATTTCTAACCAGTGAGAGGTTGGAATGAGATGGTTTTTAAGGTTCCTCCCACCCAAACCATCCTATGATTCTATAACTCATCAATACATGCAGATAAGGAAATGCTGCGCTGATTTGTAGAAATCCTTCACATCCATCTCAATAAATAGCAAAAAACGTTGTTGCCCACTCATCCCAGCAATGCTTCCTGCATTTTACCAGAAAAAAACCCTGATTTCTGCACTGTTTGTTCAAACAAACCCTTCCCTTTGGCTGCAGTGCCAGCCCAGCCAGCAGGTGACAAATGTCCCTGCTCGCAGAGGCCACTGTCCCAGCAGGGCTGCAGCTCCCAGACACGTTTCCCTGGGGTGGGGCAGGGTTCAGCCTCTGTCCTCCCCAAGGTCCCCACAGGAGAAGTTTTGTGTCTCTGTTTTTCAGCCTCACCCCTGAGCTGAGAAACCCAAATTTTCTCATCAAGCTGTGGCTGCCCCTGGATCCCTGGCAGTGCCCAAGGCCAGGCAGGACATTGGGGCTTGGAGCCACCTGGGACAGTGGAAGGTGTCCCTGCCATGGCTGGGGTGGCACTGGATGAGATTTAGGATCCCTCCCAACACAAACTATTCCAGTATTCCCCATCCCACAACACGACAAACAGATCCAACACTGATGAATCACAGAACGACACAATTAATTAGGCTGGAAAAGACCTCCATGATCATCCAGTCTGTCCCCAGCCCAGAGCCCTGAGTGCCACATCCAGGAATTCCTTGGGCACCTCCAGGGATGGGGCTCCAAACCTCCCTGGGCAGTTCCAAGGCCTGAGCATCCTTTCCGTGGGGAAATTCCTCCTCATGGCCACCCTGAGCCAGTTCAGGTTCTGCTTCTCCCAAATTTTAGGCCGAAGCCATGAGCTGCAAAGAGGGAGAATGAGGCTGTTCCTGGTGTGTCAGCTCCTCAAACAAAGAGAATTTTGCAACTGGGGAATTATGAAGGTTGGAAAAGATCTTTAAGTCCAACCACCAGCCCACCATGGTCAGCACTGAGCCATGTCCCCAAGTGCCACATCCGTGGGATTTTGGAACACTTCCAGGGATGGGGATCCAAACCTCCCTGGGCAGTTCCAAGGCCTGAGCTCCCTTTCCATGGGGAAATTCCTCCTCATGTCCACCCTGAGCCTCCCCTGGCCCAGCCTGAGGCCGTTCCCTCTCCTCCTGTCCCTGTTCCCTGGGAGCAGAGCCCGACCCCCCCGGCTGTCCCCTCCTGTCAGGGAGTTGTGCAGAGCCACAAGGTCCCCCCTGAGCCTCCTTTTCTCCAGGCTGAGCCCCTTTCCCAGCTCCCTCAGCCTCTCGTGGGGCTCCAGCCCTTTCCCAGCTCCATTCCCTGCCCTGGACACGCTCCAGCCCCTCCAGGTCTTTCCATGAGGATTAAATTTGTCACAGATTTCAGATTCACTGTTGGCTCCACCTGCACATCCCTGGCTCCACAGGAGCCTGCTGCTTTCAATATTCCCAATGCAGAGAGTGAATTTTTGTTTTCTGTACCCAGAAAAAAAACTGAAAATGAACCTGCCCTACCTGACTGCTGGAAAATGCTGCTTATTCACCTCTTTAATTTTGCTTCTGTGGTGTAATGATAATGATAATAATAATAATAATAAGAGAAGAAACCAAGAAAACAACCAGGAAAAATTAAAGCCATTTTGTTTATCTGCATCAACACAAAATGGCAAACGAGGCTGTTAAAACTTTAGAGTTTAAAACTTGCAGCATCTTCCAGGATTAAATCAGAACTGGTCACATGGGTTTAAATCAAAAAAACTTAAATAACTCTGCCTGGCTCCTTGGCTGGGAGAAGCTGCTTTTTGTTCCTATAAACAACAGTAGCATGGAGAATAAACAAATAATATTCTAATTGCTTCTATGGCTGCAGAAGGGAGCGCCAGGCTGGATTAGAACTGAAAACAACAATGAATTCTGGAGATAAATCTTGCTAAAAGTAAAATGTTTCAAGAGCTGAGCATTCCCCTGTTACAAATGTTAACATCACATCCTTTTCCTGATTTTTTTCCTCATTTTCCCTGGGTGATGCCCGTCCTGGTCCAACACCTCCAGGCAAACCCACCCCCTTAAATTTCTCTTAACAACGTGGCTCAAATTTCCTGAGGATGCCCCACTGCTCACAGGGAATTTTAACAGCTCTGCTGCTCCTTTTCTTCAAGACTCAAATATTGAAATGCATTTTAAAATCCCTGTGCCAGTCCTGGGCCTCCACAGGCCTCAATTCCCCCAATCTTTGATTGCCCATCTGGGGCTGGGTTTGAAATCCCTCAATCTGAAGCTTCTCTGGGCTATCAAATCCCTGGGGTTTGGGTTTTGGTGATTTTTAAGGTTTTCCAAGCTCCTCTGGGATATCAAACCCTTAGAGTTTGGGAATTTGGTGATTTTTAAGGTTTTCCAGGCCTCTCTGGGATATCAAACCCTTAGAGTTTGGGAATTTGGTGATTTTTAAGGTTTTGCAAGCCTCTCTGGGATATCAAATCCCTGGAGTTCAGAATTTGGCGTTCTTTAAGGATTTCCAGACAGTGGGAGATTGAAATGAGATGGTTTTTAAGGTTCCTCCAACCCAAACCATCCTGTGATTCTATAATACTTGGAGATAAGGAAATTCAATATATGGAGATAAGGAAATTCAATATATGGAGATAAGGAAAACCTTTTCCCCCAGTCCTGACCATCTGTGGATTCTCCTCTGCACATTTAATTTTTTTTTTTTTTCTAAAACTCCCAAAGAATAACAGAGGCCTTGACCAAACTAGGGGCAGACAGAGAATTTCCTCGTCCACATGGACCTGGAAACACTCTGCTGAACATCCTGGAAAAAATTCCAAGAGAGGAACAACATATCCCAAACACAAAGTGTTCCCAGCAGGCTGTGGAGAAAGGGCTGGGCTGCTGTTGGTTTTCCCAATGGATTTTCCCAATCCATGCCCTTGTGTTTAAGGGGTTATGGATGAAAGGCAATAAAATATGAAGGATGGCATTTGGAAAAGCAGCTTCCCTTTCCCTGCCGGATCTGCTTGGGGATCTTTTGGGAATTGCTCTTGTTCTTTTGGGATCTGGGCTTTATGGGGCACAACGACACTTGCCGAAGGAAGAAATGCTCCAGCCTGAAAACCCCAAATGCTTTTGGTTTGGAAACGGGAAGGTGGAAATATCCCAGTGACAGCTTAGGAAATCCTGGAGGATTTTGAGCTGAAATCCTTCCCTGTGAGGGGCTGAGATTCCCAGAGCAGCTGTGGAATCTCTGGAAGTGTCCAAGGCAGGGATGGAGCACCCTGGGATGGTCCCTGCCCATGGAATGGGGTGGGATTTAAGGCCTCTTCCAACCCAAATCATTCCAGGATTCCATGAACGACTTTTGCCGTAGAATTTCACCCAAAATCCCAACCAAAGCCTCATTCTCTTCCCCGATGGAACTCCCCAGGAAAAAAGGGATCTGACCCTGGCTGGGTTAGGCTTGGAGGCCCTTCCCTGGCTCAGGGCCAGGAATGCTGGGGCTGCAAATGCCAGCGGATATTTTGGGATTACTCCGTGGAACTGCTAAGCCGAGCTGCCATAATATCTGCCCCTGGTTTAATTCTGTCCTCAGGGGCTCCCGAGTGAAAGCAGAGCCTTTCCATTCCTAAAAGCCGGAATTTGGGAATGCCCAGCAGGAGGTCCAGGTTGGACACACAGCCAGAAGGATCTCACACAGGATCTGCTCAGTTCTGAAGAACAAAATCCTTTGGAATTTTTTCTGAATTAATGCTCATTTCAACCCGAAACCCTCTGGGACAGCTTTGCTTCCCAAGCAGCTCAGTGAGGCACGGAGGAGCATCTTGGGAGAAATTCTAAAAATATCCCCTCTGGTTGCCACAGCAAAGAACCCAAACATGCCCAAAAATATTTCAAACAGTGCAAACAGAACCTGGAGTTCACTTTTTTCTGCCCCCTCTCCCAGCGCCACGAGCTGCCACGGTTTGGTGACAGGAACAGAGAATTCAAATCCAACATCTTTTCTCCCCGCTGGGCTCCATCCATGCCCTACACCCAGGCTGAGCCTCCTTTCCTCCCACCTGCCCAGAGTTTCAGTCCATTCAAACAGGAATTTCGTGACTTTGAATGCAAAAAAAATCAGCAAAAACTCCCTAATTTTGTCTCTGTGACCTCAGAGCCTGGGGCACCCTCCGGGCCATCAAAAGAAGGGATTTTAGGAGCTGCTCTCTGCTTTTCCCAACCCTCCCCAGCCCTGGGAAGGTTGATACCAACCAAGCCTCTGGATTCCCTCTGGAGAAGGAATTAAAGGAATTACTCACTGCCAGGGCGAGCTCAGTGAGCACTCCTGGGGGGTGGCTGAAATCCCTTCCTGCGAGGGTGGAATTTCAATTTAAGAATGATGTGGAGTGATGAGTCCAGCTTTCCCCCCCTGGATATCAGGTGAGAGCTGCAGAGTCTTTGCTGTCCAGCTCCCCTTAAGGGCCACGTGAAACTCACATTTTGCAGCAATTCCTGCCTCTCCAGAGCTGCTGCTCCCTCCTGGGCCAACCCCAGCTGCCACTTGTGCATCCCTGTGGGAACTGACAGGGGTCAGAAAATGGATTTTAGCCTCCAGACAACGGCTTGAAGCCTGTGAGAGAGCTGGGCACCTAACATTCTCATTCTAACCTAGAAAATCGTGAAGAGGAACCCAAAACTCTCTATAACTTCCTGAAGGGTGGCTGTGGACAGCTGGGGTTGGTCTCTCTCTCCAGGCAGCACTGACAGAACAAGAGGACACAGCCTTAAGCTGCGTCAGGGGAAATACAGGTTGAATATTAGGAAGAAGATTTCACTGAAAGAGTGATTAAATACTGGAATAGTCTGCCCAGGGAGGTGGTGGATTCACCATCCCTGGATGTGTTTAAAAGAGACTGGATGTGGCACTTGACACCAGGATCTAGTTGAGGTGTCGGGGCTGGGTTGGACTCGATGATCTTGAAGGTCTCTTCCAACCTCCACATTCTGTGATTCTGTGAAAACATTCCCCGTAGATATCCTGCTCCTGACACCTGGTGTCTTCCTGACTTGTTTCCTGGTAGAGAAGTTTACAAGAAGGTCACACTCAACAGGACCAATCCTATTCATTGTAGGGAAACACTGTATGAAAAGGATCTGTCCTTCAATAAACTTTGCCATAATGCCCCTGAAAAAAATCAAAGTTCTACATGTCGTTACATGAGCCGTCCTAAATCGTAACAACACATCCCCACCAGGGCTTTGCAGTCCAGCTCCACCACCCAAGGCCCCAAACCCCATCTTTCATCTTCTCCAGCTCCTGCCAAGCAGAGCCCATCAAAATCCAGGTCTCCAGGTGAGGATTGATTCAGGTTTGGCAGCTCCTGCAGCCACGAGGTGAAGCTTTAGGAACATCCTAACAGCTGTGGATTCAGGGATTCTCAGGATTGGAATCACTCCCCCATTTCTTGCTTTGGGAACACACCAACAACTCTGGGATTAGGGGCTCAGATCTGAATCTTCCCCGTTGTTCCCCTATTTGCTGCTTTGAGAACATCCTAACAGCTGTGGGATTAGGGACTCAGTTTTGAATTTTCCCCTTTGTTCTCCTGTTTGTTGCTTTGGGAATATCCTAGCAGCTCTGGGATTAGGGACTCAGGGCTTTGCAGTCCAGCTTCACCACCCAAGGCCCCAAACCCCATCTTTCATCTTCTCCAGCTCCTGCCAAGCAGAATCCATCAAAATCCAGGTCTCCAGGTGAGGATTGATTCAGGTTTGGCAGCTCCTGCAGCCACGAGGTGAAGCTTTAGGAACATCCTAACAGCTGTGGATTCAGGGATTCTGAGGTTTGGAATCACTCCCCCATTTCTTGCTTTGGGAACACACCAACAGCTCTGGGATTAGGGGCTCAGATCTGAATCTTCCCCGTTGTTCCCCTATTTGTTGCTTTGGGAATATCCTAGCAGCTCTGGGATTAGGGACTCAGTTCTGGGGTTTTCCCATTATTCCTCGATTTCTTGCTCTGGGAACATCCTAGCAGCTGTGGGATTAGGGACTCTGCAGAGTTTTCCCCACTGTTCTCCCATTTCTCACTTCGGTAACAGCCCAGATGCTGTGGGATTAAGGACTCTCAAAGTGCTCCCCCGTTTTTCATTTTGGGAAGTTCCCCACAGCTGGGGGATGAGGTGCTCATCCCAGTTTTTCCTGTTGTTGCACCATTTCTCACTTTGGCAATACATCCACAACTGTGGGATTAGGGACTGTGAAAAAACATTCCCCCATTTCTCACTTTGGGAACACACCAAGAGCTGTGGGATCAGGGACCCCGTTCTGAGTTTTCCCCCATTTCTCACTTCGGGAACACACCAAGAGCTGTGGGATCAGGGACCCTCTTCTGAGTTTTCTCCATTTTCCCCCCATTTCTCACTTTGGGAACACACCAAGAGCTGTGGGATCAGGGACCCTCTTCTGAGTTTTCCCCATTTTCCCCCCATTTCTCGCTTTGGAGGAAGAGGAAGGCTGGAGGTGACCGGGGCCTCCTTCAGGCAGAGCCCAGGGAACCCCAGGATCACCAAGGCTGGACAAGAGCAAGGCCAACCATCTACCCAGGGCCACTAAACCGTGTCCCCAAGTGCCACAGCCACAGGAGGAGCTCTGGGAGGGTGGAAAGGTGAAGGTCAGAGCAGGGGTTGAGGTCACAGGTGTAGGTCAAAGGTCAAGGTCAGAGCAGAGGTCAAGGTCACAAGGGAAACTCAGAGCAGAGGTGAAGGTCACAGGTGAAGGTCACAGATGAAGGTCACAGGTGAAGGTCAGGGCAGAGGTCAAGGTCACAGGTAATGGTCACAGGTGAAGGTCACAACAGAGGTCAAGGTCACAAGGGAAGCTCAGAGTAGAGGTGATGGTCCCAGGGGAAGGTCAGAGCAGAGGTCAAGGTCACAAGGGAAGCTCAGAGCTGCAGCTCCCACACCCTGGGCCATCACCCACCTCCTGCTGGAAGAGGTCTCATCCCCAGCCATGCATTTTCACTGCTATCTTATCCAGTGAGAAACCCCCATGATCCCAAATCCCAGTGCCCCACACGCTCCAAGTGGCAGAAGCTGCTCTAAAAATACGTGTTCTGAGCAAACAATGTCCAAAAAGTGCATGGGAGAAACCCCCGGGGTTAAAGACCAAACAACACCCAAAGGCTCCAAAATCCAACAGCAGAGACAGCCAGGGGACATTCCCAGAGCTCTCCCACGGAGCTCAGGCCAGTCCAGGAAAAACAGGCTGAGAAATCATCGCAGGTTTTCATGTGCCACCTGCACAGCCTGCACACACCGACGGGGCCCTAAATATAAACACAGGGCCCTTTCCTGCTGCTGAAGGAACAACCCTGGCTTGTTCTCCCAGGCAGGCAGAGCTGCAGCTGCTGGCGGCTCAGACACGTTCAGGGTGGGACATTCGCTGCCCCCTCCTTCCCCCCCGTTATTTTTACAGTGTTTGTGGGTTTATGAATGAGGCATTGACGGTGCCCAAACCTCAGATATCCACCTTGGAGGCAGAGCTAAAATTAGCCTGGAGTTTATTCCCCAAGCTGTCAGGAGGGAAGACAGCTCATGTGGGATGCTGGAGATCCGGCAGGCAAAACAGCATTCCCAAAAAAAACCCACAGGGACTGTGCTGCACCCCTGGTGAGGGCTGAGGGGTTTGCACACACCCCACATCCCCACTTATCCCAAAAACTCGGTTATTCCTGCCAAGTCCAGCAGGGTTAAGCTGTGCCAGCACATCCAAGCAGAGAGGAAGAACTCTGGGGGCAGAAGAAGAACTGAGGTGCAACATGTGAGCAGTGACTGACTTCGGTTTCCATCCCAGCAGACCCCAAATCATTTTGAAGGCAATAAATACAGAGCTGAGTCCCTTATCAGGGAGAAATAGGCAGGGCTGGAGAGAGCACGACATTTTATCAGCAAAGAATCAGGGGAAAAGGAAAAGGAACTTCATTTTCACTTCAAATGGGATCAGGGAATTCACAGCCAGGGGTGTTCAGCTTGCAGGAGAGAGGGAGGGGTTAGGAAAATCCCAGAGCAACTGGGTAAGGAAAGCAGAACCTCCTCAGCTGGAGTGAAACCAGGTGTGTGGGGGTTTGTCCAGCTGGAGCAGAGCACAGAGGGCAGAGCTCAGGGATGTGCAGCTCCAATCCCTGCCCTGGGACAGGGCCAGCACCCAGGGCACGGCTGGAGCTGGGCCAGGGCAGGCTCAGGCTGCAGAGCAGGGAAAGGTTCTTCCCCCAGAGGGTTCAGGCACTGCCCAGGCTCCCCAGGGAATGGGCACGGCCCCGAGGCTGCCAGAGCTCCAGGAGCCTTTGGACAGCGCTCCAGGGATGCCCAGGCTGGGAGTGTTGGGGTGCAGGAGCTGGAATGATGATCCCTGTGGATCCCTCCCCACCGTGTGATCCTGTTCTGGGGTTCCCCAATGCATCACCTGCAGTTATCTGTGGGTAACCTGGGCACCCTCAGCACCCACCAGGGCTGGCGGGCACCACGGTGTGGCACAGCCCCTCCTCCCCCTCCCCAACCTTTGCTTACATTTCACCTCCTCTGCTCTGCACCCAAAGTTTAATAAATCGAATCCCAGCACGTGGTGAATCCATTAATTAGTTCCCGTTCCGATTCCTGGTGCTGAGGGCGGGGGGGCGGCAGAGGAGCGGCACAGACCCAGCACGGCCGGCCCAGCTCACACCAAAGGGCTTCACATCAAACCCTCGGAGCCTTCCCCGCCCTGATTTCCCCGCTAGGAGGGCTGAGTAACTCCCCATCCTGAGCCAGTCAGAGCTGGGAGTGCAAATCCAACCCCACTCTGAGTAATTCAGAGCTGGGAGTGAAAATTCAATCCCACAATGAGTAATTCAGAGCTGGGAGTGAAAATTCAGCCCCATCCTGACCAATTCAGAGCCGGGAGTGCAAATCTAACCCCACTCTGAGTTATTCAGGGCTGGGAGTGCAAATTCAATCCCACAATGAGTAATTCAGAGCTGGGAGTGAAAATTCAGCCCCACTCTGAGTAATTCTGAGCTGGGAGTGCAAACTCAACCCCATCCCGAGTCATTCAGAGCTGGGAAATAAAGCTGAGCTCTGTGCTGGGCTCTGGGCACAGCCAAGGATGGTTCATCCACTCCCAACCTCGGTGGGGCTGAACTGTAATGGGAAAGTGAATGGGAAAGGTGATGGGAAGGTGCCCGGGAGAAAGGTGGCTGGAATCCTGTGGGATCACCAGCGATCTCCTGGTGACAGCCCCACTCCCCTCCCAGCCCTCAGCAGCAGAGTGGAAGCCCATCCCTGGAAATTCAGGTTTTTTCACCAAAACTGATGACCTGAGATCATCCATGTGCTCCAGCTACAGCTTTTTGCCTCCTCCCTGTTGTTCCCTCCTCAGTAAAGGTTTTTTTTTTTAAAAATTATTTTATTCCCTGTTGCAAAGAAACCACTGAACTCTTTCTGGTTGGTTGTGGGGGGCAGGTTGTTGGGTTTTGGGGG
>VZDJ01000274.1:1455357-1468373 GCA_008694505.1 Cyanoderma ruficeps | reverse complement strand
AGGGAGAGGAGAGAGGGAAATGGGATTTCTCAGGGAATGGGAGAGAGGGAGATGGGGTTTCTCAGGGAATGGGAGAGAGGGAGATGGGGTTTCTCAGGGAATGGGAGAGAGGGAGATGGGATTCCTCAGGGAGAGGAGAGCGGTGTCGGGGATCACTCCGGGAACGGCCCCATCCAGAGCCCAGCTTGGGGAATGATTTTGCTGCAGCCTCGAAATGAACCCGGGGCAGAGCCAAGTTCCCCCCAGCTCCGAGAGGCTGAGCTCTGCTGCTCCTCCCCGTGCCAGGAGCTCGGCAGGATCCCAGGTCGGGATATTCCCCGCGAGGATGAGCTGGGAAAACTCCCGAGGCTGCAGCCATGGATCCCACTGCTGCCCAAATCCAGGTTAATCCGATCACTCAGAACATCTGGAAAACAGAAAGCTGCCGTTTCCCTGGGTAATATTTGAGACTAATTTAGAGTTTAGGGAGGAAAAGTGGGGTGCAGGCCCAGTTTTCCTATTTAAACAGGGAAAAAAGATGCAGGGAAATGTCAGGGATGACTCTGGAGGGTTCACATTGGAACCTCTGGAATTTGGCAATAAAAATCAAAGGAATGAGAGGGGGGAAAAACTCCCTAAAGGCTGATCCTGATGGGCTTTCACCTTCCCCTGGCAAAATGTAAATAAATCCAAAACTTTGGGTGTGATGAACTAAATGATCATCTCTAAACCATCGCAGTGTTTTCCGAGCAGACTCCTTGCTTCCTGGGAATGATTTCGCTGCCATGAAGTGAGGGATGAGGGGGGATGTTCCTCATGGCAAACACAGCTCGTCCAGAACTTTCTTTTAGACTCTGGAATCAGCAAGGAGCAGCTCGGGCCGACTGGAATGATGATTTTAGCAGCAGAGTCAGAAAGCAAATGCAAAATCAAATGCCTCACCCCAAGTAAAAAAATTCCCCTGCAGAGCCCTCTCAGCTCCACAGTCCAGAGGGAAATAAGTCGTGGCAGAAATTTGGGGAAATTTGGCTGGATTTGGCTGAATTTTGGGGATTTGGGGAAGGGGATCTTTACAGCTCCCAGGGAAACTGGACTGAAAATCCTCCCCTGCCCTCAGGGCTCCGGGCTCTCCTACACCTGGATTTGGGATGGGATTTCAGGGAGGCACCAGGGTGGTGCCCCGCTTCCCAAAAATGCATTGGTGTGGCTGAATTTAAACCACTTTCATGGAAAAAATATAAAATTCCTATCCCTGGCATTGTCCCAGGCCAGGGTGGACACTTGGAGCACCCAGTGACAGTGGGAGGTGTCCCTGCCATGGCTGGGGTGGCACTGGGTGGGATTTAAGGTCCAACCCAAATCCATTTTGGGATTCTCTGGAAGAAGGAAAGCCGTGGCACAAAGCGTTGCCCATCCTTTAGTCCCTTCCATCCAAGGTGGTGAATTCAAAATCACTTTTTTAACCTGGGCAAGGAGACCTCAGTGAGGGCAAAGGACTGATAAGAACAGGGATGGGTTCTTGAGCCCATCTTGAACTTCACCTCCAACCAATCCAGGAGGATTTTATCATCATTTTTATTACCATTTTTAAATGATCACTTTTATTCCTTGGCAGTGGTCGGTGTGGGCTAGAAATGTCCACACAGGAAACGCCGAGTTATGAAACATTTGGGTGTTTTCCCCAGGGATCCTGCAGTGTTTTACACACCCTAAAACCCTCTCCCCATCTCTCCTGCCCCAATTCTCATCATCCTGTGCTCAGGACACAAAACTGGGATCTCAGTTCATCCCAGTCATGATTTCCCTTGTCTTGGTGATGGCCTTGGCCTTTTCATCTGTGGGCTATAAATGTCCACACAGAAAATGTTGAGTTATGAAATATTTGGGTGCTTTCCCCAGGGATCCTGCAGTGTTTTACACATCCTAAAACCCCCTCCCCATCTCTCCTGCCTCAATTCTCATCATCCTGTGCTCAGGACACAAAACTGGGATCTCAGTTCACCCCAGCCATCATTTCCCTTGTCTTGGTGTTGGGCTATAAATGTCCACACAGGAAACGCCGAGTTATGAAATATTTGGGTGTTTTCCCCAGGGATCCTGCAGTGTTTTACACACCCTAAAACCCCCTCCCCATCTCTCCTGCCCCAATTCTCTGTGCTCAGGACACAAACCTGTGATCTCAGTTCACCCCAGCCATGATTTCCCTTGTCTTGATGTCAGCTCAGCCTTTCCACTTCCATCTAAAGCCTCCAACTGCTTCCCCCGCCGGGAAAAACCCAAATTCCTCTGCAGAGAGCGCCCCGGGGCAGGGAGGGATCGTCCCAGCCCCGGGGGTGCTGCCGGGTGGGATTTTTATCGCTGGTGTTTATCCCTCTGTGTCAGGAGCCGCCTTAAACTCGGTTTTAACTCCTCTGGAGTGCCAGCAATGAGTGGCAGCGCCTGGGGAAGGCCGGAGCGAAGAGAAGCTCGAAATAAACCTGTCAGGGAGATGCTGAAGAGCCCAATCCATCACCCCAATCAGCACCCAGCACACCCAAACCTTTTCATCCCCATCCTCAGTGTCTGCCAAGGCCCAGGCTCTGCGGGGCTGGATAGCCGATAGTCCTTTTTCCTTCATAAATAATGCTAATGGCCCTTCTCAGCGCAGGGCCGGGCTCCTTTTCACCGAAAACAAGGGAAAGAGGAGGAGAAAAGGAGAGGCAGCCTGCCAGGGATGCGAGCGCTTCAGGAGCTGACAAAAGACAAGACAATTTGGGCTGGGTTTCTTTTTTTTCTTTTTTTTTTTTTTTTCCTTTTTTTGGGGGTTAATAATAATTTAAAAAAAAGAAGGAAAAGAGGCAGCTTTGCGCCGCCGAATTCACAAGTTGTTATGGGAACTGGCAGCAGCACAGATGATGCCCCAAAGGAGCGCTGTAGGATCTGCAAGGATGGAAATGTCACACCAAAGTCTGTGACGGGCAGGATTTCACCTGGATTGGGCTATGAAACACCCCTGGCAGTGCCCAGGGTGTGCCAGCCCCCAGCCAGGGCACCACATCACCCCCAAAATGTGCGGCCCTGGTGCCCCAGGCTCAGAGTTTGACTCCCTGAGGCCTCAATCCCCTGGCCCGTGTCAGAGCTCACCCTGCTGTGCCCTCAGGGAGAATTTTCCTTCACCCCAGCCGTGATTTCCCTTGTCTTGGTGTTGGGCTATAAATGTCCACACAGAAAATGCCGAGTTATGAAACATTTGGGTGTTTTTCCTGCAGTGTTTTACACACCCTAAAACCCCCTCCCCATCTCTCCTGCCCCAATTGTCATCTTCTTGTGCTGAGGACACAAAACTGGGATCTCAGTTCACCCCAGCCATGATTTCCCTTGTCTTGATGTCGGCTCAGCCTTTCCACTTCCATCTAAAGCCTCCAACTGCTTCCCCCGCCGGGAAAAACCCAAATTCCTCTGCAGAGAGCGCCCCGGGGCAGGGAGGGAGCGGTCCCGGCCCCGGGGAGAGGATCCCTCTCTCCGTGCCCGTTTATTTGTGACCACACAATCATTTACCGCACGTTTTCCTGGACCTCTGGGCTTGGAAATGAGCCGGCTCAGAGCTGGGCTGGGACTGGGACGAGTTTGGGAGGCTGGAGGTGAGGAGAACACGAGGGGAAGGGTTTTATCTCTTTGGGAAGCAGCTGAGGCCATCGCCTCTGTCCAAATTAATGCACTCACCCCTCCCTGCCAGCCTCCCTTTGCCTGAGAGGAGGGGATGGGAGGCTTGGGGAAGGACTGACCCCACCTGCCCCAAACCCTTCTGTTCCCAACTGTTTCCACCTTGGAGCTGGACAGGATTCTTGCAGCTCTGCACAGGCCCAGGAATGCTGGAAGAGCTCAAACCCCGAGGAAATTGAGACAGCAAAATCCTCTGGGGTGTTCTCAGAATGGGAAAGGTTCATTCAGGAACATCTTGGTGCCTCTGAGGGGCTGGAGCGTGTCCAGGGCAGGGAATGGGGCTGGGAATGGGATGGAGAATTCCTGAGGGAGCTGGGAAGGGTCTGGAGCCCCAGGAGGGGCTGAGGGAGCTGGGAAAGGGGCTGAGCCTGGAGAAAAGGAGGCTCAGGGGGGACCTTGTGGCTCTGCACAACTCCCTGCCAGGAGGGGACAGCCGGGGGGGTCGGGCTCTGCTCCCAGGGAACAGGGACAGGAGGAGAGGGAGCGGCCTCAGGCTGGGCCAGGGGAGGCTCAGGGTGGACATGAGGAGGAATTTCCCCATGGAAAGGGAGCTCAGGCCTTGGAGCTGCCCAGGGAGGTTTGGATCCCCATCCCTGGAGGTGTTCCAAAATCCCACGGATGTGGCACTTGGGGACATGGCTCAGTGCTGACCATGGTGGGACGGGGGTTGGACTTAAAGGTCTTTTCCAACCTTCATAATTCCCCAGTTGCAAAATTCTCTTTGTTTGAGGAGCTGACACACCAGGAACAGCCTCATTCTCCCTCTTTGCAGCTCACGGCTTCTGCCTAAAATCTGGGAGAAGCAGAACCTGAACTGGCCCAGGGTGGACATGAGGAGGAATTTCCCCATGGAAAGGGAGCTCAGGCCTTGGAACTGCCCAGGTAGGTTTGGAGCCCCATCCCTGGAGGTGTCAAAAACCAAGAGGATTTTGTGGCACTTGAGGCCAGGGTTTAGCTGGGATTCAGTTGAAGGTTGGATTGGATGATCTTGGAGGTCTCTGCCAACCTCAATAATTCTGTATTTTCACTTTTAAAGCAGATTTACACCCTGGTGGCACGGAGGAGTTCGCTCTACACGGGTCAGAGCTAAACTTTGGTGTAGCCCTGGTTCCGTGCCTGAGGTGTTTTGGTTTTCTGAAATTCTCTTCCCAGGGAATTTTCTGCAAACAGGAGAAATGTTTTTGTAACTGTAACTTTGTTATTCATTCCTTTCCCCAGGAGGGACTTCTTCTTGCTGTCCCTCTGCTCTGAGCAATGTGAGTGAAGAGGTTTGTCTTTGTGTCACCAATCCAATTGGTCTGTGTGAAATAGTATAAAAGGGAGACACATCCCAAAAATAGAGGAGTCATTTCCAGCCTTCTGAAGTCGGAGTCTGTGTCGCTGTGGTGTCAAACAGGGTCACCTCGGCTTTACCCACCAACACTGGATTTATAGGCAAGGCATAAACACGACCAAAACTGGATCTTCAGCCATGACACAACAGTCCCCACCTCAGGGGGGATTTGCAGAACACAGAACCTGCCCCAGGCCAGCTCAGGGACATTCCCCAGTGACCCCCAAGGGCTCGGTCACAGCACCACAGACTGGGACATCCTGGGGACAGCCAGGTGTGGGACAGAGCATGGCCACCCCAGAGTGGCCAGGGCACCAGTGACACATCCACGGATGGAAAACACGGCAGGGAAGAAAAGACAAATCCCAGGGACTGTGGGCCTGATATTTCTGGGTCTGAGAGATTTCAGCCTGCTGGCAGCTGCTGACTTTTTCCCAAGGAAAAATTTCTCAAGAAAGTTTCTTCCCAAAACAATCTTGGCCAACAACTCTCCTTTCTCAGAACAATCTTTCTCCAGGTGGTGTTTTGGTGTTTCTCTGGTTTAACCCACGGGATCAGAGCGGTGTCGTTCCTGTTCACCAACCGTGTTCACTCTGTGTGGGAACACCGGATAAAAGGCAGTAAGAATTAGACAATAAAGCCTTTTCCTGTGCTCTTTGCCTTCTGAGATATTTGGAGTCTTTCCTTGGTGTCCTACAGTGACAAGGGACAGTGCTGAGATCACACCCAGCTTTGCAAACAGCGAGGTGGGAAATGCTCCTGGAACCAGCACAGCCCCAGAGCCATCCACATCCTTTGGGAGATCCCCAGGAAAACACTAAAAAAGGGTGGAGAGAAGAGCAGGGCCCAGCCCTGTCACAATAGGACACGAAATAAAGATGTTTGACCCCAGTCAGAGGCAGTAAACATCAGAAGGTTTATTTACAATTCACTCAGCCCTTTTATAACACGCTGTGCTAAAAGACACGTTATTGGTCCATAGGGCTGACACCTCTCCACTGGCTCAGGGACAGAAACAGCAGCAACACCTGTTGGTATGGGAGAGGAATATTGTTCACACAAGGTTGTTTTGGGGAAAAACTGTCGAAAAGTTTCCCTTGGGAAGAGCTCAGCAATTCTCGGGCTCAGAAAATATCGAGCCCACACAGCTCCACATCCCTGCAGCAGAGAGTCTGCTGGCCCTGAGGTGGGAATGAGCTCAGTGCTGGGCTGGCAGCGCTGGGGGTCGTGGTTTGGGGGTCACATCAGCCCTTGTGTGACCCCGGAGCTGCTGCTGACAGCGGGAAGGAAATTCGGGAGAACTCCAGGGCTGCTGCTCAGGCCAGTCCTCATCTCCCACCTGTCCCCTCCGGGCTGTCCTCACCCTGAGCTGGGCAGGGCCAGACTGCAGGGCAGCCACCGCCCCGGCGCACTCGGACTGTGCCCACCTGCATCACCCACAGCCCTCTCACCATTTCAATTCGGGTCATAAACCAGATGTGGGGCTTTGTCTTCAGTCCCACCACAGTGTGTGACCCTTCCCTGCCCATCCCATCCCATCCCACCCCACCCCACCCCATCCCATCTCTGTGCTATTTTTTCAGCTGTTTTATTTTTCCAGCTGTTCCATTTTTCCAGCTGTTCCATTTTTCCAGCTGTCCTCTCGGCCTGTGCCAGGAGAGGGCTCTGGGTCTCCTTCCCCTCTGTAACCTCCAGCACTCCAAAAATTCCAGGTCTATCCCACCAGCACAAAAAGAAACATTTCCTGCACCAAAATCCTTGCAGAAGGCCCTTGACTGGGACAGAAGATCGAAAACTCGTTTGGGATAATTCGTTTTCCCTGCACTAAAAGACTTTTCCTGGCGTTTGGGAGAAGCAGAGAACCCAGGATTTGACCACGGGAGCTGCAGTTTGCATTTACCTCCTGATTTTCTGGGCTCTCCTGCCAAGTGTCTCTTCCAGAGGCAATAAAACCTGGGCCCTGCCTGCTCTGCAGAACCACTTCAGGGCCCCAGGAGCTCTGCTCTCAATCCCAGATTTATTCCGAGTGAGGAGGAATTTTCTCAGCTTTTGCTGGGTCTCCTCTTCGTCCAAGCCACCAAACCCTGCTCCACATCCAGCACATCCAGCAGATCCCTCCCGGAGTCCCAGAATTATGAGCAGACAGAATTTTATCTTCTGAATACAAGCAAAAAAACACCCATTTAAAAAAAAAAAATTAAGAGTAACATTTATGGAGAAGGACAGCCAGCAGACTAAAGATGCCTCACAAATTATCCAGTTCTATAGGGAAATTGATTGAATCAATTAAAAAAAAACCCCACAGAACGACTTCTTCAGTTTCTACCAGATCCTCTGGAAATTTTTGATTACTTTTACTGGAAGGTTTCTCAAGTGAATAACCATTAAGGGGAATAAAATGGATTGGCCCAACATAAGGTGCCAGGTAAGTTTGCCTTCAGCACCTCAGGGAATTGGGTATTTTCCTCAAGAATTTTTCCATTTTCCTCAATATTTTTCCAACTCAGTTTCAAATTTCAATTCAATTTTCCTCAATATTTCCCAAGCCTGGTTGGGTTCTGTTCCTGCCCAGCTCCTGCTCCTCTCCTGGAGCTGCTCCCACTCACCCAGAGGGTCCCAGCCGAGCTCTGCACCCACCACGCCCTCCTTGGCTCTTCCCTTCCACCACTGCAGGGAGGCCAAAGGAGAACAAAACCAGCTTTTCCTTCTCCTGGTGGGGTTCACAGGGGTCACCAACCCCCCACAGCCCTCCCGTGTCCCACCAAACCTGGGGACACCAGGGATCCAGGGATAAAGGATGGGCTGAGAACACCTGAGAGGCTCCTGGGAGGTCGTGACCACCCCTGGGGTCATCCAGATGATCCAGGGGATCATCCCTGCTCCCCTCCATGGATTTCTGAGCTCCTGGAATACCTGAGCCAGGTGAGTGGGGGATCATGGGGTCATCTACATGATCCAGGGGTCACATCTGGGCTCACCCCTGCTCCCTTATGGATTTCTGAGCTGCTGGAATACCTGAGCCAGGTGAGTGAGGGGTCATGGGGTCATCCAGATGATCAGAGGTCACCTCTGGGGTCATCCCTGGTCCTCTCCATGGATTTCTGAGCTCCTGGAATACCTGAGCCAGGAGAGTGAGAGGCCATGGGGTCATCTCTGCTCCCTCCATGCCCTCAGGATCCTCCTTTTGGGGTCTGTGCCTGTCCATGGATTTCTGAGTTCCTGGAATACCTGAGCCAGGTGAGTGAGGGGTCATGGGCTCATCCAGATGATCCAGGGGTCACCTCTGGGGCCATCCCTGCTCCTCTCCATGGATTTCTGTGCCAATGGGATTTAATTTATTTCATTTTTTTCTGGCGAAATGACGCAAAAGGGCCCCCACAGATCGGTTTGGATCTGCAATAACCATCAATTAAATGGCTCCAGAACAAGAGCTCACCAGAGGGGAGGGTGAAAGGAGCACCCAGGTTGGTTCCCTCGCTCCAAGCTCGTTAATTTTGGCTGAATTCCCTCCCTTTCTTGTCAGGAGCGGGGCAGGAGATTATCCCAGTGGAGCAAAGCGTTTTCCTTTTCTCTTTCTTTTGATCCTGGTTCTGCAGAGAGGAGGCCACGAGCGATTTCCACGGCAGAGAAGAGCAGGGATTCAGAATTACCCCGCAGAAAACAGCACTGGTGGCTGGAAAAGCAGGAAAAATTCCTCAGGAAAGGCAGGAACAGAGCCAAGTTCGGGCTGCAGCCCCCAGGAAAATCCTGCTCCAAGCAGGACACAGGAGAAAATGAGTTTTTTGTTGGGTTTTAAGCCAGGTTTAAACTCTTTCCCCACAGGCTGGGCACGTTGGAGCTCTCCTGCAGCTGGATCTGCTCTGGGAATGCCTTCCCAGGGTGGGAAACGAGGCTGCTGAGCTCTGACTGTGCAGTGTGCACCTCTAGGTGGAATTTTGGGGGATAAAAATGAGAGGGATTTGTTTGTGTGAACACCTGGGTGCTCCCTGCGGGGGTTCCAAGGAGGGATTTCCTCACTTTGGACCGTTCTCAGGAGGGAAGGAGGGGTAACTCCTCCAAGCACATGCTCCTGGTGATTAAATGCCCGTTAAATGTGTTATTAAATAAACATTTCATCGATTTATTTACTGCATTGTAACTCCTCAGCCATTTCTACGCTTTTATCACACAGGCTGCCATACCCAGGGCTAGAAAACCCAAAAATAAAACCCCAAAAAAATCCTAAATCGGGTAAAGTGCCCTGGCTGAGACTTGTGGGTTTAAATTCTCTCTGGATGAAGCTGCTCTGCTGCCTCTTTTTGCCATCGAGTGCTGCAATTCCAGCAGCAGCTCCAAACCCAAGGTCCCAAATCTCACAGCACCGCCCGACCCCTGGGCTCTGGAAGAGACTGGGAGGCTGGAAATTCTGGAATTTGGGATTGGATGTGCAGGGCTTGTGTGTTGTTAGAGGACATGAAAGAACTACACTTACTTGTCAGGTTGAGAAGTGGGAAGAAAAAGAGAAAATTTATTTGGATTTGGGGTTTAAATAGGGTTTGGGATTCGGTCGGGGATTGGGGGATGAGAGTAACACTTCTTTGACCCCAGTGGTCAATTTAGAAGTTTATCAATTTTGGGGTTTTTTTCTTGGAAAGGTATGTATATTTACAAAATATCGGGGTTTGTTTTTTTTTTACAATTTGTGAGAAAGCTTTAGTTTAAAAATGAAAACTTCAGAAGGCTGAAAAATCAGGGCGACACTTGTGGCTGAATGAGAGCAGCTGTTGGAAAAGCTGGAGGAGAGCAGAGAACAGGAGTGAGCCTGTGCTCAGGCCAGGCTGTGACATCTCCCTGGGCTGCCCCTGGAATCTGACGCTCCTTTCCTGGCTGAGAGGAAGGAATAACAGGAATAACAGCCCTGGAATGGGGAAAATGCCCTCAGGATCCTCCTTTTGGGGTCTGTGCCTGTCCTAACCCAGCCCAGGGTGCTGGAGGACAAAAAACCACAACCCAGGGGAAGCAGGAGGTGCCTGGCCTCCAAAAATTAAATCCCAAGGGGCAGCTTCCCTCCAAAATCAGCCTGGGGAGCAAGGCAGGACAGCGGGGAGGCCACCAGGGATTTCCATGACAAAGAGGAGCAGGGATTCAGAATTATCCCGCAGAAAACAGCAGGAAAAATCCTCAGGAAGAGCAAGAGCAGAGCCAAGCTCGGGCTGCAGCCCCCAGGTAAATCCTGCTCAAAGCAGGACAAGGGAGAAAAGTGAGGCTTTGTTGGGCTTTAAGCCAGGTTTAAACTCTTCCCCACCTTCTGCTCCCCAGAAATCCTTGGCAAAGGGGGGTCAGTGGCGCCCTGGTTTTTCAGCCTTCTGATGTTTCACATTTCTACTGGAGCTTCCTCACACACTGAAAAATAAACAAAAACTGATATTTGGTAAATAACACATTCCTTCCAGGGGGAAGGACAAAGTGACGGACTCCTAGGTTGACCACTGGGGTCAGAGAGGTGTTCCTCTCGTCCCCCAATCCCTGATCAAATTCCAAAGATTATATAAATCGAGATCCCAAAATAAACTTCCTGTTTCTTTCTGGTCTCACAGCCTGACAGGTGAGTGCTGCCCTGAGTTTTCTGCCTTCTGTCTCTGTGCAGAAGTTTCTCACGTAGCCTTCATGTAAACAATGTTTATTCTTGCAATGTTTGCATTCTTCTCCTCTGGGAGAAGAAATGATTGATGATGATGTCCACCATCCAGGTTGAGAGGTGGCGACCTCAGTAGCCAATCTCTGGACCTCTGTACAAATGTATAAATAATGGAGTCAGATGAAATTAAAGAGAGAGCTTGTCCCCTCACGATACTTCTGTCCCTGCTTTCTTTCTGTCCCTAAAGTGGGACACACCCAGCCTTGGCAAGCAACAGGTGAGTGTGGCTCTTTCGTGTCCTCTGGTGACAGCTCAGCCCGGCAGGGAGGGAGGCAGGGAGAGGAAAAGCGGAAATTTGCCTGTCAGGAGAGGAGCACAGCCACAACAGCCTCTGTGGGAATGCTGCTCATCCCTGAAAAACGAGAGGGTTTTGTTCCAGGTGAGTCTCCGTCCCAGCTCCTGGCAGGACCCAGCTCCACGTCCTGTCGTTGTAGGACACGAACGACACACGCGCAGTCAGGTCGTCAGGGCGAAAAGAGGGAAGTTTATTTTGTTTACTTTGGTTTATATAGATTTTGACCAAAAATAGGGATTGGAGGATGAGGTCGCTACTTTTTTAAACTACACCGGTCAAATTAGAAGTTTATTAATTGTCGCTCCTTGTTGCGGGGCGAAGCTGGGCGTGTCCCAATTAAGGAACACTGGCCAGAGAAGCTCCAGAGACTGAGTTGTCCAAAGCTGTCTAATTATCTTTATTTTGACTCCAATATTTATAGATATGTACAGAGGTCAAGGGGTTGGCTACACAGGTCACCACCCTTTCGACCTGGATGGTGAATGGAACCATCAATCAATCCTTCTCTCACAGGAGAAGTGTGTAAACATTCTCAGAATAGATTTTGTTTACATTGAGGCTGCGCTAAAAGTTCTACAGAAAGACAAGAGAACAGAAAGACTCGGGCAACAGCTCCTCAAGAGAGGAACGATGGACAGGAAGGACATTCATCATGACGTCACTTTTTTGGTGAAAATTTGTGAGGAAAAACTCCACTGCAAAACCGCAAACCTCAGAAGGCTGAAAAAGATGAGGGTGACAGTGTCCCGCACCCCTGGGGGTGTCACCAGGCCCAGGAGATGTCGTCGCCCTGATTTCAACCTTCTGATCTTGTTCACATGTTTCTACTGGAGTTTCTCGCAGATTTAACATAAACAGGTGGATTGTTTCCTCATCCCTCTCGGTGATGCACTGCTGGTTTGACCACTGGGGTCAGAGGGGCGCTCCTCTTGTTGTAAATAAACTATGTGTGTTAATTTGTGCTCAAGGAATAAAGGAATTACGGGCAGGAAGGGAGGCATTGTCAGAGTCACAGGAGGGAGAGACAGAGCTGAGAAGGGAAGATCTGAAGTTATCAGCAACTGAAAGGAGGGATTTCAATCGAACCAACAAGTTTGATGGCTGGACCATCAGCTCCGAGAGGATTTGACCCTCCAGTGGACATTTCCCCTTTCTGCCAGAGAAACCCCACTCAGAACCTGAACATGATCTGCAGCCAACACTCAGACACCATCATGATTCCTTCTTAAAGTCCACTGGGGCAGAGATCAGAATCCCAAAAGGGGCCCATGAATGCCAACACCTGAATACGGAACAAAGGAGGACCCTGCCTCAGGGAAAACAAAAAGTATAAAAACCAGACCCTGAAAACAAGGTTTTGGGGCGAATGAAGGAGGACACGGTGCAGACCGGTCCTATGTTCACATCCCCAATTCGATCAAATTTATTCTTTATTGTGGCTTTGGTTTATAGTAGATTTGTCTTAGTGTGGCTGCGTTTTACCTGCGGTTTTGTTATTTTCCTGTATTTTTGCACGCAGTGATGAAAAAAATAAATTCTATTTTTTTTCTAATTACAATTTAGCTCACCATATTTATAACACTCTCATCTCCCAATCCTCGAGCAAATTCCGAATCCTGTTTAAACCCCAAATCATAAAAAACCTCCCCTTTCTCTGCTCACTGCTCAACCTAATGGCGAGTGTCATTCCTTCGTGTGACAAAATGTCACCTGAAGCAGGGGACACCTGACCCTGGCAGGGGACACCTGACCCTGGCAGGGGACACCTGGAGCAGCCCAGGGAGGAGCTCGGGCCCGGCAGGACAGGAGGGGATAAGTGGGAATCACCGACTCAGCACCACTTTTATCATTCCCTGCAGCAAATCCACAACTCCAGGGGGTTTTGCGGTTTTTTGTTTTGTTTCATTGGGAGGGGTGGGTTTTGGGGGTTGTTTTTGGGGGTGGTTTTTTGTTTGGTTTTTTTGGGTTTGTTTGTTTGTTGTGGGGGTTTTTTTTGGGTTTTTGCAGGATGGTTTTGGGGTTTTGGGGGG
>VZDJ01000274.1:1426605-1452047 GCA_008694505.1 Cyanoderma ruficeps | reverse complement strand
CAAACCCAGCCTGGGGACACCAAACCCAGTCTGGAGCACCCTGGGGACACCAAACCCAGCCTGGGGACACCAAACCCTGCCTGGAGCACCCTGGGGACACCAAACCCAGCCTGGGGACACCAAACCCAGTCTGGAGCACCCTGGGGACACCAAACTTGGCCTGGGGACACCAAACCCTGCCTGGTGCCCCTTGGGGACACCAAACTTGGCCTGGGGACACCAAACCCAGCCTGGAGCACCCTGGGGACACCAAACTTTATCTAGCACTCAGTGTGAACGGGAGATTTTGGGTCTGGGGAGGTTCAGGATGGACATGAGCAGGAATTTCTCCAGGAAAGGGTTGTCCAGCCCTGGCACAGCTGCCCAGGGAGGTTTGGAGCCCCATCCCTGGAGGTGTTCCAAAATCCCACGGCTGTGGCACTTGGGGACATGGATCAGTGCTGACCATGGTGGGACGGGGGTTGGACTGAAAGATCTTTTCCGACCTTAATAATTCCCCAGTTGCAAAATTCTCTTTGTTTGAGGAGCTGACACACCAGGAACAGCCTCATTCTCCCTCTTTGCAGCTCACGGCTTCGGCCTAAAATTTGGGAGAAGAACCTGAGCTGAGAGAAACATCCCTGTCCTGCGTTCCCCAAATCAGAAATGCCTGGAGAAGGCTCCGTGTGTGTCCCTGAAGGCAGAGAAATCTGGATCCCTCCGAGGATTCAGTGAGCCTTCACAGAATCACAGAATCACAGAATTTACAGAATCCACAGAATTCACAGAATTCACAGAATCACAGAATTCAGAATTCACAGAATTCACAGAATCCACAGAATTTACAGAATTCACAGAATTCACAGAATTTACAGAATCCACGGAATTCACAGAATCCACAGAATTTACAGAATTCACAGAATTCACAGAATCCACAGAATTCACAGAATGCCCAGGTTGGAAGAGACCTTCGAGATCATCGAGTCCAACCCAGCCCCAACACCTCAACACTTTCCTCTCCCTCTGGGCCTGGCAGAAGCTCCTGTAAGGATCTGGGTGTTCAGGTTGGGTTTCTGAGTCCAACTCTGAACAGTCCTTTAAGGCTTTAATGTTAATTAACCTTGAGCTGCTCCTGTTTTAAAGGAGCACAATCCACTGACACCTCAGGCCTGTGTGTCCAAGGAATTTATGGAATTCCTGACTGGTTTGGGATGGAAGGGACCTTAAATCCCATCCAGTGCCACCCCCAGGGACACCTCCCAGTGTCCCAATGTCCAGCCTGGCCTTGGGCGCTGCCAGGGATCCAGGGGCAGCCACAGCTGCACTGGCAATTCCAGCCCAGCCCCTCCCAGGGAGGAATTTCAGCTCCCCTAAACCAGAGCTTTGACAAGTTTGCATCAGTTTCCCGTTTTAAATTTGCCTTTTCAGCCTTTCAGGCTTTGTCTTTGTTCCTTTGTTGCACCAAAACCTCAGTAGGAAACTGGGGTTGGCTTCTCTTCACCACTTGTTGCTTAATTTATCCGACAAAAACACCTTTTTTGCCCCCCCTGGCTGGTGAAAACCCATTTCATCTTTCTTCAGAGGTAAATCTTAAACTTTTTTTTAGCCACAGACTCTGCCACTAAGAGACACTTCAAGGTGGTTCTCAGGCAGAGCTGAGCCACAATTCTCAAACACTTGAAAATATCAACTATTATTTTCCATCCCGATTTTCCCCCACCCACTGCCTTTGTTTGCTTCCTTCAGGGATGTGCAGAACCTGGTGCTGAGCTGTCCGAGTTTTCCCTGAGCTGCTTTAAATCCTCCTGAACCGCCCCAAACCCTCCCCAGCCACGGCACAAACACTGGCATCAAACACTGCCCAAAAAGGGAATTTCAGTTTCTCCTCCATCACCCAATGGTGCAGCTTTAAAAACCAGCTCTAAATCTAAAGTGAGACTTTCCCCCTCACAGATTTTTTTTTGGGGGGGAGCTGATCCAAATCCCAGCCTGGCTCCCTGACTCTGCAACCTCGACTGATTCCCTCAAAAACTTCAGAGTGGCCAAAACCCGGCAGGGTCCCTGCACTGGGAGATTTGGCAGCTCTCCCATCCAGGTTTTTGGGTGGAATTCTCTCCCAGTCCCCTCTCAGCTCCTGCATGGGCCTATCCCAGTTTTTGGGGGAGAATTCCACAGGTTTGGGTTGGTGCTGGCAGTGCCCTCAAGAGCCTTGGCTGCTTCTTGCTCCACCCCTCGTTAATTATTGCTCTGTCCCTCACTAATTATTGCTCTGTCCCTCACTAATTATTGCTCTGCCTCTGATTAATTTCTCCCCAAGCCGAGGTTGTGCTCAAACACTTCCCCTCCCCATGGGTGGCTGAGCCTCCTCCTTCCTCTCGACCTCGAGGAGCCCCGAAAGCTGAACAAACCCCAGGCCTGCTGAAACTCGGAGGGGTTTTCCCCGCACATCTCGTGATTTCTCAGCACATTTATTACAACCTGAGGTATTTCAGGTCAGTCCCTGGCTCAGGTGATCCATGAAACAGAAGAATAAACAATATGAGGGTTGGGTTTATTTTTTTACAGCCCTGAAATCAAGGTTTTTATGGGGAGTTGTTTCCTTATATCCCCAAAAGAGGGATATTGTGGTTCTACCCCAGTGCCAGGTTTATAATGAACAGTTTTATTTGGAGGTAGAAGGTGAACAGGGGTTGAGGGTTGGACTTGAGGAAAGGCTTTTCCAGCCTTGGTATTTCTGATTCCATCACCCTCAGAAAGTGTCTTCAGCAAGCTCAGCCCCCAGAGGGTCACATTAAATGTCAGAATTGGGTTTTTTTTACCTGGTCAGACATTGGAAGAAATTGCCCAGGGAGGTGGTGGCGTCCCCATCCCTGGAAGTATTCAAGAAAAATCTGGATGTGACACTTGGGGATGTGATTTAGGGGATTTCAGGGGATTTTAGGGTGATTTTAGGGTGTTTTTAGGGTGCTTGGGGTGGTTGGACATCAGGAACCCTCCCCACCCATGGCCTGGTGAGGTCGGGATTATCTCTGCACACGCCAGAGTTCATTTGATGGGAATGATCATTTTATCCTAAAAAATCCTTTCCCTGAGGCTGGAAAAGACCTCAAAAATCCCCAAATCCACCCCCACATTTACCCTGCACCACCAAACAGAGGAATTATTCCCTTTTACCCATCTGGCACTGAGGTGTAACCACAAAATCCCCGTTTTGGAGTTGGGCTGGAGGATCTCGGAGCTCTTGGCTGATCCTGTGATTTCCTGCCCGTGGCCTGTGGGAGAGAGATCCCTGCTGCTTTCCCCGAGCAATTCCTGGAAGAAATTACCAGCAATTCCTGGAGGGGATGACGAGGAAAAGCTGATTCAGGGAACAGCAGAGGACAGCTGGATGATTTCATCCCGAGCATCCCGAACCTGCTCCCCGCTCCCAGCACCGCCCTGGGGACGCGGGAGAACGGAATTCCAGGAATTCCAAGCTTTCTGCAGACACAGGAGAGGCACCAGGGTTGACGCTGGGATGTTTTTGCTGCCTCACCTCAGCGCAGGAGCAGCAGTGCGGGGATCACACGGTTCTCACACCCCACAGACATTCTCTGCACATGAGCTCACTCCCCTGGCAGGGAGATGTTTGTTCCCAGGAAATATCCCCAGGCAGGGAAAAGGGAAGAGATCGTTCCAGTCCTGAGTTTGTTCCATCGGTTTTGGAGGGGGGCGAGGGGAATTTTTTTCCCAATCCCCGTTGCAAAGGAGGATCCCTCACTTTTGGACGTGGAAAAGTCGCCCTGAGCAATCCTTCCCCACCTCGGGTTCAGGGCAGAGGCTTCCACAGCAAAGCAAAACCCTAAAGCACCACCCTCAATAAATAAATTATCACATCAATAATTATATAACGTCAATAATTACTGATCGTTATATCAATAAAAAGTTATTATATAAATAATTATATAAGTTGTTATATAAATAATGACCATCATTAGATCAACGAATTATTATATCAATGATTACCATCACTAAATCAATAAATAAGATATCATATCAATAATTATTGATCATTATATCAATAAAATTATCATATCAATAACTATCATTATTATACCAATAAATAAATTATTAGATCAATAATTATCATCATTATACCAAGAAATAAGTTATCATATCAATAATTACCATCATTATATCAAGAAATAAATTATTATATCAATAATTACCATCATTATATCAAGAAATAAGTTCTCACATCAATAATTACCATCACTACGTCAATAAATCATCAATCATTTCCCTGGATTTAGGGAAACCCACCCAAAATTCTCCTGGGAAATGCAAAGTGCTGCTGAGTGACAGATGGAAGCTGTTGGCAGCAGCACCCCCAGGAACCTCCACGGCACCAACTCCTGGAATTCGGGCTGGAAAAACCTCCAAGGTCATCAAAGCCAACCCCAGCTCGGAGGGAAAAGGGTCCTGGAGCTCCACGGGAGCTCCACTGCCCAAACCAGCCCCAAAACCCCTCAGAAAACCCCAAAACAAAGCAGCAGGAAGGTTCTGGGAGCCATCACCACCCCCGGGACACATCACAAACCCCTCGTTGTAAGTGTCTCTTATAAAGTCGCCTTTTCCCAAGGTGTGAGCTGTACGATTAATAACGTTGTGGCAAGGATATAAGCTTTTATTCCTGCTGTTAGTAAAGAAAATTAGGCAAAATTAGTAAAGAAAATTAGGTAGTAGTTGATGTAATGTGCCTAAACTGTCGGTTTGGTCGGGATGACATCCAGTGACCATGCAAAGAAATATCTTGGTGCTATTGACAGACCAACTATCAGCATCCACCATCGGAACAAAGTACGGACCAAGGCCCAGGCTGGAGGTGATAACGAAGGTGATAACGAAGGTGATAATGAAGACACAGCCAAGACACACACACGGTCTAAAAAGGCAAACCCAAGGAGGCGCCTAAACAGTTCCTGGAATATGGAAACTAGTTTGTGGAAAAATATGCATATTCAACAGATTGACACAATATTCAAATAATATACAAAAATAATATACAAAAGGGTATTTAAAGAAAATCTCTGAAACAGCAGGGTGAGGACTTGGCTGAATGCCAAGTCACCTGGCCTGGCCGTGCTTTGCTTTTATTTGTTTCCTAATTGTCTTATTTTTTATTATTAAACTTATTTCTTAAAATTTACCAAGAAAGTGGACCTTGTTTTTCACAACCAGGGGATAAAAACACGGGGATAAATCACAGGGCCTGGACAACTGGGAATATTACCTGTGGGAACACGGGATTTGCTCAGGCAGAACCATTCCCTGCCTGCCACGGGATCAATTCTCCTGGAAACACCTCCTTGTTTCACGGGATAATCACCAGGTTGGGGCAGATCCCAAAGGGAAAACCCCAAATCTTTCCTCTTTTTTACATCCCTGAAATCAAGGTTTTTATGGGGAGATGTTTCCCTATAATGCTCCAAAAGAGGGATATTGTGGTCTCATTTTTTTCTGAGTCCTTGCCGAGGTTCAGGTTGTTAAGAGTCCCCGGCCCTCTCAAAGCCCCGAGCCGTGTCGCAGAAAGGAGCGGAGTCCTTCAGGGCCTTGCTCTCAGGTTTTTGGTGTTGTTTATTATCAGGTATCTCACAATCAGGTATCTCCCCGAGGTCGGGACAGCGGCCGGGACACGGCGCGGCCGCGGCTGACGGGGCCTTGCTGGGTTCTCACACGGATAATGACGGGCCCACTAATTACTATTTTGTACCAATGTGTGATGTCTACACTACAAGGGCCATCTCTACCCTGATCCAACAGCCTGGAACTGCTTTGTGCCATCACCACCCCAGAGGATGGAGGACGAGGAAGAAGGAGAAGGATCTGGGGCAACACCCCAAATCCTCCATCTTGTCCCCCATTCATCTCTATTCTAAGAATTCCTAAACTACAAAATTTCTCCCCCCGTGCTGTGCTGAACTACAACTTTCACACCTTGGAGGTTTGTAATTCCTCTCTCAGTGTTGGAAGCCTCTCCCATGGACTAAAATCAAACCCAGTGTCTGCCTGGGCTCTGTGCCAAGGTCTCCAACCCCCCTGGACCAGCTCCACACCCCCGTCCAGGGTTCAAAGTCCCTTTCTCAGGTCCCCGGTCATCCAAAGGGATGCCCTGGACCCCAACATCGTGGTTCTACCCCAATGCCGGATTTATAACGAACAGTTTGATTTAGAGGTAGAAGGTGAACAGGGGTTGATGGTTGGATTTGAGGGTCTTAGAATTCTTTTCCAGCTCTTCCAGCTGCAGCATCCACAGGCACGAGGACACTGGGACAGGGATGGGATCCCAAAATCCAGCGCTGGGGTGGGCACAGGGCACAGCACGTGGCTGCTGTGCCCCCCTCGGGAGGGATGGTGGAGCAGCATCCCTTAAAAATGTCTTTTTTAGCTCTCCCTGCAGTGGAAATTTCACTGGCAGCCAGCTACCCAAGATAAAATACAGAATATTTTATGGGATATTTTAAGGAATATTTTACAGAATTTTTTACAGAATTTTTAGAGAATTTTTAATGGAATATTTTCCAGAATATTTTACAGATTTTTTTTTTTACAGAATTTTTAGAGAATTTTTAATGGACTACTTTATGGAATATTTTCCAGAATATTTTATGGACTATTTTACAGAATTTTTTTAATGGAATATTTTTAATGGAATATTTTACAGAATTTTGACAGAATTTTTTACAGAGTATTTTATAGAACCTCTTACAGAATATTTTACAGATTTTTTTTACACAGTATTGGAAAGGTCCCACATGGATTGGCAGCTCTCTCGTGAGTGACCCTGGCAGAGATGAACCCCCCAATTGTGGCATTTCCAGCACGTGCCCAGCTGGGATCATCCCAGGTCTCCAGCGGGAAAATCCCAGCCTGGCGCATCCCATGGATCCGCCTCACCTGGACCAGGCCAGCCCTGGTGACCCTGCAGGGACACAGCACAGCAGCACCCTGAGCTGGCAGCCTTTCACTTCCCTTCGAAACCCCAAAACCACAAAAAACCCCAAAGCCACAAAAAAACGCACCAAAACCCACCCGAGAGCGGCTGGGCTGCGACTGCCACGTCCAGAAGGGAGAATTCGACGGGAGAACTCGCTGATTAAACCTCAGCTTCTCCCAGTGCGATTTCACCTCTTTTTTTTTGTCCTCCACCCCACAGGAGGCGAATTCCACCAACTTCCAAAGGACCTACTCGAGATTTCTGCAGAAAATCCCGGCCGCGCTCACCTTCCCCACCCCACAAAGCAAACAAAGGCTGCCCTTGTCACCCGGGCTGCTCCCCACGGGGCCACAGCGACACCATTTCAACACCCCCCAGCTCCTGTTTCAGGAAAGACACGGAGCAGAAGGTTTTTTTGGGGTTTTTTTTTCGACGCGGCGATGAGAACGGGCGAGCAGAGGAAGCCGGCCCCGCTATAATTAGAAGTTTTTGCCGCCCCCGAGGGCGGCTGCTCGGCCCACGCCTTTCATCACGAGTGGGTGCTCGGCTAAATTTACCTCCTGTCAGAAGGGTTTGACTCGAGGCTGACACAGAAAACCCCACCAGGATGTGGTGAGCGAGAGGGGAAGTTCACAAGGTGCGGGCGCTAACTGACATCATGTTGGAGGCACAGCTGAAACTCAGATGATTTTTGGGGGTTTTTTTTTCTTGTTTTGTTTTGTTTTCCTGTGTGCGAGATACTCATTTGAATAGAATTAAAAAAAAAAAGAAAAGGAAAAGGAAGACGAGAGAGGCATTCTTCAGAAAAAAATAAAAGCGTAGTGGGGTTCACTGAGCAATGAATTCCCTCTGCACGGCCCAGGCCTGGTGCTGGGGGAGGAAAATCCCGCTGTGCCCACCCTGGCACGGAACTGATGGGAGCCAGCCTGGGCACACGGGTGACCCCAGAGTCCCCTCCCCACACCCCCAGCCAGGACGGGGAACAGCAGAAGGATTTTGCTGGTCCCAAGGAGGGACACTGGGAGAGGCACCTGATGTCCCCAAGAGCTCTGGGGGCAGCAGGAGCTGCTTGGATGGGGTTTGTTTGATCTCTCATGGAATGTCCTGAGCTGAAGGGGCCCACAGGATCCTGGATTCCAGCCCCTGTCCCTGCCCAGAGCCCCCAACACTCCCAGCCTGGGCATCCCTGGGGCGCTGTCCAAAGGCTCCTGGAGCTCTGGCAGCCTCGGGGCCGTGCCCATTCCCTGGGGAGCCTGGGCAGTGCCCAGCACCCTCTGGGGGAAGAACCTTTCCCTGCTCTGCAGCCTCAGCCTGCCCTGGCCCAGCTCCAGCCGTGCCCTGGGTGCTGGCCCTGTCCCAGGGCAGGGATTGGAGCTGCACATCCCTGAGCTCTGCCCTCAGGGTGCTCTGCTCCAGCTGGACACTCCAAGAGCCCTCAGCTGCCCCTCAGGCTCCACCAGGAGCGACTAAGGGAGGTGAGGAAGGTTCTGGAGCCCCAGGAGGGGCTGAGGGAGCTGGAAAGGGGCTGAGCCTGGAGAAAAGGAGGCTCAGGGGGGACCTTGTGGCTCTGCACAACTCCCTGACAGGAGGGGACAGCCGGGGGGGTCGGGCTCTGCTCCCAGGGAACAGGGACAGGAGGAGAGGGAACGGCCTCAGCCTGGGCCAGGGGAGGGGCAGGGTGGACATGAGGAGGAATTTCCCCATGGAAAGGGAGCTCAGGCCTTGGATCTGCCCAGGGAGGTTTGGATCCCCATCCCTGGAGGTGCCCAAGGAAGGCTCCAGCTGGACACACCAAGAGCCCTCAGCTGCCCCTCCTGTGGCCCCTCCTGGCCCTTCACCCTCTCCATGTCCCACCTTTGGACTCTCTCCAACATCTTTAGATCCTTCCCGCACTCAGGCACCCAAAGGTGCCCCCAGCACTGGAGGTGAGGCTGCCCCAGCCTCCAGCAGAGCAGCACAATCCCCTCCTCTCATTCTCTTTTCCCTGTTTTTCTCTTCCTTCTCCTTTTCCCAGTGACCCTCTGGCCTCCAGCTGATCTCCGGGTGGAGTTGGAGGCTCCCAGGGCTGATTCCTGAACCCCTGAAGGGATCCTCAGCCACCCAGGCTGATCCCTCTGCTTGTTTTACCCCACAACATGAGCTCAGAGCGGTGCCAAGGAGCTGGACCTCAGGAACAGCTTCCTGAGGTCCTCCAGAGGAGAAAAACTCCACTTTTAAGTGACCCCACAGTCATTTGGGCGATCCACAGAATATCTGCCAGTGCCAGAGGGGGAGGAAAGCCCTGGGAGAGGGGAGAGAATTAGGAAATTCCCAAATTCCCGTGTTTTCATACACAGCAGAGACTCCCAAGGGAAGAGCAGCACGCTCCATCCCTGAGTGGCTGGAGCAGGGATTGCCAGTGATGTGGATAGAGAGAGAGGATTAATTAAAAACAAAATAAAAATGGTATTAATTCACTTTGTTAATGTCCAAACCAAACCTCAGCACTTTGCAGTCCCACCTTTGCCACAGCTGGATCCAGCAGGGCACTGCAGCCCCCAGGAGCCAACGATCCCGTCAGCACCCACAAACTCCCCTCAGGGCACCCAAAAAGGAGCTGAAGCGACCCCCTGAGTGCTGCCATCACTCAGGAGAGATCCAAATAAATGACAGATGAAATGGTAACCTTAGCTTCACTGTTGATGTTTGTTAGTTCATAATTCTCATCATTTTGCCATCCCAGTTCTGTGTCCCACAGAAAGAACAATTCCACTCGGAAAGCCTGTGGCCAACCCTCAACCAGCAAGAGAAAATTGTGCAGCCTCAGAAACACGAAATGAAGAAGGCCTGGAAGACACAGTGCCTTGGCTTGGTTCATAATTCAATTAAAATCAATGAGATCAGCAGAACTTGCCCATTTTCTGTGTTTGTTTTCATTTGATCTCGGCCTTCCCGGATCTCTCAGGATGCCAGGAAGGGAGAGCACAGATCCCAGTCTCTTTCCAACCTCATTCCTACAAGGCCAGGGAGACAATTCTGGACAGGAAGAACATCAGTGGTGCTCTGTGCCTCACTGTCCCCAGTTCCATCCCCAAAACCACCACGCTGGGACCTGGAACTGCCACCTCCGAGCTGAATCTCAGATTCCCCCAGGAACCTCCATCCCAGGCAGGGAATTCTGGCTCATTATCCCCCTGTCACTGTCCTGGGTTGCAATGCAGGATGTCCCCAGCAGCGTGTGCTCTACTGCCAGATGTTGAAACCAGTTTTTTGGTTCTTTTTTTTGGGGAGGTGTTTTTTGGTTTTTTTGTCCCTTCCAGGACCCATCCTCCCTCCAGGGGAGATCTGCTGTCCATGGGCCATCCAGGCTCACTGCAGGGCTGAGACAATTCCATCATCCCATGGGGAGAGGCTCCACCCAGGGGGAGGAGCCCAGCATTCCCACCTGGATCAAAGCTGGCATTCAGAACAGCAGCACAGCCTGTCTGCACTGGATTCCCAGAGGGAGACCGGACCCATCCCAGCACCACTGGACCCTTCTCCAGGATCATCTCTGCTCCCACAGAACCACATCTGTCCCTGCAGGAGGGCTGGGCTGGGCTGACACCAACAGCCTGACCAACACGGGGGCAGGAGAGTTCTGACCCTGGCAGCGTTCCCAGGATTTTTAGTTTGTTTTTCTGTACTGCTACATTTGAATTTTTAATATTCCCTGTGCAGAACTGTTATTCCTGTTCCCATATCTTTGCCTGAAAGCCCCTTAATTTCAAAATTATATTAATTCAGAGGGAGGGGGTTTCCATTCTCCATTCCAGGGGAGGCTCTGACTTCCCAAACCAGGCCAGACTCTCCATAGGCACGGCCTTCCCCACATCCCCGCCCTGCAAAGTGTCCCCAGCTGCTTCCCAGCTTCTGTCCTTGACAAAATTCCATCTTGACACGCAATCCCGGCACTTGCAGCACCTCCCCTTCCACCTCCTCCCTCTCCAGGGCACCAAACTCATCTCTGCTTTCAGGGCCACCCCCAGCCCAAGCTGCCACTGCTGGATTTGCTGTCCCAAGGTCAAATCCCTGTCTCCAGGCATGGATGTGAGGAAATCTCCAGCAGCAGTGCTACCAAGAATCCCTGGATTTTTATCTCCTCCTGCTTGGTTAAATCTGAATTTTTTCCAAGGTGGAGTTGAGGATGGGCCGTGAGTTAAAAACAGAGAGAAAAGAGACAACACAGGTGTGGTACTCTGTCAGTTATTTATAAATAAAATATCTTTTTTGATATATTTTGGTCCTGGGCAGGTTCAGAAACTCAGCTTTTTCTCAGAATTAAGATTTAAGGAAATTCCCAGTACCCACCACCCTCTGGAGACATTTGGAGATGGTAACTGGGAAAAACAACACAGAATTTCTCTGGAGACATTTGGAGGTGGAAATTGGGGAGAACAACACAAAATTTCCAGTGGAAATCTCTACAAAGCCTCTAAAACTCTGCAGATCATCTTCCTCACACTCAGCACCTTTCCTTGAGAAGAATACGATTTTTTCTGTCTTTCCATGAGGTACCTGAGGCCTTTGGGAAGTGTCTGTGCTGCATTTTCCCCCTCTTTGCAAGGCTGGGGACATGGAATATTCCCTGCTCCTCCTCTGGCCTGGGAGGAGAAGCTGCACAAGGATAAAAACCCAACCCAGGAATCTTAAGGCCAAACCAGATGCGAGCAGAGAAGTCATTTGAGGGTTTCGGGTTTACCTGGAAGGCATCAACCCCCTCTGCATTTTAATTAGCAGCGCTTCATCAAGCTTCACCTCAAGCTACCTGGAAATCCAAGGCCCGGAGGTGCAGGAATATTTGCTGAGGAGCATCCAGGAGGGCGGGGAGGGGCAGGAAGGGAGATAAATCCCCAAATCCTGGGCACCTTCCCAAAACCCTGGGCTGGCAGCGCTGTGGGGCTGCTTGGATTGGGATGCAGTGGTTGGGGTTTTTTGGCTCCCCTCAAAAGTCTCCAGGCTCGGGGCTTTCCAGCCAGCAAAAAGCTCCAGGGCTGCTGTGTCATCCCAAAAAAACCAGGATACAGGTGGAAAGGAAGATTTCCAGGGCATCCATTTGGGAGATAAGCATCAGGCCATGCCTCATCCAGCCTTTTCCCCATTTTCCTGCAGGGCTAAATTGGAGTCACAGCTCCCAGAAGGAGCAGCCTGAGAAGGTTTGGAGTACTCTGCCTTCTGAATAAATACCGAGCTGTTTTATTTCATTTGATTTATTCTGATTTTATGCTGCACGCAGGGCAATGAGAGCGCACCGGGTGTCAGTGGGACGGGGAATCCACCCCCCAACACAAACTGGGCGTGGAATTGAGAAAGTCCCACCACAGACACATCCCCACAGCCTCTGGGTGCTGCCCTTCTGAAATCCGAGGATCTTTTAAGGCTCAAAATTCAGAAACTCGGGAAATTTCATAAAAAGGATGGAGATACTCAACGAGAAAATCGATTTGTGCTTGGAATTCAAAGCAGGCTGAGGGAGGTGATTCCCCCCTCTGTGCTCTGCTCCATGAGAACCCCCCTGGAATGTTGGGAACAGCTTTGGGGTCCCCAAGACAGGGAGGACTTGGAATCGTTGGAGAAGGCCGGAGGAGACCCTGGAGCTGATAAGGGATGGGAGAAATTCCCTGTGGGAGAGCTGGGGGCCTCCCCTGGAGAGGAGAAGCTCCAGGGAGAGCTCCGAGCCCCTGGCAGGGCCTAAAGGGGCTCCAGGAGAGCTGCAGAGGGACTGGGGACAAGGCCTGCAGGGACAGGACACAGGGAATGGCTTCCCACTGCCAGAGGGCAGGGCTGGATGGGAGATTGGGCAGGAATTGTTCCCTGGCAGGGTGGGCAGGGGCTGGGCTGGAATTGCCAGAGCAGCTGTGGCTGCCCCTGGATCCCTGGCAGTGCCCAAGGCCAGGCTGGACACTGGGGCTGGGACAGCCTGGGACACTGGGAGGTGGCCCTGCCAGGGCTGGGGTGGGATGGGATTTAAGGTCCCTTCCCAAAACAGTGTTGCAGGCCGAAGCTGGGCGTGTCCCAATTTCAGGAACACTGAAATTAAACTCACACCACGGCTGTGAAGGAAAACTCTCTTTCATTCAAATCTGACTCCAGTATTTATACATTTGTACAGAGGTCAAGAGATTGGCTGGACAGGTCGCCACCTCTCCAACCTGGATGGTGGACATCACCATCAATCATTTCTTCTCTCACAGGAGAAGTGTGTAAACATTTTAAGAAAAGGTATTGTTTTCATGAAGCTGCGTGAGAAAGTTCTACAGAAAGACAAAAAGACAGAAAGCTCAAGGCAATAAAACAGCCCAAAAATGGCACAGATCCTGATAATCAGGACCTAAAAACCACCAGGGTTTGAAGCGAGAAAAGAGTTTCATTCTCCCTTGACCAGATTTTTGTAACTCTCTAAGCCAAATTCTGAATTTCTGCACCCACAACAAGCCACAAAACCAGCCCAAAAAAGGCACAAATCCTGATTTTCTGAAAGCCAGAAACCACCAGCATTTGGAAGAAGAAAAGGGTTTCAATCTGTCTTGACCACATTTTTGTACCAGTGAAAATCTCTCTGACCCCAGTTCTGCCTTCCTGCACACAAAGCACAAAAGCTGCCCAGGAGTAAAGACAAACCCTGATTTTCAGGAGCCAAAGACCACCAGGATTTGTTTGCTTGTTTTTTTGTACTACTACATTTGAATTTTTAAAATATTCCTGGTAAAGAACTGTTATTCCCATTGCCATATCTTTGCCTTAAAGCCCCTTAATTTCAAAATTACAATAATTTGGAGGGAGGGGGTTTCCATTCTCCATTCCAGAGGAAGCTCCAGCTTTCCCTGGCGGACACCTGTCTTCCCAAACCAAGACAAAGTGCCATTTCCATACAGGGATTTAAAGCAGATTTAAGGGTTCAGATCAGATCCAGCTCCTTCCCAAGCCTGTTATCCACAGCAGAATAACAGGGAGAGGGAAAACGAGGATGGGGGAATGTGGGAGAGCTGCTCCTGAAACAATCCCTGTCTCTCAATGTCTGAGCTCCGAGGAAGCACTTTGGGCTATAAATAAAAGATAATGGGATCAACACAGGCAAAAACAGATTTAAAAGTCAAAACAGGTAGAGCACAATTCCCACAAGACTGAGGGAAAAAAAAACCAATCCATCACCCCAAAATCCACCAGTTGGGAATAGAAAAATAGCATAAAAGTGTAATTAATAGTCATTAAAAGTGGGGAAATTGCATGTGGTTTAGAGGGGCTCAGGGGATGTGCAGCCCAAAAGAATTCCCTGGAATTTTAAGCATCCATTTAGGCTTGGGTTTAGCTTGCTGGGAGAATCCTGTCCTGGTTTTGAAAGGTGTTAATGTGTGGACCAGGGAGCAAGGAGGGATCAGGGACTGCGGCAGAAAAGAGAATTGATGTTCAAGGGACAAGTTCTTCACAGAAGGTCCAAAACTCTTGAAAAACTCATGCAGGGAGCGCCTTAAAATAAATTCAAAAATATGAAATGTGGAATATCCCATCCCTGGAAGTGTCCAGGGCCAGGCTGGATGGGGCTTGGAGCCGCCTGGGATGGTGGAAGATGTCCCTGTCCATGGCAGGGGTGGGATGAGGTGATGGAAGATTTTTAGGTCTCTCCCAACCCAAACCATTCCATGATTCCACCAAGAAAAGGGTCCAGCAGAAATTATTCCCTGAGTGCTGTCCCAGCAGGAGAAACGCCATTAAAAATTTGTATTATTTTGTTAAACTCTGGAGTAAAAGATGCACCACAAAGCCCAGATAAAGCAAAACACTGAAATAAAAACCTAAATAAGAAATAAATCCCCCAATCATTGAAAATCACTTTCCAACAGCATTGGGAAAGGGTTAATTGGGAAATGGCTAATTGGGAAAGGTCTAATTGGGAAAGGGTTAATTGGGAAAAAGTTAATGAAGACACGGCCGGGTCCAGCCTCTGAAACCCCCACCCACACCAAATATCAAAATATTTCATTATTAACACCACGGGGCAAAATATTTCATGATTAAACCATTTCATTCCTTTCCTGAAGAAGTTGGGTACTTGGTTTTGGAATTTGGGAGAGCCCCAAAGCTCCGGAGGAGCTGCAGAGCTCAGGGACTGCTGGGATCATTCCAGCCCTGGAAAATTTGTGGGAATTCTTTTGGGGGGAGCTGAGATCTCTNCCCCCCCCCCCCCCAGGCTCTGTTCCCTGATTAGTGCCAAGCTGATAAGAGCTAATTCCAATCAAGGAATTAGGACGGGATCCAAAATAGTCCCTCATTACCTAAAGTGCAGTGTGGGAGGGGTTTAGGGCAAAAGTCAGGGGAAAAATGGCAAAATTCCCCCATTAAACCCAAAATTCCTCCATTAAACACAAAATTTTCTCAATTATACCCAAAATTCCCCCGTTAAACACAAAATTTTCTCCATTAAACCCAAAATTCCCCCGTTAAACACAAATTTCCCCCATTAAACACAAAATTTCCCCCATTAAACCCAAAATTCCCCCATTAAACCCGAAATTTCCCCCATTAAACCCGAAATTTCCCCCATTAAACACAAAATTCCCCCATTAAACACAAAATTTCCCCCATTAAACCTGAAATTCCCCCATTAAACCCAAAATTCAGGCTCAGGGATTTCTGGAGTTCTCCATGGAGCCACAGCAGAGCTCCAGGAAGGGCAGCTCATTCCCACATGGAATGGTCAGGCAGGAAATCTCACCAGAAGACCCAGAGGAAATGGGTTTAAACCAGGAAAAATCCAATATTTATTGGCAGGGAGTGTCCAGAGACTGTTGGGGTGGAGGGAGAGACCGGGATCAGAGGGAATTTGTAGGGAAAAATGCAAAATCAAGAGCCAGGGATGTCCCCACCATCCCTCGTGTGACAGACGCAGGAGCCGATGAGGTTGGAGAGGAAAATCCCTCAGGCAGCAGAGCTTGGAAAGAGCAGCTCCTCCAAGGGCTCCTCCCAAAAAATACAGCTTATCAAGGAGAAAAACAGGGATTCAACAATTTCCATGGAAATATCCCAACCTCCAGCATTCCACATCAACTTCATCCCACGAATGCAACAGCAGAGCGGCCAAAAAAAAAAAAAACCGCACGATAAAACCAAAGAGTAAAAACCAGCAATTCTTTCCCTAAGGACGGGAGAGGAGGTGATTTTCCAAGTGAATTCCAGGTCCGAGGGGATCTTTTTTTTCCCCTGCCCAGATGGATTTCAGCTCCAGGGAGCAGCTGGGGCTGGCAGATGGATGCCAGGGCCATGCCGGGAGCGTCAGACGGGCACAGGAAAACCTCCAAATGCCCGGGGCTGGAGCCCTGCCCTGCTCCAGGACAGCCATTCCTGATGGAATACACGGAGGAAAACAATATTTTCATGGAATAAATCTTCCCATTTTCTCCTGCACAAAGAGGGATTGTGGATGGATCCCAGAATCCCAGGATGGGTCAGGCTGGAAGTGACCACAGTGGTCACCTGGGGTTGTTGGAAAAGACACCAAATTTTATTTTTTTATATAACTTTAGTCAGCGGGTTTGTTCTCCTTGGAACTGAAGTTTCTTTTCAGGGACTGTTCCACCATCGAGGCCTGATTCAACACTCTGGGGGTAGCACAGAAAATACTCAAAAGATAACGAGCATGAACGAGCACTAATGAGCATTAACAACCACTACTGATCATACACGACCATTAACGACCATTAATGATCATTAATGACCATTTAACGAACATCAGCTCCAAACACCACCCCTGGCATGGTCAGAGACTCCTGGTCTGGGAAAAGAGAGATAAGAGAACCAAGAATGAGAACCTAATTAGCACCGAAGGGATCAGTAACCAACAGGAAACCAAATCCTACGAACTCGGGTCAACGAGCACTGAACCAATGAATTTCCCCTTCAGTCAGGGGNTCCAAATGCCCGGGGCTGGAGCCCTGCCCTGCTCCAGGACAGCCATTCCTGATGGAATACACGGAGGAAAACAATATTTTCATGGAATAAATCTTCCCATTTTCTCTTGCACAAAGAGGGATTGTGGATGGATCCCAGAATCCCAGGATGGGTCAGGCTGGAAGTGACCACAGTGGTCACCTGGAGTTGTTGGAAAAGACACCAAATTTTAATTTTTATATAACTTTAGTCAGGGGGTTTGTTCACCTAGGAATGTTTCTTTTCAGGGACTGTTCCACCATCGAGGCCTGATTCAACACTCTGGGGGTAGCACAGAAAATACTCAAAAGATAACGAGCATGAACGAGCACTAACGACCATTAACGACCATTAACGACCATTAATGACCATTAATGGCCATTTAACGAACACCAGCTCCAAACACCACCCCTGGCATGGTCAGAGATTCCTGGTCGGGGAAAAGAGAGATAAGAGAAGGAAGAATGAGAACCTAATTAGCACCGGAGGGATCAATAACCAACAGGAAACCAAATCCTACGAACTCGGGTCAACACGCACTGAACCAATGAATTTCCCCTCCAGTCAGGGGCTTTGATCACCTTTGCCCAGGGATCCCAGAATCCCACTATGGGTCAGGCTGGAAGTGACCACAGTGGTCACCTGGAGTTGTTGGAAAAGACACCAAATTTTATTTTTTTATATCACTTTAGTCAGGGGGTTTGTTCGTCTTGGAATGTTTCTTTTCAGGGACTGTTCCACCATCGAGGCCTGATTCAACACTCTGGGGGTAGCACAGAAAATACTCAAAAGATAAAGAGCATGAACGAGCACTAACGAGCATTAACGACCATTAATGACCATTAATGGCCATTTAACGAACATCAGCTCCAAACACCACCCCTGGCATAGTCAGAGACTCCTGGTCTGGGAAAAGAGAGATAAGAGAACCAAGAATGAGAACCTAATTAGCACCGAAGGGATCAGTAACCAACAGGAAACCAAATCCTACGAACTCGGGGCCAACGAGCACTGAACCAATGAATTTCCCCTCCAGTCAGGGGGAATGTTCACCTTTGCCCAGGGATCCCAGAATCCCAGGATGGGTCAGGCTGGAAGTGACCACAGTGGTCACCTGGAGTTGTTGGAAAAGGCACCAAATTTAAATGTTTTGTATAACTTTAGTCAGGGGGTTTGTTCACCTTGGAATTGAATTTCCTCTTCAGGGACTGTTCCACCATCGAGGCCTGATTCAACACTCTGGGGGTAGCACAGAAAATACTCAAAAGATAACGAGCATGAACGAGCACTAACGACCATTAACGACCATTAATGACCATTAATGGCCATTTAAGGAACACCAGCTCCAAACACCACCCCTGGCATGGTCAGAGATTCCTGGTCTGGGAAAAGAGAGATAAGAGAAGGAAGAATGAGAACCTAATTAGCACCGAAGGGATCAGTAACCAACAGGAAACCAAATCCTACGAACTCGGGGCCAATGAGCACTGAACCAACTTCCCCTTTAGCCAGGGGCTTTGTTCACCTTTGCCCAGGGGGAAAGGAATTTGAGCTTCTTTTCAGGGACTGTTCCACCACTCAAGGCCTGAACACCTCAACAAACTGCGGGTAGCAGAGAAAATACCCCAAAAAATAATGACCATTAATGAGCATTAATGACCATTAATGACCATCAGCTCCAAACATCACCCCTGGCACGGTCACAGACTCCTGGTCTGGGAAAAGATCAATAAGAGAACCAAGAATGAGAACCCAATTAAGATCAATGAATTGGGATCAATAACCAATAGGAAACCAAATACGAAGAACGGCATCACTTGGGACCAACGACATTGAACCAGTGGATTTCTCTGGGTTTTGACTGGATAGAACATGGGAAAAACCCAGTAAAATTCATGTGGGAAGGGATGATTTTCCCTGCACACCGCAGGCAATGGGATGATGAAATGATTTCTGTTGCACATCCTGGTCAGGACAAAGCAATGCCTTGATTCTCTCACACTAAAAACGTTGGAGAGTTTTTGTTTTCCTGCAGTTTGGGCGACACCAGGGCTGGGCAGAGGGTCGGGATCACCCCCTGACCTGCTGGGAATGCTCTCCCTGATGGCCCCCAGGACACCACTGACCTCCTGTCCCCAGGACACTCTGCTGGCTCAGGGACAGCTCATTGTCCATCAGAACCTCCAGGAGCTGCTCCAGCTGGGGCAGGGATTGTTCTTCCCCAGGGCAGGACCTGCTGAGCTCCACCAGTCCAGAGCTCCAGCCCAGCACCTGCCAAGTGAGGTGTTCTCCATCACCACCTGATCCTATCCCATTTATCTGGTGTCCAGGGAAATGTTCTCTGTGAGCACCTGATCTTATCACATCCACCTGGTGTCCAGGGAAATGTTTCTATGGCACCTGATCTTATCACATCTGGTGTCCAGGGAAATGTTCTCCAACACCACCTGATCCTATCCCATCCACCTGGTGTCCATGGAAATGTTCTCCATCAGAACTTGATCTTATCACATTTATCTGGTGTCCATGGAAATGTTCTCCATCACCACCTGATCTTATCACATCCATCTGGTGTCCAGGGAAATATTCTCCATCAGCCCCTGATCTTATCAGATTTATGTGGTGTCCAGGGAAATGTTCTCTATGGCACCTGATCTTATCACATCTTCCTGGTGTCCAGGGAAATGTTCTCCATCAGAACTGATCTTATCACATCTATCTCATGTCCTGCTCCAACTTCCTCCTCCCGAGAGGCCAAGCCAGGAGAGGAATGCAGGAGGAATCTCAGGGTGGTTCTGTTGAGATGTTCACCTCACCGAACCTTCACCTGGTGGAACAACGCCCTGGAAAGAAACTCAAATTCTCAATTTCACCCTGGAAAGAAACTTAAACTCTTCCCCCAGGAGCAAAGGCAAACATGGGCTGGGCTTGATGACATCAAAGGGTTTCTTCAGCCTCGTTCACTCTGTGACTCTGGGGGAAGGGAACTGAGGTTTCTTTCCAGGGCGTTGTTCCACCAGGTGAAGGTTTGCTGAGCTGAACATCTCAAGGGTTCCAAATGTCCTGCACCTCCAGCCACAGGAGGAGGACCAGCTCTGCTGCTGCTCCACCACCTCCGAGCAGGGCATCCACCCCCAGGACACGGCCGATCCTCCTGCTCCTCATCCAGACCCTTCCCCAGCAGCTCCTTCCTGGGTGTCTCCATCCCAGCACCTGGATGAACAAATATCCCCAACCCCACAAATATCCCCAACCCTACAAATATCCCCAACCCCACAAATATCCCCAATCCTACAAATATCCCCAACCCTACAAATATCCCCAACCCTACAAATACCCCTAACCCTACAAATATCCCATACCCTACAAATACCCCTAACCCTACAAATATCCCCAACCCTACAAATATCCCTAACCCTAACCCAAACAAGTCTTGGTTTGCCTTCCAGCTGAGAAAAAGGCAATGGCAGAGACACGGAAAAATTAAAGTACCGATTTAACTAAGATATTAATTCTAGATTTTAAAAAAGCAAAACAACAAAAAACCTAAACAAACAAACAAGCAAAAACCTATAAAAATACACAAGAAAAGCCCAAACCAAACCATACCAAACCAACCTTAAAAAATCTCCAAATGAACAAAAAAAACAAACCAAACCAAAGAAAAAAAAATCAAACCAAACCCCAAAGAAACTCCCACCACCAAACCAAACCNAACCAACCAAACAAAAAACAAATCAAAACAAAGGCAAAAATAACAAACAAAACCCAACAAAAACCCCAAAGCAAACTGTGGCTGTTTCACTGACAACCCAAGTTTTTCCCAGCTGGGAAATCCAGGATCTCCTGCTGCCCGTCCTGTGGGCAAATGGGAATCGAATGGGGACCAGCCCCGGCCTGGACGCACAGGACACAAGAGGGTTTTGTTAAATGGACAAAACTGTGACCTGCCCATCCTGAATCACAAACCTGAGCGCTTGGAAGCTGGAAAATACCACATCCCTGGGAATACCATATCCCTGGAAAATACCATATCTCTGGGAATACCATATCCCTGGGAATACCATATCCCTGGGAATACCATATCCCTGGAAAATACTATATCCCTGGGGAATACCATATCCCTGGGAATACCATATCCCTGGGGAATACCACATCCCTGGGAAATACTATATCCCTGGGGAATACCACATCCCTGGAAATACCATATCCCTGGGAATACCATATCTTTGGGAAACACCATATCTCTGGGAATACCATATCCCTGGAAAATACCACATCCCTGGGAAATACCACATCCCTGGGAAATACCACCTCCCTGGGAAATACCACCTCCCTGGAAATACCATATCCCTGGAAATACCATATCCCCGGAAAATATCATATCCTTGGGAATACCATATCCCTGGCAATACCATATCCCTGGCAATACCATATCCCTGGCAATACCATATCCCTGGAAAATACCATATCCCTGGAAAATACCATATCCCTGGAAATACCATATCCCGGGGAAATACCACATCCCTGGAAATACCACATCCCTGGAAAATGCCATATCCCTGGAAAATATCTTGGAAAACCAGGCAGAGGCTGTGATGGAGCGTCACAGTCCATCCCAGGGAGGTGGGTGAGGTGATGCCGTCACACAAAAGTGGGAATCTGCCTCCCCAGCCAGGATTCATTGGAGTTCCAGCAGGGAAAATCCTCTCCCTATCACCAGGAGCTACTCAACTCCAAAAATATTCTTTTCTGTTGAGATATTTCCGATATCCAGAAGCCACCAGCTGCATCCAGCTGGATTTCTTACGGTTTTAACTCTTTAAACTTAAATTTATTTCCATGGAAATACCGAGTAAATAACCTGAAGATCAGCAGAATTGTTCCTGTGACCACCAGGCCTTCCCACTGTCCCCTCTCAGCAAACAGAGCCTTTTAAAATTGGTTTTTAAAGTTCAAATCAGGCTTCCCAAAGGAGGGAAGCAGAGATTTTACCTGAGGGACCCTGAGTCACGAGTTCCTCGGAAAAAAAAATTCCTCATTCAGAAGGAGCAGCCAAAGAGAACCGAGTGGGGTCTGAGCACCCAACCAAGCAGAACACAAACAAAGGGAAAAGGGAAAGGGAAAAACGGGAAAGGAAAACACAGGGCTGGCCCAGAGCTTGTGCTCCACACAGGGAGAGCACATTCAGGCGTCAGAATTCCCAGGAAATCATCATCATCCGTCAGGAAAACCCTCCTGGTTTTCCTCTCCCGAACACAGGCAGGGATTTCAGCCTGCAAAGAGGCCTTTGAGCAGCCCCAGGGGTGATGGGAGACAAAAAATCATCCTGGAAAACAGCTGGGAACTAAAAATCATCCTGGAAAACAGCTGGGAACCAAAAATCATCCTGGAAAACAGCTGGGGGGTAAAAAATCATCCCAAAAAAACCATCTGGGAACCAAAAATCATCCTGAAAAACAGCTGGGGGAAAAAAATCATCTCAAAAACCAGCTGGGAACCCAAAATCATCTCAAAAACCAGCTGGAAAGCAAAAATCATCCCAAAAAACCATCTGGGAACCAAAAATCATCTCAAAAACCAGCTGGGAAACATGGCAAGGAAGGATCCAATCCAGGTGGGAAGGAACTCATTTCCATGGGATAAACAGGAACATCAAAGGACACAGCACAGGACCTGGTTCAGCCCTGGGGGATCCAGGAGGCAGCAAAAATCCCGAAATGTCTGTCAGCCTTGGGGCAGGAACAGCAGAAATGTTCATCAGCCTTGGGGCAGCAGGAGAACTCGCACAGTGCTCCAGAAAGACGGGAAAGGAGCAAAACCCACACGGAAAAACACCTGGAAAAGGCTTTTTTGTCATCATTCCCTGTGGGATCAGGGGAGCTTCTCTCTGAGCAGCAGCTCAAGGGGCTGTGGTGCCTCAGGAGCAATTCCAGGAGGGGCAAATCCCAAATTGGGATTGGATAATTCAGTGCAGAACCCCAAATCCAGGCTGGCAGGGCTGGTTCCTGGCATCCCTCAGGAATTGCTGTTTTGGGAAGGACAAAGCAGCAGCACAAGGGGCTGGGGTGCCTCAGGAGCACTTCCAGGAGGGGCAAATCCCACAGCAGGTTTGGAGGATTGAGTCCAGGATCCCAAATCCCAAAGAACTTTGCATCCCTCAGGAACTGCTGTTTCAGGAACGACAGAGGGAAGCAGCAGCTCAAGGGGCTGGGGTGCTTTGGGAACACCTCCAGGAGGGGCAAATCCCACAGTGGGTTTGGATAATTCAGTCCAGAATCCCAAATCCAGACTGGCAGGGCTGGTTCCTGGCATCCCTCAGGAATTGCTGTTTTGGGAAGGACAAAGCAGCAGCACAAGGGGCTGGGGTGCCTCAGGAGCACTTCCAGGAGGGACAAATCCCACAGTGGGTTTGAAGGATTGGGGCCAGGATCCCAAATCCAGGCTGGCAGGGCTGGTTCCGGGCATCCCTCAGGAATTGCTGTTTTGGGAAGGACAAAGCAGCAGCACAAGGGGCTGGGGTGCTTTGGGAACACCTCCAGGAGGGGCAAATCCCACAGAGGGTTTGGAGGATTGATCCCAAATCCAGGCTGGCAGGGCTGGTTCTTTGCATCCCTCGGGAATTGCTATTTCAGGAAGGACAAAGGGGAGCAGATGAGCAGCAGCTCAAGGGGCTGCGGTACTTTGGGAACACCTCCAGGAGGGACAAATCCCAGGCTGGGATTGGAAAATTCAGTCCAGAATCCCCAATCTGGGGTTCTTTGCATCCCTCAGGAGCAGCTATTTCGGGAAGGACAAAGGGGAGCAGATGGGCAGCAGCAGCAGCCACCAGGCCTGGGGAGAGCGGTTCCGAGGGGCCATCTGTGCTCCAGCATCCCAAAAAACCCCGCCCCGCCCTCCCCAGGCCTTGGGAGGAGCGCAGGAAAAGCAGGAGAGGGAAAGCTCCGGCCACGGGGACCGCTGGAAATCGCTCTCGGAGGAAAAGAGGGATTTTCTCCTGGAGAAAAACTGCTGGGGTCAGTCCCACCCTTCCCGGTGGGAACAGGGACAGGAGGAAAAGCGGGAGCACGGAGGAGTCTCGGGGGGTTGGTTGGGACAGGCAGAACAAGGAATCCCTGCTGGTGTTTGCAGGGTTAATTATAATTAACAAAGATCAGAGACTGCAGGCAGGAGAGCTCTCCCCGGAACCATTCCCAGCAAGGCGGAGGTTTTCCAGCTGGGAAGAAGATTTAGTGGGAAGAGACACAAGGAGGGAGAGCTGAGATCGGGATCTCCAGAGCTCTGAGGACACAACAGCCCCAGGGACAGGGGGGGGACACCCCTGCCCACCCCTCGCAAATTCCAGCACTCACACCATTCCCAGCATTCCCAAATTCCAGCACTCACACCATTTCCAGCATCCCCAAATTCCAGCACTCACACCATTCCCAGCATTCCCAAATTCCAGCACTCACACCATTTCCAGCATCCCCAAATTCCCAAATTCCAGCACTCACACCACTTCCAGCACTCCCAAATTCCCAAATTCCAGCACTCACACAATTTCCAGCATTCCCAAATTCCAGCATTCCCAGCATTCCCTGCATTCCCAAATCCCAGCATTCACACCACTTCCAGCATTCCAAAATTCCAGCGTTCCCACCATTTCTAGCATTCCCTGCATTCCCAAATCCCAGCATTCCCTGCAGTCCTTTCACACCTTCCATGAGGTGTTTCTGCCCTGGAATTCACTGGAATTCAAGGTTCCCAAGAGATGTGGCCATTGGTGCTTGAAGGACCTGCCCTGAGCCCCTTCCCTTGGAGGGAGGAAAGGCTCCTCTTCCTCAGGGATCCAGGGAAATTCCCTGCAGGAATGCCCAGGGAATGCCTCCAAAAATGGGATTTCAGTGCCTGAACTCCTTCCCTTGGAGGGAGGAAGGGCTCCTCTTCCTCAGGGATCCCGGGAAGCTCAGCCCTGCCCGTCAGGAATGCCCAGGGAAGCTCCCAGAAGTGGGAATTCAGCACCTGAACCCCACACGGATCTCTCCATTTCCCCTGGCACACCTGGAGAAGGAGGTCTGGGAAGTTCCTGAGGATGAGCAGGAATTTCTGGACCACCCACAGGGATGAAAGGCAAAGGCTCCGGAGAGGAATCGCTGATTGAACAGCAAATATTTTCATCTGTGGATCAGCAGCATGTGCCTGTTGGGAAAACGGGGAAAGAGCAGCAGAGATCCTGGTGGAGGAGAAATTTTGGAGTCTGATCCATCCCACTGCTGTGATTACAGATGAACTCAATTAACTGAGCCTTTAAAAAGCCAATTGAAGCTCTTCTTAGATAAAAACCAAACAAATAAAAAAGAAAAAAGAGAAATCCCTGACAGAGAACATGGAAATATTGACAGAAAAGCAAAATATGTGGTTGCAACTAATTTAGATATTGAACAATCCACTGAGTTCACATCTCCTGGATTCCCAGAGAAACGGGATAAATGAGAGGAGAGGAGAGGAGAGGAGAGGAGAGGAGAGGAGAGGACAGGACAGGACAGGACAGGACAGGACAGGA
>VZDJ01000274.1:1399067-1409621 GCA_008694505.1 Cyanoderma ruficeps | reverse complement strand
TAGATGTAGATATAGATATAAATATAAATATACTATTTAACCCCAAATTAAATTGAATTTAAAATCAAATGAAAGCCTAAATTGTCGATAATCAACAGGAGATGAAGCAGTGAGAACTGGGTGATCTGGGACCGATGCCATCGGAGCAATGATGTTCTCTGGGGTTTTTCGTGGATAAATACGGGACAATCCCAGGTGGGATGGGATGGTTTTCCCCGCACCACCGGCGGAGCGAGGGTGGAACGATCCCTGTGGCACATCCCGGCTGGGACAAAGCCATTCCCAGCCTCCATTCCCTGACACCAAAAATGCTCCTGGAGAGGGTTTTTTTTGGTTTTCCTGCAGTTTCGGGGACAACCGCGGCTGTGCCTTCGTGGCTTTTCCCAGTGGAAGGTGCCCCAGATGATTTGTGGTCCCGTCCCATTTCCCAATTCTGTGGTTCCATCGGTAATTACAGAAAATGAATTCTGGGAGAGCACCAGCACCAGTGCCCCCTTCCCCCGGGAGATTCCGGGCGGCTTTTCCAGGCCCTGAGCACAAGGCTCAGCAAGGGCTGTGTGTGCTCCAGGAACCCATCCCCGATTCCAATCGTGGAATTCAAAGGGAAAAAACCCTTCCCAAATCCCAAATCTGGAATTCAAAGGGATGGAATCCATCCCAAATTCCAGTTGTGGAATTCAAAGGGAAGAAATCCATCCTGAATTCCAATTCTGGAATTCAAAGGGACAGAATCCATCCCAAATTCCTATTCTGGAATTCAAAGGGGGCCGGAATCCATTCCCAATTCCAATTCTGGAATTCAAAGGGACGGAATCCATCCCCAATTCCAATTCTGGAATTCAAAGGGACGGAATCCATCCCAAATTCCAATTCTGGAATTCAAAGGAACAGAATTCATCCCAAATTCCAATTCTGGCATTCAAAGGGACAGAATCCATCCTGAACTCCACTTCTGGCATTCAAAGAGGTGGGATCCATCCCCAATTCCAAATCTGGAATTCAAAGGGACGGAATCCATCCCAAATTCCAACTCTGGAATTCAAAGCGGGTAGAATCCATCCTGAATTCTAACTCTGGAGTTCAAAGACATGGAATCCATCATTAATTCCAGTTTTGGAATTCAAAGGGACTGAATCCCAAATCCTGAATTCCAATTCTGGCATCCAAAGGGACGGAATCCATCCCGAATTCCAACCAAAAGCTGTTTCCAAGGCACTGCACCCCTCCTCCGGGGACAGGGAGTGTTGTCACTCCTGTGCCAGTTCCCGGGTGGACTTTGGCTGCTCAGGATCCCGGGAAAAGGAGCTGGAGCATCCCAAAACATCCCCCGGGGCCAGAAAACAACACCCAGCGCTTCTACGGCACTAATTACATGAAGCACTAATTAACACCAGCCTTCCCCCGAACATTCCAACGTTTCCCAGCCTGACTCAGCCAAAATCCGCAGGGCTGGGGATGACTCCGAGGCGCTCAGGAGAGGGAGGAGGAGAAATCCGAAACGCCGGGGGGTGTTGGGGCACCGAGGGCTGAGTGTCCCCCCGGGGAGGGGCCGCTGTCACCGCAGCGGAGGTGAGGTCACTCCGTCCTCCCTCAGGAGAGGGATATTTTGGGATTTGGGGGTTGATTTCAGCACTCGGGCCGCAGGAACACCAACCCAAAGGCGTCAGGTGAAGCGGGGGGAGGAAATAAAAATACGCTTTTTGTCTGCCAGCGGCTGGAGCTGGGGGAGGGGGGGACGCAGGAGCAGCTTTGGGGGGGATTTGGTGAAAGGAGGAGATTTTGGGTTTTACAGTGAGGGTGGTCAAAGGCTGCCACGGGATGTCCCAAACCTGGAAATCTTCAAGGAAGAGGGTTGTTTTTACTCTGAGGGTGGTCAGATACTGGCACAGGGTGCCCAGAGAAGCTGGGGCTGCCCCGTCCCTGGAAAAACTCAAGGCCAGGCTGGACAAGGCTCTGAGAACCTGGTTTGGGGGTTTAGGGGTTATGGGGAAGGTGTCCCTGCTCATTAAGGGGGAATCAATGACCCTTAAAAGGTCCCTTCGAGCTCCAGCTCTTTGTGATTCCCTCCAAGTGACCTCCAGTGCCTGGGGTTTCGGAGGAAAAAAACGGATGAAGTCTAAACACACCTTTTTTCTTTCCCCTTTTTCTTTCCCTTTTCCTTTCCCCCTCTCCTCTGCCCTTTTCCTCTCCCTTTTCCTTTCCCCCTTTCCTTTTGCCCCTTTCCTCTCCCCTTTTTCTTTCCCCCTTTCCTTTTCCCCTTTTCCTTTCCCCTTTTCCTCTCCCTTTTTCCCTTCCCTGTGGGTTTTCTTGGCACAGAGGGCACCTGAGGGCTATAAACAGAGGGGCAAACCCAAACCTGACCCTAAACCCCACAAGCAGCCCTAAAACCCCCTCCCAGGACCCCACTGCCTCGCCCTTCCTCCCTCTCCTGTCCCCCGGCCCAGCCTGGGGTTGTTTTCTTTTCCTCACGCCGTGATTGAGGCTTTAAACCCAGCAGAGGAATTATAAATTGCGAGATCAGAAGGGAAGGAGGCAGGGGGAGAAAAAAGCAGACTCCGGTTCTCTCCCTCCTCGTGTCAGGTGAGATGAGTCATTTCTGCCACAAGACATCCAAAAGGAGTCTTTTAAGGATGCAGAAAAGAACGGAACACGTGGATGAAAGGCTGTTAAGAGCGGAGGGTTGCAATTAAAAAATGTTTCTGTATCACTACCACGGAGCTCTGCCGAAACCACGGGGGATTTTCAGCCTCTCTCTGTCTCTCCCTCTCTTTCAAATCTAAAATTCTATTTTAGGGTTAGAACTGAGCTCCTTAACGGGGAAAACTACCTGGGAAAGCGGCGCGGAACAGTCGGGTCCCCGAGCCAGATGGAGCCACTTTGCCCCCATCAATCATTGTCTGGTTTTATCCTCAAATGACCCCCAGGAAAAAAAAAGAAATAAATAAATTAAAATAAATCCCTGCTTGAAAGCGAGCAGGAATCTCGTGCTCAGCACTCGGCGTTCACATCCTTCCCCCGGCTCGGGGTTTTTTGGAAGGAGCCGCGAACGTTTCCAATGGCAACCGCGAAATGTCCCATCAGAGTCAGCTGTTGATTGTTCTCCCCAGCGCCGAGCTGACAGGATGGTGATGATTGCAGGAATTAAAATCCCCTCATTTCCCTGATTTCCATCCCTGCTCCCCGCGGGACCCTGCGGTGACCATCTGGGCAGGGTCTGCAAATCTCTTTTTTTTTTTTTTAACTGTTTTTTTTTGTTTGTTTTCNCCTGCTCCCACTCCGAGCTCATTTCCCTCCACCAGCCCGAGCCCGTGTCCTGCCCCAAATGCCAAAAACAGGGAGCACAGGCGAATCCAGACAGGGCTGGGATGTGGAACGTGACGGGAGATGTTCCGAAAAATCCCAGCCTGGAGGGGCTCAGAGCAGCCCTGGATTGTGCTCCACGCCAGGAGGACAATTCCCACCAACATTCCTGGGTGGGAATGGGGGAAATCAGGCTCTGCTCCCAGGGAACAGGGACAGGAGGAGAGGGAACGGCCTCAGGCTGGGCCAGGGGAGGCTCAGGGTGGATCCCAGCAGGAATTTCCCCATGGAAAGGGAGCTCAGGCCTTGGAGCTGCCCAGGGAGGTTTGGATCCCCATCCCTGGAGGTGTCCAGGGAATTCCTGGATGTGGCACTCAGGGCTCTGGGCTGGGGACAAGGTGGGGATCGGGCACAGGGTGGATTTGGTGACCCTGGAGGGCTTTTCCAGCCTCAGTGATCCTGGAATTCTACTTATTTATTTTTTATATATATGGACTACTTTATACGTTTATATATATATTATACAGTATAGATACATCATACACTCATAAATTATCATTGTTATCATTATTATTATCATTATAATATGTACTGTAACTTATAGATATAATGTTATTTATACCAGTATGTGATAAGAAATAGTGTTAATATTATATATTGTATATTATATAATACAATCAAATATACTATATATTTTTAATTGTTATGTAATAATATACTAATATAGGATATATAGTATCATAATATAGTATAAAATATATATAATAGCTTGTATAAATATAAATATATTGTATAATATATACAATATGCAATATAATATATTATAGAATATAATATGCAATATATAATATGTGATGTAATATATATTATGAATATAAAATACCCCTGTCTGTCCATGTTTTGTGTCTGATCCAATGCATGAACTGCAAGCTGAAAGCCCATTTTACAACTCCCAGCCCAGATTCTCCACTGGATCCCCTCCCCTGGCCCTCCCCTTTTTCCCTTCCAAAACTCTCCCCTTTTTCCTTTCCCTTCCTTTCCTTTCCCTTTGGAGCCCTGCAGGAGCCTCCAGGCTTTGTGAATTCCGGCCTGGAATTCCACATCTGGGAAGGCTCCAAAGCTGTTCCCTCCCCTGGGATGTTCAGTGACCTCAAGTTTTGTGTTGACAGCCCCAAAATCCATCGACCCCACGGGCTGAGCCACTCCTGACTCCAAGGAAAATCCTCCTCCTGCCCTGGCACGGGGGTGAGAATAAGGGAAAAAGAGAAAAATAAAGGAGAGTCCAAGGAGAAAAGGGTTTATTCCCTCAACAGCGACCTGCAGAGCAGCTGGTGGGAGTGCAGAGCTCAGGGAATGACCCTGGAAAGAAAGGTATGGATGGGATTGGAGCTCATGGAATGATGGTGGAAAGGTTTGGATGGGATTGGAGCTCATGGAAGGAAAGGTTTAGATGGGATTTCCTTGGGGAAGCCGAAAACGCCACAGGGCAACAAAGCTGATCTTTTTTGGGGAGTTGCTGCATTCCTCAGACCTTCAAACCCACCAGCAGAGTCCTCTCCACGCCCCCAAGCCTTCCCAAGGTCAGGGAAAGAGAATTCCTGTCGATTTTCCAGTCAGCAGCAATATAAATATTTTTATAATATAAAATATTATAAAAATATAAATATTTTTGGCAGGGATATAAATATTTTTGCCCCACTTGCCACCTCAAGATTCAACCCGTGGGCCTGACAAAACCCAACCCAAATAATTTCTTTATAATTATTATTTTAATTTTTAAAAGCAAGCCCGATATCCCAGTGGTTGCCGAGCTAAAAAAATCCTCAGAATTTTATTTCCAGACACAAAAAAAAAGGAGCAGCGGGGTCATGGAGCTGCTCAGGCACTTCCCCAGCCCTCGGTGACCTGCTGGAGGTGAGCTGATGATGTTTTGGCTGAATTAATTTGCTTCCAGCGAGGAGTTAATCCTTTTTCCTTTGCCGAGGGGAGGCGGCCGCCGTTGTTTTCAGAGCGCTCGGGATAATCCCCGGGCTTCCCCCGGGTTATCGGCGGCACAAAAGCGACAAGCGGCGCTCGGGGATGAAGCGGCCGCGGGAATTTTTGCTTTTCAAGGGTTTCGAGTGTCGGAGCTGCCACAGATCGGGGCTGGGGAGAGCCCGGATTAAAGGGCGAGCCGTGGGTGGGTGAGCAGCGGTGTCTGCCTCACACAAGGGGATTAAACTCGGGATTAAGGCTCGGGTTCCCCCGAATGGCTTCTCCGATTCGGCGCGGCTGTGTGACGGCCGGAAAATCAGCCGCTCTCCCGGGTAATTCCAGGCGGGAGCAGGAATTACAGCGCTCCAAAGGAAAAGCCATTTTTCGGCTGTTAGTCCTGCCTGTGAGATACCTTCTCTCCCTGCCTAATTAGGCCAATTAACAGGAAAATGCACTTCAGGGCCGTGCTGGGAGGCGGCTGGGAAATGCTTGAGCAGCACGAAGGGAGCTCCCGTTATTGCCCCAAACACTGCTCCTTGTGGGATCCCATCCTGATCCCATCCCTGCTCCTTGTGGGATCCCATCCTGATCCCATCCTGCTCCTTGTGGGATCTCATCCCTGATCCCAACCCTGCTCCCATCCCTGATCCCATCTCTGCTCCTTGTGGGATCCCATCCTGCTCCATGTGGGATCTCATCCCTGATCTCAACCCTGATCCCAGCCCTCCTCCTTAAGGGATCCCATCCTGATCCCATCCTGATCCTATCCCTGCTATTTGTGGGATCCCATCCCTGATCCCAACCCTGCTCCCATCCCTGATCCCAACCCTGCTCTTTGTGGGATCCCATCCTGATCCCTTCCATGCTCCATATGGGATCCCAACCCTCTTCCATGCGGGATCCCATCCTGATCCTATCCCTGTTCCTTGTGGGATCCCAACCCTGCTCCCATCCCTCCTCCATGAGGGATCCCAGAGGTTCAGGACGGATTCCCAAGGCAAACCCACTTCCCGGCCTGGGGATCTTTTCCTGATGCAAATTCTACCCCAGAGCCACAGACGGGCTCCTCCTGCCCCCAGGCAGCCCCCGGGAGGAGCTGGGATGGGCCGGATGGGCTGGGCTGGGGATCAGGACAGGGCTGGGACAGGGATTGGGACAGGGACAGGGATGTGACAGGGATAGGGACAGGGCTGTGACAGGGATCGGGACAGGGATGTGACAGGGATCAAAACTGGGCTGTGACAGGGATCAGGACAGGGCCATGACAGGGATCAGGAGAGGGCTGTGACAGGGATTAAGGTAAGGCTGTGACAGGGATCAGGACAGGNTGTGACAGGGATAGGGACAGGGATGTGACAGGGATCGGGACAGGGCTGTGACAGGGATTGGGACAGGGCTGTGACAGGGACTGAAGCAGAGCTGTGACAGGAGTGGGCAGGGCCGGCCCCTGCTGCCCCGGGAACACACAGGCTCCTTTTCAGGGCAGGATTTGCAAGGCCCCGGGGGTTGAGCCCAGCCCACGCTCAGGGTTCATGGTGAGTTCACTCTGCTGTGGCCCCAGGGCTTCACCCGGCACCCAGAGCATTCCAACACATCCATGTGGATTTCGGGCACAGCCCCAAACCAGAGGATCTGAATTCAGGACCCCCCAGGACAGGGAATTTCACCCCCTGAGCTGAGTCCCTACAAACCCTTTACAACTGAGCCCCTACAGACCTTTTACAGGGTGGTAAAAAGTCTCCCCACCCAGCCCCACTGGGGTTTGTCACTGTCCCTGTGGATCCCTCTGGGCTGTCCCACCCCTTCTGTCCCTGTCTGACCCACAGGGTCACACTGGGACAACTGGGAATGGTGGGTGTGCAATTCCATCATAAACCATCTCTGCAGAGGCCTGGGTAAAGTGAGAGCTGGGGGGGCTCCCCTGGAGAGGAGAAGCTCCAGGGAGAGCTCCGAGCCCCTGGCAGGGCCTAAAGGGGCTCCAGGAGAGCTGCAGAGGGACTGGGGACAAGGCCTGCAGGGACAGGACACAGGGAATGGCTTCCCACTGCCAGAGGGCAGGGCTGGATGGGAGATTGGGCAGGAATTGTTCCCTGGCAGGGTGGGCAGGGGCTGGGCTGGAATTGCCAGAGCAGCTGTGGCTGCCCCTGGATCCCTGGCAGTGCCCAAGGCCAGGCTGGACATTGGGGCTGGAGCAGCCTGGGACACTGGGAGGTGGCCCTGGGGCGGCACTGGGTGAGTTTTGAGGTCCTTTCCCACCCAAAGCATTCCCTGATTCTGTGATTCTCTGGAAGGTGGGCACAGCAGCCGTGTGTGCACAGGGATGAGAGATTCCACCAGCAGCACTGCCCTGCCAGAGCAAGATGCACAACGGGGTAACTCCACCCTCCTGATTCCCTCCAGCCAGGGAAAAATCCCACCAGGGATAAAATCCCACAGGATCTCCCTGAACAGGACACAGGCAGAGCGATCCCTGGGGCAGGGATCAGATCCCAGAGGCAGGGATCACACTCCAGGGGCAGGGATCACAGCCCAGGGACAGGGATCACACCCCAGGGGCAGGGATCACACTCCAGAGGCAGGGATCACATCCCAGGGACAGGGATCAGATCCCAGGGGCAGGGATCACATCCCAGGGACAGGGATCACACTCCAGGGGCAGGGATCACATCCCAGCAGTGCCAGTCTCAGCTGCTCTGCCTGGGATTGATCTGAAAGCTGCAAACTCAGCGTTTCCCAGGATTTCCCCCCCTGCTTCCCTTAAAGGCCCCGTTCCATTCCTGGAGCTCTGGGGCAGTTCCACTTTTCTTTAACAGCCCCAAGAAAACTTGACCCTAAATCCTCAAAACCATGAGAGAAAACACCAACCAGTAAATAAATAATCACCCCTAAATCCCAAACTGCCTCACGCTTAAAACCTTGCAGCTTCCAAACCTTTTCCATGAGTTCTGGACTATGCTTTTTATTTTTTTTCTTAATATATTTTTTTTCTTTCCCTCATCCTAAGCCTGCCAGTTGTTTGGAAACACGGGCTGGATGTTGGGAAGGGGGTGCTGGGAGGGAAGGGAACGCTGCTGCCACAACCCGGAGTGAGAAGCGGGTGATTCAGAAATCCAAATCCACATGAATATGGAAATTCAAACCGGGGGAATTCATCCTCCTGCAGCCAAAAAGGCTCCAACACCCGCCGGGGGCTGAGCAGCCACAACAAGGCCGGGGTGGATTGAGGGAGAAGAAATGAAACAGAGGAATCAGCTCCCCAAAAAAGGCTGAGCAGCCACAACAAGGCCGGGGTGGATTTGGGGAGAGGAAATGAAACAGAGGAATCAGCTCCCCAAAAAAGGCTGAGCGAGCTCCGGCAGCAGCGCCTGCCCCGGCAGGACCCCGATCCCATTCCCGGGGAGGGATGGGCTGGGAATTCCCCTCCTGCTGCTGCCGGCGGGGATGGCTTGGGAATGCTGGAACCTCCCCGGGAAATGTCTCTTCTGGGGGTCGCAGCTTCAAAACCTCTTCATTCACCCAAACGTCCCCAAAGCTGCAGAGCTCGGAGCTCTCCGGGATTCCTGCTCAGCTCTATTAATCCATCGCTCCCCTCTCCCCGATTTCCAGCACTGACCCCTCTCCTGTCCATCCCCCAGGACTTCTCCCCACTCCTGCCTTTCCTGACGCCTCCCAAACCTCTTCTCCTTTCCAGCCACAACGCTGCTTTTCCCCAAAACACGCCAAATTCCAGAAAAAGCAGCCCCGAGCTTCCCAGCATCGACACTGAAATGATCCAAGGGTGCATTAAACAAATATTCCCTGTCCTCTAATGTCCATTAGGTTTTTTGGCATTGCCACATAAATCAAAGGATTCTCTTTATTCCAGCTTATTCTCTCCACTTTAAAAAAGAAATGATGCTGCATTTTTTAAGGTGATTTTTTTTTTCCACTGGGAAATAAAAAATAAAAAAAAAAAGCCAAGTTGCAGCGAGGTGGGATCAAAACTATTCCCTGTTCCCATTATCCTGGAGCTGAAGCTCCAGGGTCACACCCTTAGAACGAACACCAGGAAAATCATCCGTGTCCCAGGCCAGGTGGGATGGAAAAATCTGGGACGGTGGAAGGTGGCCCTGCCCATCCACACAGAGGGATTTTAAGGATTATTCCAACCCAAACCATTCCATGATTCTGTGATCTCTCTTTCTCTTGGGATTCTGGATCACCGAAGAATTTGTGGCAGAAATTCTGCAATTCCGATAATTTCCAACGGGACAAAGCCCCTGAAGTGCTGACCAAGGAATGCTGCTCCCAGCTGGAAGTGTGCTGTCCTAATTGTTGGTTTTTTCTCGCTTCTGATGCATTGATTTCTTAACTTTTTATTGATGTTATCTCCATGTCCTTTGGTTTGTTTTCAAAGCCCTTCAACCACCATCAGTAACAAGGAAAATCAAGGGAAACAAACAATGAAAAAGAAAATTTCAAAAAACCTCAGAGAACATCTTTTCATGCTGGGTCAGGTCCCAGAAGTTTCAGTTTTATCCCTCTTAATGATTTCTCATTAAAGTTGATCTTCTCTTTCAGAGGTCCTCACAGCTACCAAGAAAATTTCTGGTTCCTTTTCTATTTCTTTTAACGCTACCATTTAAACCAGACAAGAGTTTGGGGTTCATATTTCTGTCAGTTCAGGATTTCCAGGTTAAAAGGAAAAAAAACCTTCAGGGACGTTTTTACCTGCTGAACATCCCTCTGTTCCAGCGGGATGGGGGGAAGAGTGAGGATGAATAAATTCAGGGAACTGATGATCCCACACCTATGAAAACCACATCACTTTGGGCAAACAAGGATTTCCTGCAACGGAGAACTAAATATTTAAAATCTGCCTTTTTTTTTCTTTTTCCTGGGCTCCACAGATTTGATTCTGAGCCCGAAGCCAAGTGATTGTCACTGGGAGGGTGACTGTCACCTCCCTGCCGCCGCGCCTTGGCCCCGTGCCCGCCTCGTTCGATGCTTTGCTAAAAACGAAGCCCCGAGGGGCAGGTGCAGGGCTGAGCTGCCAAAACACGGAGCCTGGAGCAGGACGGGCAGCAGGGACAGAATCACCCAGCTCTGGGGGCTGGGGGTGCTGGAACTCTGCAGACTGAGAATTTCAGGCTTTTTGTGCTAAAAAACACTGACCCCCCTGAGCAAACAAACACTGCATTTGACCTGAGGCCCTGGAACAGCTCCCGAAACTGAGTGATGGCCCCGGGGCTGTGGGGGTGTGGTTTGAATGGAATTGTGTCATCTCACTGGGTGAAAAAC
>VZDJ01000274.1:1342615-1373022 GCA_008694505.1 Cyanoderma ruficeps | reverse complement strand
AACCTGCTCTGCCCCCTGCCCTGCCTCAGCTGGGCTTTACATTCCCAGGAAACTCCATCCTGAGCTCGGAGCCAGGCTGGCACTGGGAATTCCAGCACACAGATATTTGTATATTTTTTTAGGTAGAAAATCTACAAATATAAGTGTGCTTTATATTGGTTTTATTAACTGACTTCTGAAATAAAACCAGGTGTTTTGTAAAATCCCAGGTTTTTCCACCAGATATTTCCACGGGTGCCGCTCAGGCTCCCTGCTCCAAAAATGATCAAATCGCTGAGAGAATTCAGAGCTGGGCAGGCTGAAGGAAAGCAATTCCCTCCAAAGGAGCACTCACCTGAGATGCCATGAATAACAAATTCATTTTAATCGGGATTACAGAACTCATTAACGGCTGCGCTGTGAATAACCCGAGCGAGGGATCCAACACCCGGCCTGGGAATCCGAAAATTAAACTGGACATTTCCCCTCCGGTGTCTAACTTTCCTTCCAAGTTAAAAGGTTTAAAATCCTAAAATTCTGTCTCCTTGGAATGTCAGAGATCCGTGTCTGTCCCAGGGATACACAGGAGGGATCGGAAGGAGATGTTGCCAATGGATGGAGATCCCAGCTCTGACCCCAGCTCTGCTCCAGGCCAGCCCTTCCCGAGAACTGCCACATTTTCCCATCCATGGATGTCCATCCAGCCCCAGCACCGTGGGCAGCAGGAAAAGGGGGATTCTGCCCCACTCAGAGCTGCCCCACCTGCAGAGCTCAGAATTCCAACATCAGCAGCACCTGGAGCTGCTGGAGAGAGCCCAGAGGAGCCCCTGGAGCCCCTCTGGAGCCAGGCTGGGAGAGCTGGGGGGGCTCCCCTGGAGAGGAGAAGCTCCAGGGAGAGCTCCGAGCCCCTGGCAGGGCCTAAAGGGGCTCCAGGAGAGCTGCAGAGGGACTGGGGACAAGGCCTGCAGGGACAGGACACAGGGAATGGCTTCCCACTGCCAGAGGGCAGGGCTGGATGGGAGATTGGGCAGGAATTGTTCCCTGGCAGGGTGGGCAGGGGCTGGGCTGGAATTGCCAGAGCAGCTGTGGCTGCCCCTGGATCCCTGGCAGTGCCCAAGGCCAGGCTGGACATTGGGGCTGGGACAGCCTGGGACACTGGGAGGTGGCCCTGGGACACTGGGAGGTGTCCCAAGGCAGGGATGGAATGAGATGAGCTTTAAAGTGTCTTCAATCCCAAACCTTTTTATATTTCCATGGTTTTCACCCCCTGCTCACCTGGGTCCATCCCAATGAAAGAACAGAGCAGAGACCTTCAGCTTAATTCTGGATTTTAAGCATCACCTCAAACCCCTCCTGCTCCAGCATCAATTCCCTTTTCCAAGGTGCTCCCAATAAACACAAATCCCACAGCACCAAAACCAGGAGTGGGACTGGAGGAAAATCCCAGCCCAGGCTGGTTCTGTGCCCCAGGAGCTGCAGTTTGGGTGAGGGGGAGCAGGAATTCCCAGGGGATCAATCCCATCCCAGGGTCCAACAGGAATTCCCAGGGGATCAATCCCATCCCAGATTCCAGCAGGAATTCCCAGGGGATCAATCCCATCCCAGATTCCAACAGGAATTCCCAGGGGATCAATCCCATCCCAGGGTCCACCAGGAATTCCCAGGGGATCAATCCCATCCCAGATTCCAACAGGAATTCTCAGGGGATCAATCCCATCCCAGATTCCAACAGGAATTCTCTATGGCACAAATCCCATCCCAGAGTCCAAATCCATCCCAAAATCCAGCAGGAATTTCCCAGGGGTACAAATCCCATCCCAGAGTCCAGCAGGAATTCCCCTGGAGATAAATCCCAGATTCCAGCAGCAGGGAAATGCCTGAGCTCCTTTTTTCTCAGCTGAGGAATTCCAAGTGGAAATTTTCCCTGATGGTTTTTCCTTTCAGCTTTGGAGGATTTTATCTCCTGGAGAAAATATTCCAGGGGCTGCTGCTCTGTCAGCTCCCAGAAAATGCCTCCGTGGGAACAACTCGGATCTCCAGGTGAGTGAAACTCCTCCTGATTTAATTCAGGAATAAACCAAACTCTTCAAATCTCTGAGCCTGAGTTCATCCTGATTTTCCATCTCCAAAAAATGGAAGGCTCAGATCCCACACGGACACCGGGAGGACGTGGAGTGAGGAGGGGGCAGAAACCCCCTTGGAATTTGGACTCCTTCCCCCGTTTATTCCCATTTTTAATGAGGTTTAATTAAGTCAGCAAATTAAAGGTGGGATTTTCAAAGCTCTAAAAGCGATTTAGGAGAATCCAGACCACACAGGGCAGCCCAGGCACTGAAAATCCTCACCTGGTGGAACAAAATCCAGCTTTTCCTGCAAATCAGCTGTGGATTTATCCCAAATAACCCAAAGTGTCCAGGAATTACAGATGATCCCGAACTGAGCACCAGGGCAGGGTTAAGGTCACAGATTCAGATTTTCCTGCCATGTTTACATTCAAACTGTCAAACAAACATTCAAAGTGTAAAGAAAATCCCCAAATTTCCTCATTTTCTGTCTCCCAGCCAGGAGTGGTTGGGCAGAGTCACCCAGTGGTGACACCAAAATCACCCAAATCAAATAATCAACCAAATCTGGCCAAATTCTCCCTTAAAGCTGCAGATCTGTTTAATGTATTTAAGTTAATCTAAGTCTTTATATTGGCACAAGCTGTTTAAAATGATCTCAGGCTTTAGCTGGGTTTAAGCTGCTTATGCAGCTTTAAGGGTTTTAAAAGGGTTTAGCCTGGGAAAAACCCATTTCCCAAAAAGCAGAGTGGGGTTGTTGGGTGGGAGCTTGGCTCTGCCATTTTGCGGGGTTTGGAACAGGGAAAAACGTGCAGGAGTCAAACATTTGACTAAAAATCCGAGTTAGTCAGGATCAAGGTACAAATACTGAGCTTAGAGAGGATTTGGGCCGGCCTAAGTGGGAGGGGAGCGGCAGGACAGAGGGAAAACACCGAGAGCTCGTGGAAAACAGAAAGGAATCCCATTAAAAAATGGCTCAAAAACTTAATCCAACAATTCCACCTTGTTAAGAAAAAGAAGGCAAAATTCCAGTACATAAACCCGAGAAATTCCAAATAAATCCCATCCCAGAGTCCAGCAGGAACTTCCAGGGATACAAATCCCATCCCAGAGTCCAGCAGGAATTCCCCTGGGGATAAATCCCATCCCAGAGTCCAGCAGGAATTCCCCTAGGCTAAAAATCCTGACAGAAATTCTCCTTTCTCTCCTCTTTCCCAGTTTTTTTATCCCCAAAACTCGGCATCACTTCTCATCCATTTTTGAAGGACTCTAGCCCGAAGTGGGGGTCTGAAATCCAAGGCGGTGCTGGAAAAGCTCAAACCAGACCCCACTAATGACACAGGCACTGCTTGGAACAAAACTCCCCTGTTCCAGGGGGTCCTGGAACACAAAAGGGCCGGGAAGGCTCTTCCAGGATGGAATTCTCCCTGCTCAGGTGGATTTTTTGCCAGGACCACGCACAAACCTCCTGCTGCTTCCACCTTCCCACCCTGCTGAGCTGCAGAGTTCAGAGATCCAAGAGGTTTTGGATGGTTTTCAGCCCTTCCTGGCAGTTCCAAACATGCCCCAAGACCCCAGGGCATGTTTTTCCCAGGATTTCTGTGCTCTGGGTGCTGCTCCAGCGGGACACAGAAAGGGGGATCTGACTCTGGAATGTGACACTGGAAGGGACATTTGGAGTCTCCATCCCCCCGGGGGTGTCCAAGGAACCCCTGGAGGTGGCTCTGGGCTGGTGACAAGGTGGGCACTGATGGTCCTGGGGGGCTTTTCCAACCTCAGTGATCCCAAAATTCCCTCCCAGGGAGCTGCTGGGGCAAAACCTGCTCCGGAGCTTGGGCTCAGCACAAAGCCCTGATCCCAGCCCTGCTGTGGGGTGAGGACAAAGCTGGGCCTGGAGTCCCAAAGCAGGGGCAGAGTCACTGCCCAGGGGAGCCGGAATTCCCACCCCAAACCACCGGGAAATCAGGGAAACGCTCCTGGCTGAGGGTTCACCTTTGATCAACACCACATTTAATTCCTTTCAGCTCCTCAGAACACTGAAATTGCCAGCTTCTCTGGGGAGGAGATGGTCTCATCCCTCCCTCCCTCCCTCAATTTCCATCCCAAAACACTGCAAAATCAGGGAAACACTCCTGGATGAAAGCAACACCTTTTACCAACATGTTTCATTCCCTTTAACCCTTAGAGCACCACAATTTCCAGTTTCCCTGGGGAGGGGATGGTTCCAACCCTCCCTCCCTCAAGATCTATCCTTCCCTCCCTCATTTTCCATCCCTCTCTCCCTGAATTCCCATCCCAAAACACCAGGAAATCAGGGAAACACTCCTGGCTGAGGGTTCACCTTTTATCAACACATTTAATTCCCTTTAGCCTCTAAAGCAGCACAATTTCCAGCTTTCCTGGGGAGGGAATGATCCCATCCCTCCCTCCTGAATTCCCATCCCAAAACACTGGGAAATCAGGGAAACACTCCTGACTGAGGGTTCACCTTTTATCAACATATTTAATTCCTTTGAGTCCTTAGAGCACCACAATTTCCAGCTTCCCTGGGGAAGGGAATTGTCCCAACCCTCCCTCCCTCAAGATCTGTCCTTCCCTCCCTCATTTTCCATCCCTCCCTCCTGAATTCCCATCCCAAAACACTGGGAAATCAGGGAAACGCTCCTGGATGAAGGCAACACCTTTTACCAACATGTTTAATTCCCTTTAGCCCTCAGAGCACCACAATTTCCAGCTTTCCTGGGGAGGGAATGATCCCATCCCTCCCTCCTGAATTCCCATCCCAAAACATCAGGAAATCAGGGAAACGCTCCTGGCTGAGGGCTCACCTTTTACCGACACATTTAATTCCCTTTAGCCCTTAAAGCAGCACAATTTCCACTTTCCCTGGGGGGAGGATGGTGCCATCCCTCCCTCCCTGAGCTTCCATCCCTCCCTTCTTGAATTCCCATCCCAAAACGCTGGGAAATCAGGGAAATGTTCCTGGCTGAGGGTTCACCTTTTATCAACACATTTAATTCCTTTGAGTCCTTAGAGCACCACAATTTCCAGCTTCCCTGGGGAAGGGAATTGTCCCAACCCTCCCTCCCTCCCTCAATATCTGTCCTTCCCTCCCTCCCTGAATTCCCATCCCAAAACACCGGGAAATCAGGGAAACGCTCCTGGCCGTGGGTTCACCTTTTACCAACAGTGGCAACATCACGTTTAATTCCCTTTAGCCCTTAAAGCAGCACACTTTCCACTTTCCCTGGGGAGGGAATGTTCCCAATCCCTCCCTCCCACCCCGCAGCAAATGCAAACTGGGACAAAGAACCTTTTTTCCCCCTTTTTTTTGGGCGCTCAGCGCAGGCAGAGCCCGGCTCCGCTCTCATTTACACAAAGATAAAGGCAGCGCATCTGGCCGTGTGGCAGAAGTCTTTAATTACACGCCGGAGCTTATCTTAAATATCTATTTATTGCCACGAGATTGCAGCTTCGCCGATCAACAGCCCGCAGACAAAGGGAGGTTGTGACTGCACATTCAACCTCCAGCTCTTATTCCCACTCCGGAATGCTGCACTTCGCAACTTTCTGGGATATTCGCCTCCTCTGCCCCCTCCTCCACCTTTGCCCCTCACTACCGAGTTCATTTCAGGGTATTTTCAGCCAGGAAAGATGGGCCGTAATGAAGATTTTTATGGTGTTTTTATGCTAAAACGCAGATTTGACCCGGGACTGGGCTCCTGCAGGCAGCACGAGGCCCTGAGCAGCTTCTCCAGCAGCAAAATCCAAATGGATTTGGGGAAAAAAAATGGATAAACACGGACAGGAGCAACAGGAACCTGTTATGGGCAGGGAGCTGGGAAATCACCCTTGGAATTTTCAGTTTCCTCCAGAACAGGCTGCTCAGGGATGGGTTCAGGGCTTCAAATGCACTCAGCTCCCAAAATAAAACTCAGGATATGATGGATATGGGCCAGCTCTTATTCCCACCCTGGAATGCTTCACTTCACAACTTCCTGGGATATTCCCATCCTCTCCCCCCTCCTCCACCTTTGTTTTTCAGCCAGGAAAGCTGGTCCATAATGAGAATTTTTAGCCTAAAATGCAGATTTGACCCGGGACTGGGCTCCTGCAGACAACATGAGGCCCTGAGCAGCTTCTCCAGCAGCAAAATCCAAATGGATTGGGGAATAAATGGATAAACACAGACAGAAATAACAGGAACCCCTTATGGGCAGGGAGCTGGGAAATCACCCTTGGAATTTTCAGTTTCCTCCAGAACAGGCTGCTCAGGGATGGGTTCAGGCTTTAAATGCACTCAGATCCCAAAATAAAACTCAGGATAACGATGGATACGGGATGATTGCAACTTCCTTGTGTTCCTCCTGACCTAGACATTATCCTAAGATTTGGAAAACCCTCCCAAGGGATAACATCCCACCAGGACACAGCACTGGGAAGTGTGAGCTGATGGGCCCCAGGAGGGACCAGGCTCCTGCTGCATCCCAAAATTCCAGTGGGAAAAGGAAAATCAGCCCTGCCAGGTGCAGGCCTCCAGATTCCTGGAGCTTTTGTGCAGCTTTACCCCGACCTGCTGCATTCCTGCATCCAGGGACAGGCTGGAATCCAGCTGGATTCCATATCCCGGGAATTCAGTCACTCCCTGGTGGCTTCCCAGGTGAGTTTTCAGGAGTCCTTTGAGTTCTGTGCATATTCCCTTTATCCTAAAGGCCTGTTATTTATGTCCTCCATCCTTGGGATGATGGAATTGGAGCATGGAATTACATCAGAAGGGAAAGGAGCTGTTCTCGCGGCCCCCCATGAGCACTGGAACCCACACAAGTGGCATTTGCAGCTCTGGCCCCACACAAACCCCACACAAACCCCACACACAAACCCCACAAAACTGCATTTGCAGACCTGGTCCCACACAAAACCCAGACAAACCACACACAAAAACCCACACAAACCCCAAAAACCTGACATTTGCAGCTCTGGTCCCACACAAACCCCATACAAATGGCATTTCCTGCTCTAGATCTACACAAACCCCACACAAGTGGCATTTTCAGCTCTGGGGCCCCACAGAACTGATATTTTTCAGTTCTGGGGCCACACAAATCCCACAGAAACCCCACACATGTAGCACTTACAGCTCTGGTCCCACACAAAACCCACAGAAGTGGCATTTTCTGTTCTAGTCCCACATAAATCCCATACAAATGGCATTTGCTGCTCTGGTGCCACACAAACCCCACAAAACTGGCATTTGCAGGCCTGGTCCCACACAAACCCCACACAAAACCCCACACAAAAACCCCACACAAAAACCCACACAAACCGGCATTTGCAGACCTCGTCCCACACAAACGCCACACAAAAACCCACACAAACTCCACAAAACTGACATTTGCAGACCTGGTCCCACACAAACCCCACACAAACCCCACACAAACCCCACACAAACCCCACACAAACTGGCATTTGCAGGCCTGGTCCCACACAAACTCCAGACACAAACCCCACACATAAACCCCACAAAACTGCATTTGCAGGCCTGGTCCCACACAAAACCCAGAAAAACCCCACACACAAACCCACACAAACCCCACACAAAAACCCACACAAAAACCCACACAATCTGGCATTTGCAGGCCTGGTCCCACACAAACCCCAGAAAAACTCCACACAAACCCACACAAACTCCACACAAAAACCTCACACAAACCCCACAAAACTGACATTTGCAGGCCTGGTCTCACACAAACCCCACACGACCTCGGGAAGTGTCACCCACCCCCTGCCCTGGGAATTGTGTCCTTGGATTCCCTTCAGGGACGGGGGAACAGAAATAATTCCCATTTTTGCAATTTAGGAGCAAAACTTCCAATAGAATTTTTGCTTCCGGGTCCTCTCGACTCCCCAGAGCCAAATTAAATCCCACTGATGGGTACAGGAGTGATAATTAGGAGTGAAATAATGTCATTTTTGCCCCAGGTGAGAAGCACCTTTTGCTCTCACCATCAACCCAAACAGGCTCAACACCCCAAAACCCCCCAATTTATCTGGCTACAACATCAATATCATTATCATTACCCAATTTATTTGTTTAAATCTGCAGTTCTTGCTCTCCTGACCCCTCCATGCCCCTCAGAACCCATTTAGTCTGACCCCTAAATATTTCCCTTCCCTCCCCTTTATTTGCCAAAAAAATCTGTCAAAAAAACCCAGATTTTTGTTTTTTCCCTGCACAGAATTCCTCTCCAATTAATTAATCCAAGTTATAATCAATCAAATATCACCGTGTAGTTTTGGGGACATTCCTGCTGCACGGGAGAATTCCTTTCTTGCCCCAAATTCCCCTGCAGCAAGGAGGTTTTGGGTTTGTTTTCTTTTCAGGAAAAATCTGACCAAACTGCTTTGGAACAGCCCTTCAAAACAAAACAAGTTGTTTGTCTCGGCAATTTGCACTCTCCCATGAAATTCCCCCTGATGCCAGAAGTACAGGAAACAAAAAAATAAATTCAAAATATGAGCCCAAGTACCCAAAGTGGGGTGAAATGAATATCCCTGCAAATGCAGGGACTCTGGAAAGCAACACAGAGGCAGGCAAAGGACAAGAGGGATGAGGGAGGAGGATAAATTTATTCTCATGGATTAAAACACAAAGGGAAACTTGTTGGGGAGGGCTGGAAATGCCTTTGGAACCCGGGGGGGATGGATGGGGGTTCCAGGGATTGGGATGGGGATGGTGCAGCTGAGCCTTTCCCAAGAACCTGCCCTTCTGCACATAAAATTCCATCTAAAATCCAATTTTGGCTATTTCAAACGTCCTGGACCTTTTGTTTTCCAATCCATCCACCAGGAACAAATCCATCCGGGAGCACCCACCGGGATTAGAAAATACACTTCAGCTCTCGAGGCAGCTAAAAAAGCAGGAGAGGAGTTTGGTTTGGCTCCGAGGTGCTTTTCCAAGGCCCCTGAGCTCATCCCTGACATCACCACCAGCTCTTCTCATCCCTCCTTTACTCACTGATCAATTCTGGGCTCGCTGATCCCACAGCATCCCTGCTTACATCAGGATTCGCTCACTGCTGGTTCCTGCGGCCCCCAAATCCCATCCCTGAGTCAGCAGCAGCCCTGGACCTTTCCCCCAGGGAGGCAGGAGATGATCCAGCCATCCACCACGGGCATTTCATTGTCCCAGCTCCTTCCCAAGTGGCAGAGGAGAGAAATATTCTCAGTACTGAAATCTGGGCTGCTCCAGGGGTGGGAAATCCACTGGAAGGGCTGGAATCCTGTGGGATCCTCCTGTGGGATCCTCCTGTGGCAGGAGATGATCCAGCCATCCACCATGGGCATCTCCTGCCCTGGATTTTATTGCCCCAGCTCCTTGCCAAGACCCCACAGGAGCAGCCAGGGGGGCACAGAGAAGCCAGGGACAGACAGATTGTGCAGCACTGGCTGCTCCAGGGGGGAAAAATCTACTGGAAGAGCTGGAATCCCATGGGATCCTCCTGTGGGATCCTCCTGTGACAGGAGATGATCCAGCCATCCACCATGGGCATCTCCTGCCCCGGATTTCATTGTCCCAGCTCCTTGCCAAGGTCCCACAGGAGCAGCCAGGGGGGCACAGAGAAGCCAGGGACAGACAGATTGTGCAGCACTGGCTGCTCCAGGGGTGGAAAATCCACTGGAAGAGCTGGAATCCCATGGGATCCTCCTGTGGGATCCTCCTCTCCCAGCTGCAGGGAGTGGGGACAAGGCCTCATGGGACCCAGCAGCACTTTCAGGCTGGGACCAGCTCCTGGGGACCATCCCAGCAGCAATTCCCGAGGCTCCCTGGGGACTCCAGCAGCACCCCAGACCCCCCTGAGAGCCCAAACTGTCCCAGCCTGTTTAAATGATCCCATTATTCAATTCCAGGTGTGACATTCCCCCTAAAACAGCCCCAATCCCCCTGAGCACCCACAGCCCTGGGGCTTCTCAAACCCCATTTGGCTCCGCAGCATTTCACAGTATCTCCCCTACGGCATTTTCCAGAGCCCACCCAGCAAATAAGGATCTAAAATTAAAAATAAAAAAACAAACCAACCCCAAAACCCCCGGCGAGTGCTGCTGTCTGCAGTTGGGGCTTAGAGTCAGAACTTATTATTTGTATTTTCAATCTGCCAGGGACTCCCACTGAGAACTGGGCCAGGAGGCTCCCCCTCCCTCCCTCCTCCCCCTTTCCCACACAGGAGGAAAAGTAAAGACTCAGAAAGGTTAAAAAGGAACAAAAAAGGCCACGCTGGTCCCCCCCACCCCCAGCACCGAGAGCAAATCCCTGACTTAGGGAGCTGCAACGTTTCCATTCCTGGCATGAAAAACTTTCAGAGGTTTTTAAAGAACTAAAGGGAGAGATGTGGCCTCTGGATCCTGACAGCCCTGCCACGGGAAGGGCGGGAATGTGGTGAAAATGGGTGAATATGGGTCAGGAATAGGAGTAAAAATGGGTGAATATGGGTCAGGAATAGGGGTAAAAATGGCTTAGGAATATGGGTAAAAATGGGTAAATACGGGTCAGGGATATGAATAAAAATGGGTAAATATGGGTCAGGAATATGAATAAAAATCGGTGAATATAGGCCGGGAATATGGGTAAAAATGGGTAAATATGGGTCAGCAATAGGGCTACAAATGGCTCAGGAATATGGGTAAAAATGGGTAAATATGGGTCAGGGATAGGGGGAAAAATGGCTTTGGAATAGGGAAAAAAATGGGGAAATATGGGTCCAAAATATGGGTAAAATGGGGAAATATGGGTCTAAAACATGACTAAAAATGGGTCAGGAATATGGGTAAAAAATAAGTAAATACGGGTCAAGAATATGGGTCCAAATTGAGAAATATGGGTCAACAATATGGGTAAATATGGGTCAAGAACATGAGTCCAAAATATGGGTAAAAATGGAGAAATATGGGTCAAGAATATAGGTAAAAATGGGTCAGGAATATGGGTAAAAATGGGTCCAAAATATGACTAAACATGGGTAGCAAACACCAGCCCTCTGGGATATTTTGGAAGATCCTCTTCAGGTATCCCCACGTACCTTTAAACAGGGAAATAAATCAGGGAGCTGGGCTGACCATTCCAATGCTATCCCACGTTATTCCAATGCTATCCCACGTTACTCCACTGCTATCCCACGTTACTCCACTGCTATTCCACGTTATTCCAATGCTATCCCACGTTATTCCAATGCTATCCCACGTTATTCCAATGCTATTCCACGTTATTCCCATCCTATTCCACATTATTCCAATGCTATCACCACGTTATTCCCATGCTATTCCACGTTATTCCCATCCTATTCCACATTATTCCAATGCTATCACCACGTTACTCCACTGCTATCCCACGTTATTCCAATGCTATCCCACGTTATTCCCATGCTATTCCACGTTATTCCACTGCTATCCCACGTTTTTCCACTGCTATCCCACGTTATTCCCATGCTATTCCACGTTATTCCAATGCTATCCCACGTTATTCCAATGCTATCCCACGTTATTCCAATGCTATCCCACGTTATTCCCATCCTATCCCACCCTGTCCACCTGCACCAACTGAGGCAGCAGCAGAGATTGAGCCAGACACGGAGAGAAGAGTTTTTTAACCCCAAATGGATCCAGAGCTGTTTGTGCTCCCAGCAGCACCAGGCAGACAGACACACCCCCCCCACCGCTGGCCCTATTAAAAATGGGGGATTTGGGTCAATGTTCCTGTTCTCCTGGCACCCACCCCTCCCTCACCAGCTCCACATCCTGAGCGGAGAGAAAATTCCGGGAATTTTATCCAGGTGGAAATCCAGAATTAAACGTGAGGAGGAGGAGGAGGAGGCCTTTCAGCGCTCTGACCCCGTCTCCTCCGGGGCTCCATAAAACTCTCTGCCCCACCAGCAGCTCTCCGAATTCCCAGCAAATCCCCCCCAATTCCCAGGAACAGCCATAAGATGCCGGAGAGGCGTTTGGAGGCCCCGGCCGTGCGTGTTGTGTGTGTTTAGAGGAGTTTTACGACTGTTTCAAGGAAAATAACGACCAGAATCCTCCCCAGGGCCAGAAGAGCTGGGCTGCAGCGCCTGGGATAAAACCAGTTTTATTTCTCTTTCTCAAGGCGGGGGTGAAATGGTAAAAATCAGGAGGACGAGGCGCCACCAATTCCCACCTCAGGTTTTACAGAGATCTCAGAGCAGCTCCTGGCAGGGCTCAGGTGCCACCAGCTCTGCTGAGAACTCGGGGACAAAACCAGCTTCATTCCCCTTTTTCAGGGCGTGTGGAATGATAAAAGTCACATGGATCCAGCACCTCCAATTCCCACCGGCCCCCAAGGTTTTACAGAGATCTCAGAGCAGCTCCTGGCAGGGCTCAGGTGCCACCAGCTCTGCTGAGAAGAGCCTGGGGACAAACCCCGGGACAGACCCCACTGTGTCCTGCCCGAACGCCTGGATGAAGGTTGGGGTTGTGCACGAAGATGTTCGTGGCCCCAGAGGCAGCACAGAAGCCAAAACTCGACAGAGGAGACGCTTTGATAGGAAAAACACCGACTTCCATAAGGAAAACACCACCTTCCATAGGGGAAATGCCACCTTCCATAGGGGAAACAGAAATACCAGCTTCCATAGGGAAAACACCACCTTCCACAGGGGAAACATCACTTTCCATAGGGAAAACACCACTTTCTATAGGGGAAATACCAACTTCCATAGGGGAAACGCCACCTTTCATAGGAGAAACACCACCTTCCATAGGGAAAACACCAAGTTCTATAGGCAAAACACAACATTCCATAGGGAAAACACCAACTTCCATGGGGGAAATATCTCCATAGAGAAAACACCACCTTCCATAGGGAAAACACCAACTTCTATAGGGAAAACACAACATTCCATAGGGAAAACACCATCTTCCATAGGGAAAACACCATCTTCCATAGGGAAAACACCATCTTCCATAGGCGAAACATAACATTCCATAGGGAGAACACCAACTTCCATAGGGAAATAACTACTTTCAATAGGGGAAATGCCACCTTCCAGAGTGAATACATCTCCATAGGAGAAACATCACCTCCCATAGGGAAACCACCAAATTCTATAGGCCAAACACCATCTTCCATAGGGGAGGCATCACCTTCCATAGGGGAAATATCTCCATAGGGAAAACACCATCTTCCATAGGGAAAACACCAAATTCTATAGGCCAAACACCACCTTCCATAGGGGAAGCATCACCTTCCACAGGGAATACATCTCCATAGGAGAAACACCACCCCCCGTAGGAAGAACACCTTCCATCCCCTCCCTCCTCAGCCACCACTCACTCCGGCTTCCTCGGGAGGTTTCTCATCCCGAAGGTTTCCTGGAGCAGAGCGAGTGCTGGGCATGGGGAGGAGCAGCCCAGGGCACTGCCAGGACGGATCCAAAGGAGAGGGAATAAAGCCAGACCCCGCCATGTGCTGTGACAGCTCAGAGGATCTTCGATCTCCAAAAGAAAAATGTTTAAAAAGTATCATTGAGCAAACTCCTGGCACGGCGAGGAATGAATCCTGCAGGAGCAGCAGCTGGCTCGGCACATGGAACACCAGGTTTTGGGGAAACTCAGCACCTGGATTTGTCTTTCAGAGCAGCAGGGCAGGGGACATGAGGTGCTGCTGGCCCCTCATCCGGCCCAAACCAGGAGCAGAGGAATATTCCCATCCTGCTGCCTCCAGAACACATTTTAATCCCATTTTCCTGCACACACACCCCATATCAAATTCTTAATTAAAAATCATCTGCTTTTGCAATGGGGGAGGGACGGACAGAGCAGGCTGCACATTGAGTTTTGGGTTCTTTTCCTCTGCCAGGTCACACATTCCCAAATTCTCCCTGGAGGAAGCCTCAAGGGGCTGCTTATGTAAAATAAATATTTTGTTTCACGTGCTGCCCACCCTCAGCTCGCACAACTCATCGGGGGGAAACTTTTCTTGCAGATCCTTTCCTGAACGCTCAGGCAAAACCCCTCCAAATATCCCGCACAGCCAGAACAGAAATCTGTAACACTGCAACACGCCGAAATATAAACACAAACTTCCAGACAAAGGGCTAATCCCTGCCCCCGGAGGCTCCCACGGCCAGAGGAGCTGGATCATCCCAAGGAGGGCTGGATTTGGCCCTTGGAGAGGCCACTGCAGTCCCTGCTGCAAGCCCGGGCTTGGGAACACGGCACAAAACCCGGCCCGAGCCGCGGGCAGGTACCGCAAGGGGCTGCGGATGCCTCCACCTGCCTCCAACAGCGCGAAAAACTCGGGCTGCCCAGAGGACAAACCTGGCAGGCTGATCCCCGAACGCTACAGCCAAATAAAACCGAGCGGGAGGAGGGAAAAAAAACCCCCAAAAACAACAACCCCAGCGGTTTGTGCAGGGATCCGGCCACCGGCAGGGACCTCGCTGCTGAAACCAGCCTGGCAATGTAAATTTTATTTTTTTTCAATTTCTCTCCGCGCTGTAGCATCAGGGAGCAGCCGCAGGCAGCGGGAAGGGAAGGGATGGAAGCGGCGCAGGCCCCGGGCTCCGGCTGCCGGCGGGGCCCCGGGAGGACGCGGCTGTCCCCGCAGCAGCAACACGTCCCCGAGCCCGTGTCCCCCCGCACGCCCCTGGCCGGCTGGCACGTCCCTGTCACACCCCGCGATCGCCTCCCACCGCCCCCAGCGCTGCCTCNCCTCCTCTCCTCCTCCTCCTCCTCCCCGCACGGTGAGAGAAAATGAAGTTGCTGTCAAGCGACGATAAATTCATGCGACAGCCAGGGCTAATTAAGCGGCAAAGTAGCTGCGAGCGTGGCGGGGCCGCGGCTCCGGGCTGGGCTCGGTGACAGCGCCGGGCTCGCCGCGGGCTCGGGGCGCTCGCCCAGCGCGGTGGCCGCGGCCACCCCCGCTGGGGACGCGGGGACGACGCGCTGGGGACGCCGAGCTGACACCTTCGGGGAGGGAAAAATGGAACCTGGCCGGCTGGCTGGGCACCCACAGCGAGCCGAGGAGGGAGGGAAGGAAGGAAGGAAGGGCGAGAAAAAAATCCCAAAGATCCACGCAGAGAACAACGGCGGAAAAAAAAAATAGCGACAAAAGCCCCCGTGCCTACCTTTGCCGGGGGCCAGCGGGCAGATCCCGGAGCGCTTGGGGTCGGTGGCTGTTCCCTTCTTTATGAAATGTTCGGCTCAGCCGGTGCTATTTGCATTCTTTCATTAGCACCTGTTTCAAGTAAGGAAGGAGAAAGCTCATTGCGAGATCAGCTTCCTCTCCGAATAAATTATTAAAAAAAAATTTAAAAAATAGAGAGAGTGATGCACGCTGCCAAATAATAATAACGCTAATAAAAATCAAAAAAAATACCACATGGATATTAAAGCCCAAAGTAGGCAGTTTAATAATGGGAGGTCTTGCAGGTTGTGAGCATGCTCCAGCCGGAACAAATCCTTCCTCTGTTATTCCTCTGAATAAAAATAAACCACGATCAAGAAACCCAAACGGAAGCTTCCTCCTAGAATCCCTGCTGCTGAAAAATATGTAATAAATTCAGCCCAAAGACGCAGACTCTAATCAGCAGCTGTTTTCTGGATCCAAAGCCAGCCAAAGCCTCTCTTGTCTTTTCCCACTATGAGTCGAGGCCTTTTTGAAAAGGGTTTTAACCTTTTAAAGACACAGCGCACCAATTATCACTTCTGGAGGACTGTCACTCACGGCGCAGGGAAATTAATAAAGCGGCAGCGGTGGCACAGTCGGAGCACGGGGAGGTGTGGTTTGCCCTCCCAGGGTTGCCTCGGGAATATTATTGTATGATTATTATTTTTAATCGGACCCCCCTCCCCTTCGGGGAAATAATAATAATAATAAAGTGCGAACTCGCCAGCCGGCTCTGGGATAAATGCAAAGTCATTATAAAAAGGAGCAGCTGCTGGATTCCCGGAGTTCTGCCGTGGCTCCTCAGTGGGGTTAAATTTGTTGCGAGTGAATTTTTTCGGGGTTAACAGTTTCCAGCCCGGCCGGAGCTGGGAGAGGGTTAACGGCAGGCACAGAGCAGCTCTGTCAAGTGCTTCCCATCAAACCGAGGACCAGGCTGCGAAGTTTGAACCGAGCAGCTCTGGCACAGCAACACCGCGTCCTTCCAGGGCTGGCATTCCGGGTTTTGACCAAACCCGACCGAACCCCCCCCCAAAAAAAAAGAGCTCAGCCCTCCGCTAAGCAGCGCCGTGCGCGGCACAGCTGGCCGGGGACAGCGCCGAGCCATGGGGTCTGGGGGGGGACAGCACACATCCCCCTAAAGCTGCGCGTCCCCAGGCCCCAGGGCAGCGTCCCCCGGCCGTGGTGCCACCGTGCCCGGCCCACCTGGGTGGCGGTGGCATCCTCCTGGTCAGTGCTCGGGGCCATCCCCGGGGTGCTGCGGCTCCTCCGGCCGCTCTCGCCTCCAGCCAGGCTGTGAGCAGCCCCCGGCATGCGAGCCGGCGGCTCTCCCGCCCTCTCCCCCTCCTCCTCCTCCTCCTGAAAAATCATCATATTTCATGTGTGGCTGCTCCAGCCCCGCCAATTGGCTGGGCACTGGCGGGCGGAAATGTCAGCAGCAGCCCGGCATCGCTGCCCGCCCGCGGCCGCCCCGTTCCCCCCCGGGACCACCGGGTCCCGCGGCTGCCGGCACCGCCGGGGGACACGGGGAGAGGGGACTGGGGTGCTCGCTCTGAGCGTTCTCCGCCCCTCCGGCTGGGCTCCGGAGGGATGGAGCTGCCAGCAGCATGACCTTGAGCCGCCGCGGGTGCGGTGGCTGCCGGCGAGGAGCGCTTTGATCCGGCCCGGGGAGATCCGGCACATCTGCTCCGCTCCGGGAGCCGCCCGCCCGCAGCCTGCCCGGGCACAGCGCGGCCGCTCGGAGGGATCAGCCCCGGGAAATGCAGCCTTCCTGCCCTTTCCACCCATTTTCGAGGCGTTTGTTTGCAGCTTGCCCCCGACTTCCAGAGCTTTCTAACAAGATCGGTATCAGTGTTTTCTTGATCTTTTCAAGAGCTGGGATTTGGGAATAGGAGCTTGCCTGAAGCTCCCCTGGCAGTGCCCAAGGCCAGGTTGGACAGGGCTTGGAGCAGCCTGGGACAGTGGAAGGTGTCCCTACCCAAGGGATGGACAGGATGGGGGTTTAAGATCCCTCCCATCCCAAACCTGGGAAGTCTGGGATTCTGTGATTTCTTGGGGAAACTCAAGTCTGGGATTCTGTGATTCCATCCCCAGCTCAAGTGGAGAGACAGCCCAAGACTTCTCCTCGTCTGATCCTTTTCCTTCTCCGAGCGGGTGAGGAATAAAAAAGAAATCCAAGAATCCTGTGGAAACGCAGCAATGGAGTGGCAGATTGGGATAATCGTGAGGAAAACCGGCATCTCCCTCCCCTGCAAACACTGCAAATGGAAGGTGAACACATCCAGGGACAATGGAAAATGTTCTCCTGAGGAACAACGGAGCCTGCTGGGCTCTCCAGGAGTGCGAGGAACAGGGGAAGCACAACAAACCAAAATCCAACTTTTATTTCCTGGCTGCTTACACAAGGATAAAAAAAAAAAAAAATTGCATTGTCACAGAAACTAAAGAGGATTTGAGTGCGGCATTTGTGGCACAAATCAGCTTAGGGAACCTGCCGTTCCCTCCCAGCTGATTGGCAGAAAACTCCGTGGGAAATGGGCAACAGATTGGATGGAAGAGTGAAAGCTCCAAAGCTTCCTTACCTGGCCACGTGAGGAGCAGCCTGGAGCCCAAACCTCATCAGCAGGTGGATCCTCCTGCCGCGGGAGCCTGGCGGTCACCAGGGCCACCATCTCCAGTGTCCCCCAGACCCCGGCAGTGCTGTGGCACAGCAGAGCCCATCACCACTGTGTGTCACTGTAGGCATTGAAACCAGAGAGGAGAAATGAGAGGATCGGGCTGCTGAGCAAAAAAACAACCCCACTGAGCAAAAAAACACCCCACTGAGAAAAAAAAAATCCACTGAGCAAAAAACAACCCCACTGAGCTCTTCATGCTGCTCTTCCTGTCCCAGATCCCAAGAGGAATTCCAAATCCAGACATTCCAACATCTACCCCGGCCTGGGCTGCACTGATGGTCCGAGGCTGTGCAAGGTGCCAGGCACCATCCAGGACAACCTGGGGGAGCTGCTGGAGGTGCTGGGGTGGCTTCACCGCCTGTCTCCCCCCAGTGCCACCCAGGGGAGCCCAGTGTCACCAGGCTGGGCCACCCAGGCCTTGGTGGCCTTCATGGGCCGCAGTCCCCACAGCCACGGGTGACAGAAAGAGCTGGGAGGGTCTGTGGGAGGGTCACCAGGTGGAATGTAGACCCCGAAATGGCTGCTGGGAAAGGGAGAGTGACCATCACCCGTAACTGGGCAACCAGAGTGACCATCAGCCAGAACCGGACAGCCAGAGTGACCATCACCTGTAACTGGGCAACCAGAGTGACCATCACCCTAAACTGGGCAACCAGAGTGACCATCACCCGTAACTGGACAACCAGAGTGACCATCAGCCAGAACCGGACAGCCAGAGTGACCATCACCTTGTAAGTAGGCAACTAGAGTGACCATCACCTTAACTGGGCAACCAGAGTGACCATCAGCTGTAACTGGGCAACTAGAGTGACCATCACCTGTAACTGGGCAACCAGAGTGACCATCAGCCAGAACTGGGCAACCAGAGTGACCTTCAGCCAGAACTGGACAGCCAGAGTGACCATCACCTGTAAGTGGGCAACCAGAGTGACCATCAGCCGGAACTGGGCAACCAGAGCACACAGTCTCCAACCTCCTGCCCCAAATAAATCCACCCCAGTCCCCAAAACAAATCCCAGGGGATCTGAACGATGAGGTTTCCTTTGGGAAAATGGACAATCTTTAAAATCCACCCGTGGTGGCTCTGTAGCTTCGCTGAGCCTCGTCACCAGCCAGGAGCTCCTCCAGGTTCCTGATTTGGGGACCTTGTCCCTCCCAACCGAGCCAAGCCCAAATCTTGTTCATCCCCTGTGAAAATTCAGAGATAAGGCCCAAAATGGGTGGGGGCTCCAAGAGCTGAGCCCTGCCAGGTCTGCTCTTCATTTTTCTCTCCCAGACCATCACCATCCTGCCCTTCCCAACCAAAAGGAGGGATGGGAGATGTTGAACAATTCTTCCTTAAGGTCCTTGAAGCTTCCCTCTGACCCCACACAATTTTTAGGAGTTTCTTTCCAAAACAAAAAAAAAAAGGTGGAGTAGAAGTTGGGGCAAAACCACAAGCAACTGATTCACCCTTGGAAAAAGAAATCAATCAATTCATCCCAAAACCAGGTTTTGCATCCATTAAATAAATAATTCATTTTATACTGGACCAAATCAGCCATTATTAAAGAACATGGGGACGAGAGTGGGTTTTGGGTGCTGGCTCCCTCAATAGAGCAGGGATTTATCTAAACCCCACAGCCGTTCCTAACACACACTCCTCACCCCCTGGGCCGGTGAGTGCTGGGGATGATGGGCTGGGCTCCACGCTGGAGCTGGGACTGCTGGGAACAGGGAGCTGATCCCTGTCCCCCAGCCTGTCCTGAGCCTGGCAGGGGCTGAGATGCTGCACAGGGGAATGTTCACCATGGAATCCTGGAATGGGTTGGGTGGGAAGGGACCTTAAATCCCACCCAGGGCCACCCCAGTCATGGCAGGGACACCTCCCACTGTCCCAGGCTGCTCCAAGTCCAGCCTGGCCTTGGACACTTCCAGGGATCCAGGGGCAGCCTCATTTTCCCTGGACAGCTCAGCCTGGTTGGTTTTGTTTGAAGGAGGCCCAGTCCATCAAAGGGAAATAAAAACCACTGAGCAAACCAGAGCCCACATGGTCCCAACCTCTCTGTTTTTGTACAACTCTCAGCCCTCCTCCTTTTCCCTGCTGTTCCTTCCAGGGATGGACACTCTGTGGCAGCAAACTGTGACCCAGACGTGTGCCTGGGATCCCCAGCCCATCATCTGCCCTGATTTTAAGATGCAGATCCCCAAGCTCATCCACACACCCAAACGAACATTCATTAACAGATTGAAGAAGAGCAAACCTCTACAAATATTTGGATTGTTACTTCTGTGCTCCAAATTACCATCTGATGCCAAATGATGGGTAAATCACAGCAAATTCAAGTTTCAGATTAGAGAACTGGGGATTTTAGGAGAGCTTTTCCTGTTGAATTTCCCCTGAGCCCACAGCCTTTTCAGGTCAGAAACATCTTTGTCTGCTTGACTAAAAACTGATATAAACCCCCACAATGAGATAAAGAATGTCAGAGCAGAGCAGGGAGAGCCAGAAAAGCTTTGTGGCAGTCCCTACACTGCAATATTCGGCCCCTCAGTGCGTCCCTGGTGACAGAGCATCAATTCCCCGAGCTCCCTGAGGCCACAGCTCCCAGGTGTTTATTGATCCCTCACCTCCAGGGAGTTTGTTTATTAATCCTTCATCTCCAGGGATTTTGTTTATTAATCCTTCATCTCCAGGGAGTTTGCTTATTGATCCCTCATCTCCCGAGGTGTTTATTGATCGCTCACCTCCAGGGTGTTTCTTTATTAATTCCTGATTTCCAGGGTGTTTATTAATCCCCCATCTCCAGGGTGTTTATTAATCCCTCATCTCCAAGGATTTTGATTATTAATTCCTCATCTCCAGGGTGTTTATTAATTCCTCGTCTTCAGAATGTTTGTTTATTAATCAGCCATGTCCATGGTGTTTGTTTATTGTTCCCCCATCTCCAGGGTGTTTATTAATCCCTCATCTCCAGGGATTTTGATTATTAATTCCTCATCTCCAGGGTGTTTATTAATCTCTCATCTTCAGAGTGTTCGTTTATTAATCCCCCATCTCCAGGGTGTTTACTGATCCCTCATCTCCAGGGATTTTGATTATTAGTTCCTCATCTCCAGGGTATTTATTAATTCCTCATCTTCAGAATGTTTGTTTATTAATCAGTCATGTCCATGGTGTTCGTTTATTGATCCCCCATCTCCAGGGTGTTTATTAATCCCTCATCTCCAGAGATTTTGATTATTGGTTCGTCATCTCCAGGGTATTTATTAATCCCTCATTTCCAGGGTGTTTGTTTATTAATCCCTCATCTCCAGGGTGTTTATTGATCCCTCATCTTCAGAATGTTTGCTTATTAATCCCTAATTGCCAGGGTGTTTATTAATCCCTCATCTGCAGGTGTTTGTTTATTAATCCCTCCTTCCCATGGTGGATATTTATTGATCCCTCATCTCCGGGGATTGTGTTTGTTAATCCCTCACCTCCAGGGTGTTTATTGATCCCTCATTTTCGCTGTCTCCCACCAGTCCTGTGCTGCCCAGGGCAGGTCCTGGGGCTCTCCCAGCGGCTCTCACCGGGGTTTGGGTGATCTCAGCTGGCAGGAGAGGAGGAGGAGAGGAAGCAGCTCCTTCCCAAGGAATGTTTTCTCGAGGTCTGACACCAATATTTGCAGTTGGGTGGATCCCAGCGTGATCCTGCCCCGGTGCCAGCCCCAGGATGGGCCTTGCTCAGGGCTTGGTTCCCCCTCCTTTATTCAGAGCCTTGTCCTCAGCCAGGCTGTGTAATTCCTGCCTTATCCCCCTGCAGCATCCCCATTAGCCCAGCCACAGACAGCAACCTCAGACCATTCCGAGCAGGAAGCGGCGTAATCTGCCGTGCATTAGAGGTCTAAAAAAACCCTGCCTAATGTTCCAGGAGCCTCAAGCTGTTAAGCCACTGCTTAACTCCAGTAATTCGCCAGGAAGCCTCTCCCGTGGCACAGCCACCGAGTTGTTTGCATTTTCTAATAACCAGCACGTGGCCAGGGCGTTTAATGAGTTCCCGAAATAACCCGACCAAAAGGCAAAAAATCTGACAGGTTTGGCTGCCCAGGGAGGGGGGAAAAAAAAATCATAATTGAAATAGTGAATGAGGAGGAGAATGAAATAAAGGCTGGAGGTGAGTGTAAAATCATTTAGGAGGAGCAAGGAGGGAGTTGCTTTCCTGTCCCCAGGGGGGTTAAGTGACAGGAGGCACCTGGGGCTCTCCAGCCCTCTTCCCACTTCTGGTCAGGAATTTAAGGAATTCTGATCCCTCCTCTTGGATTCAACCCAGTGATGATTGAGAAGAGGGACCAGGAAAATCACTGGCTTTGGTACTGATGCCTCGTGGTGTGATTCCAGAATTGTCTTTTTCCAAAGTGCGAGTGGAGGGATCAGAATTCCTAAAATGGTGTGGGGAGAAAAGGGAAAAGGGTCTGCAGGTCCCGTGAGCTCCCTGCTGCAGGCACTGGGCCGGATAACCACGGGGCCCCTTCCCACTTCTCACCCTGCATCATCAGGAATTCTGATCCCTCACCTTGAGTTCAGCACAGGGATGATTGAAAAGGAGAACCAGGAAAATCACTGACTTTGGAACCACTTTCTCCTCTGTGAGCATCAAAGCACAGCCCAGATGTTGCTGATGCCTCGTGTTATTCCAGATTTGTACAAAAAGTCCAAGTGGAGGGATGGAGGGGATGAATGGTGTGGGGAGAGAAGGAGAAGGGTCCTGGGAGCTCCCTGCTGCAGGGAGGATGGATAACACATGGTCCCCCTTCCCACTTCTCATCAGGAATTCTCATTCCTCAGCTTGGATCCGACTCAGTGAGGATTGAAAAGGAGAACCGGGAAAATCTTTGGAACCACTTTCTCCTTTGTGAACATTAAAGAACCTCCCAGATGTTGCTGATGCCTCACTGTGTTATTCCAGAATTGTTCAAAATGTCCAAATGGAGGGGATGAATGCTGTGGGGAGAGAAGGGAAAAGGGTCTGCAGGTCCTGTGAACTCCTGGCTGCAGGGAGGATGGATAACCACAGCCCCATGTCCCAGCTGGGTCTGGAATTACCACTGATCCCCAAGGACCATCACCAAGGCGGATCCAGTCTGAAAATTCTGGAAAAGCCTGAGGTTTAAATAGTTTGGGGGTTCATTTTAAATCCAAGCAGGGCTGTGAGTTTATCTTCTGTTCATCCTCCTCCAGTCCAGCCCCCAGTGTCCCACTGCAGGGAAAGCAGCAAAATCCAGGGACAGAAACTTCCTTTGGAGCAAGGGAGAGCCAGGCAGTGCCAGAACTGCTCTGGGTGTGGATGGGAATTCCAGCTGCAGAGCTGGGCACGTTCCTGGGGCAAAGAGGGGCTGGGCAGGGCTGGAATAGGATCATCACCAGGAATGGGAACAGGATCATCACCAGGGCTGGGAACAGGATCCTCACCAGGAATGGAACAGGATCCTCACCAGGAATGGGAACAGGATCATCACCAGGAATGGGAACAGGATCCTCACCAGGAATGGAACAGGATCCTCACCAGGAATGGGAACAGGATCCTCACCAGGAATGGGAACAGGATCATCACCAGGGCTGGGAACAGGATCATCACCAGGGCTGGGAACAGGATCATCACCAGGGCTGGGAACAGGATCCTTATGAGGCTGGGAACAGGATCCTGATCAGCTTGGGAAGAGGATCCTCATGCGGTTGGGAACAGGATTGTCACCAAGGTTAGGAAGAGGATCCTCACCAGGGCTGGGAAGAGGATCCTCCTGAGGTTGGGAAGAGGATCCTGCTGAGGTTGGGAAGAGGATCCTCCTGAGGTTGGGAAGAGGATCCTCCTGAGGTTGGGAAGAGGATCCCCCTGAGCTGGGAATCTGGGGCACAGAACACCTCCCCCCTGCCCCGGGCCCTTGGCAGGGTGACCCGGGGGTCCCTCAGGCCGTGCCCAGCTCCCGGGGGGTTTGGGTGTACCCACGTGCCTCCACCTGGAAGGACACTTGGAAATTTTGGAGTCCCCCCAGTCCAGAAGTTTGGGGAGTGGGGCAGGCCGAGCTGCAGGCCAGAATTCCACCCTGAGGATGATCCCTGGCTCAGGGCCTGCTCTGACCTCTGGGCCTGCAGGAGTGGAGAGCGTGAGCCCAGCCAGGAGCTGACAGCAGCCGCAGGCAGGAGCTGCAGGAGTTGGACTTTAAAAAGTAGAATAAACACTGAGCTGGGAGATTTCACCAGAAATGTTGATTATATACACCAAAAAAAACCCCAAAAAATGTCCATTTGACATTCTGTGGACCAAACCCTGGGACAATTCCATGGAATTCCAGTGCCCGTGGCAGCTCCAGAGCTGCACTGGGACCAGTACAGGCACTGGGCCCCATCTCCATCCCACTGATGGATTTGGGATCGACATCTGATCCCAGGACACCCCCCCTGCACAGCCAGGCCGGGCTCAGAACTCCCCCAAATTTCATTTTCATATTTAAATATTTCTACACATTTCATCATTGGGGTTTGAGGATTTTTTTAGAGTGTTTTTGGTTGGTTGGTTGGATTTTGTTTGGGTTTTCTTTTTTTTTAACAGTAGAAAAGAAGAGCCAAGAAAAATCTGTGATTATCCTTTTTTTTTTTTTTTTTTTTTTTTTNTTTTTTTAGCTTAAAACCTGCCCAAAGATTTCATTTCAAATCGGGCTCGGGGAAAGTAAATTACGTTTTGGCCAAAGGCCAAGTCCTGAATTTCTAATTAATTGAATCAAACTTTTTCATAGTGGAACCCTTGATAATTCCTATAAGCAATTTCCCTGGAAAGGCAGTCAGGGAGAGCCCTGCACCAAATCAGACAGAAATGAGCAGGGAGTTCAAAGGATTTGTTCTCATTAACCCTGGAGAAAATGATTTCAGCCAGGAGCTGAGCGGCAGCCGCAGGTAGGAGCTCCAAAAATGGATTTTAAAAGGTTGAATAAACACCGAGCTGGGAGATCTGGCCCGAAATATTGATTATTTACACCAAAAATATGCATTTGATATTGATATCAAGCAGTGACCAGCGCAGGGGGAATTCAAGTGTGGAAAAATTTGGGTCTCTATTAAACCAACTGATTAAAGCTGGAATTAACAGCCCAGCTTACCTAAAACCTGTTTTTATCAGTCTCAGCAGCTGGTCCAGTGAAAGACGTGGCCAGTCCTCAGGAACTCCTGGGGTGGGATAAAAACAACCCACGTCTCTGGTGCACACCAAGAATTGGCATTTGGGATAAAATAACAGAAATCCTTGTTATTTATCAAGGAATAGCTGCTTGATCCCCAGCTAAACAGCTCCTGCGGAAGCAGAAATTAAAGAAATGAATGGAAATCTCTGTTGCAGGAATAATTAATTGGTTGAAGAGCTCCAGAACACTCAGGGGACTTGGAGGTCCCTGAGGGGGAGAAATTCTCTGCCCTGTCCTGGAGAGGTCCCACTGCTCCTCCCCTTCCCAAAAATGATCCCAGGGCACCCATTCCATGGAATTTGGGGGCAGATTTGGCTCTGCAGGATCCTCCAGCTGGAATCTGCCCCAGTGGTGCTGTTTTATCACCAAATATTCTCTTTTCTTTTCCTCATCAAGGGGGTGATCCTCGGAGTTTCCCGGCGGGAAAAGCCTCTCCCAGGAATGCTGCCAGACCACAATTCCCAACTCCTGAAGGATGGGATGAAGAATCAGCCCCAAGAAAGGCCTGGGATGAACAGGGAGAGCAGGAATTTGGAAATCAGGGCCCCCCCAGTTGCCCTCAGGCATTCCCAGTCCCGGGTGCCTCATGTCAATAATGAATTAGTTAAATTTATCAACTAACTTTATCAACGAGATTATTATTATAATTATAAACTATAAACAATAAAGAAATAAGAAATAATATACAATAAATTTATAAATTAACAATTATTATAAATTAATCAACTAAATTAAGAATAAACCCAGAAAATTGTAAAATGCACCTTTGGTTCAAGGAAAAAAACTCTTATTAAAAAAACAAAAAACAAAAACCTTCTCTGTTTAGATAAGCTCAAGGATGGGAACAGAGAGGATGGATTTCTTTAGCACTGGGTGTAAAATTAGCAGGAATTGGCATTTTGGAAAAAGAGGAGGTGGTGGAAAATGATGCAGGAAAGCTCCAGACTGAGTGGATTCAATCTCTCTCAGAAGATGCAAGAAAAAGCCAAGAAAGGCAAAAATAAAGGATCCCAAAGGAAGTTAAAAGGAAAGAATCCCAAAGTAAGCTGGATCTCAAGGANGGAAAAAGGGAAAGGGAAGGGAGAAAAGGGGAAAAGGGAAAGGGCAAAAGAAAAAGAGAAAGGGAAAGGAAAAAGGGAAAAAAGGGGAAAAGGAAAAGAAAAAAGTATTTAGAAACAGCACTGGGAGCAGAGACCTGAAGTGAGTCCTTCTTAAACCTATCCAGGAGAATTATGGATTAAAAAAATCCATAAAAATCGTGGAGGAAACAAAAAAATCCCGAGGTTTTGTCAGGAATAAACACCCAGCTGAGCACGGGAAGCCGCCAGGCTGTGGAAGCCGAAGCCAAGCCCAGCCTAAAGCACAGGCAGAGCTGCAGTCAGGACTGAGCAGCTGCTCCTGAGCCCAGTTTTCCCTCGGGGAGGGTTCGGGGAAGGTTCGGGCTGTGAGGAGGAGGCTGGAGCGGATGTGGCACCGAGGCCTCTCCCGCGTGGCCGGAGATCAACGAGGCCCCCTTGGCTCTGTTTGGTCCAGCAGGAACAGAACAATGTGAAATATCCCAGGTGAGGTTTCTCCAGTCCCTCCCCGGGATTCCAGCCCGGTCTCTTCCAGCTTTTCCAGCTTTTCCAGCCCCTCTCCCCTCCCCTGCCCCGTGTTCCCTTCGGATCCCGCGGCTGTTGAGGCTTCCCGGCCTCCTCCTCCTCCTCCGCCTTTCCCCACGGATCACGTCCCCGTTTGCCAGACAGATCCCGCTTTTCCAGACAGATCCCGCTTTTCCAGACAGATCCCACTTTTCCAGACTGATCCCGCTTTTCCAGACAGATCCCACTTTTCCAGACTGATCCCACTTTTCCAGACAGATCCCACTTTTCCAGACTGATCCCACTTTTCCAGACAAATCCCACTTTTCCAGACAAATCCCCTTTTTTCCACCTCTCTGTATCCATAAATCCCCTCCAGGCCGTCCCTTTTCCTTGGTTTTCATCCTTTCAGATCGTGATTTTCCAGGCCAATCCCACTTTTCCAGACAAATCCCGTCTTTTCCACCTCTCTGTATTCACAGATTCCGTCCAGACGGAATCTTTTTGCCCTTATCCATAGTTTCAGATCCCAGTTTGTTATTCATTCCTTTCCCCAGGAGGGACTTCTTCTTGCTGTCCCTCTGCTCTGACCAATGTGAGTGAAGAGGTTTGTCTTTGTGTCACCAATCCAATTGGTCTGTGTGAAATGGTATAAAAGGGAGACACATCCCAAAAATAAAGGAGCCATTTTCAGCCTTCTGAAGTCAAAGTTCTGTGTCGTTGTGGTGTCAAACAGAATCATATCCCAGCCCCAGGAACTGGCACTGCTGGGGCTGGATCCCCTTCCCAGGGAGGTGACAGGTCCCTCGTGTCCCCCACACTCACAGCCAGACCTTTCCCTGGAACAGCCTCAGGAGCCTCATTCCATAAATCCATTTATTCCCAGGGCAGTAACACAGGAACAGCCCCGAGCTGCTGCCTCAGAAGAGGGACCCCAAAACACCGCCCTGATTCCCCACAGCCCCACAAATAATCCTAAAATCCCAACTGCTCCAAGTGCTGGGATGTCCCTCCTGAGCTGTGGATGTCCCTGAGTGTCCCTCACCCAGCTGTGTCCAGGTCCCTTTGTTGCCCCCAGGGTTGGCAGATCCCACCAGAGCTCAACCTGTGCCCCCCAAAACCCCTCACCACTTCCTTTAAATTCTGAGTTCTGTTTCTTCTCCAGCAAATTCCAGGGGAAAATCCCCAGGAAATGGAGATTCCTTTTGGGCCTGGCTCTTCTTCTCATCAGTTCTTTCAAGCCCAGCAGCAGCAGTGATTCCACGTGGGATCACTGAATTGCGTTTGAAATTAAAACAGACGCCGATCCTGCATCCCAGAGAAGCTCATCCCATCCCTGGAAGTGTCCAAAGGCAGGTTGGACAGGGCTTGGAGCAGCCTGGGATGGTGGAAGATGTCCCTGGCCACTGGGTGGGATTTCCAACACGAACCGTTCTGATTCCGTGATTCCAACAGGATTTCTGAAATTATCCATTAGCGCACACTTAATTCGCTTTATTGAGTCCTGAGAGGGACCACAGCCACAGATGGGCCTCACAATAAAACAACCCCTCCTAGTCAAGATCCCTGGATAAAAATAATGAGGATTAAACAGGATATTCCCATCTCCCAGTGCCACCACACCTTTCATTTCCCAGAAACGTTTCATTTTCCCCCTGAATTGCACAAACTTCTCCAGAGGATTCATTATCCAGCAGGAAAACCAAACTGTCCCTGGTGACCTTCTGCAGAAAGGGAAAAAGGCCTCAGGGCAGGGTTTGTTTGGTTTGGTTTGTTGTTTGTTTTTTTCTGGATTGCTTTTGTTATTCAAAGAAAAACTTTTAACTGTTCGATAAATCAGCCAAGGGGAGGGGGCGGGTGCAGCCGTTTGTCAATAAACTCACACAAGGGACAAGGAAATCTGGCAAAGGAAGGCAGAGGTTTCCCAGGTACCTCAGGAATGTTATCCAGGGAAATTGGATCCAGAAATAGAAAAAATAGGGTTGGAAATGAACAGGGTTTTTAAAAGGAAAAGCAGCCAGGAGTGGGGAAATGATGAGCTGGCAGGATGGGATCAAAATTCACATCACACCAAATCTCTTGCAGGGCTCTGCCCCAGCTGTTTGTGGTCTTCATTCCGGTGCCTTCCTCCCGTTCCCGGCTCACACCGTTTCCCTGGAGTGCCTCTGCTGGGAGTTTGAAAATATGATCAGAGTGAAACTGTCAGGAGGATGAGGATGGACTTTGGGCAAAGGTGAGCTGGAGCCAGAGCTCCATCCCAGCACAGGAACCATTTCACATCTCAGGAACGTTTTCACATTAATAAAATATTGGAGATTCCCATTCAAATATTGCTCCAACCAGGTTTAAACCCCAAGCCAAGGAAATCCTGGGGTGTCCAAGGATCCTCGAGGCTGCCAGAGCTCCAGGAGCCTCTGGACACCACTCCAGAGATGCCCAGACTGGGATTGTTGGGGGGCAGGAGCTGGGCTGGATCATCCTGTGGGTCCCTCCCATGCAGGACATTCACTAAATCTATAATAATAAAGTTTTAAACCCACTAAACTCACCAGAGCTCAGTGAGGAGCAAAATTCCCTCACCAAGGCACTTCAGAGGTTCTGGAATTTCCCCCTGCACATTCCCACAATAAAATATTCATTTTCCCCCTCTGTTTCTTTGAGTTTCATCCTTTGCAGGGCGATGACGCTGTTTGACACCACAACGACACAGAGAGATTCAGGAGGCTGGAAATGACTCCTTGATTTTTGGGATGTGTCTCCCTTTTATACCATTTCACACAGACCAATTGGATTGGGGACACAAAGACAAACCTCTTCACTCACATTGGTCAGAGCAGAGGGACAGCAAGAAGAAGTCCCTCCTGGGGAAAGGAATGAATAACAAAGTTACAGTTACAAAAACATTTCTCCTGTTTGCAGAAAATTCCCTGGGAAAAAAAAAAATTAAGAAACTAAAACATCTCAAGCACAAAACCAAAACTACGGGGCTCTGCCAGTGGTTTGCTGCTCTCCGAGCACCAAATTGGGAAGTTTTAATTAGGCAGAAGTTCTGCTCCCCGAATACCCAAAGCTGCCTGCGTTGGCTCTGGGAGGTCAAACTCTGGATTCTCCACGGAAAATCGGGAAAAACATTGGGAATGAGGAGGAACTGCAGACCTGCCAGCCCAGCCTGACAGGCAATGCTGAAGAGTTCCCCTCTCTTTTAAATAATTGAATTTAAATTCTTCCTAATGCAGAAATTAATTGACTCTCTTTAAAAGCCCAGCGTGTTGTCAGGCGTTGGAGGAGCTCGGCTCGCTGCTGCTGCTGCTGCTCCCGGTGAAATAAAAATAGCAATTCCTGGCACTAAGAATAGCCCGAGGGAGCAGCTGATCCCTGTCACCTGCCCGGGCTGTCCCGGCACCCGCGTGTCCTTCCAGCAGCGGGGACAGCAGCACCTCCGGCTGGGGACGGGCACAAGGAGCCAGAAAACGAGGGAAAACCACCCAAAAATGCAGGGAAAACACACAAAAATGCAGGGAAAACACACAAAAAATGCAGGGCAGTGACCCAAAAATGCAGGGAAAACACCCCAAAAATGCAGGAAAACATCTCAGAAAAGATACAGGAAAATGACCCAAAAATGCAGGGAAAACCACCCAAAAGAGATGCAGGGAAACCACCCCAAAAATGCAGGAAAACCACCCCAAAAATGCAGGGAAAACACACAAAAATGCAGGGAAAGCACACAAAAA
>VZDJ01000274.1:1301704-1335773 GCA_008694505.1 Cyanoderma ruficeps | reverse complement strand
CAGTCTGGGACATGAAAATTCTTCCTGGGCTGTTTTGTTCCTTTTTTTTGTCGCTATTACCCCAGGGTGTTATCACTGCCAGACTGGGCCAGCTCGAATATCACTCAGAATTGGGATCAAAGTAGAGGAAAAAAGGGAAAAAAAGCAGGAAAATGGAGCTGTTGGGCCTCCCACAGGTGCTCTGCAGTGACACCCCCCGAAGAAAAGGAGAGCAACGTGGGTTTTGGTGGCTTTTAGTGCAGATTTATTACAAATTAATTCATGATGCAATAAGTTAATTAAGTTTTCAGCTCTGGCCCTGCCAGGGAGCTGCAGCATCCCCCAGCTTCAGCCTTGAATAAAATAACTAATAGGAATAATTATAAATTATAAATAATTAAATGTCCTTATCTGAAAAAATGAAGAAGGGTCAAGCCTAGGGGGGTCTGTGGGGGGATTTCTCTGGAATTCTCAGGATTTCTCTGGAATTTCTCAGGATTTCTCTGTCCAAAATATCTCAAGATTGGCTGAAAGAGAAACCCATGGGTGACCCTTGGGATTCCTCTTTGGGGTTGGGGTTCCTTCCTTGGCATCCCCCCTTGGGTTTGGTCTCTTTCTTCCTCTAAGGGAAAGCTGAGGTTAAACCAGGGCTGGAGTCTTAAAAAAAGGGATAAAAACTCTCCCCAGCCTGCAGGAATGATGAATTCCTGATGTTTTTAAGGAACTTTGAGGGAAATTTCCCAGGACTCCCCACTCTGAGGTCCAACACCATCACCCCTGGACTAACAAAGCTCTTGCAGACATTTGATTCCTCAGGATTTTGCAGAGTCTCCATCAGACTTTACCTCATTAAAATCCCGTCTCATTTAACCTCCATTGTGTCCCATTTCCCAAAATTCCAACCATTTTTGGACAGAAAAACCAGGATCAACTTTCAGGGCATTTTCCCTGCCCTCTTTTTGAACACAAACCTGTTTTTTGGGGTTTTTTTCCATGGAGAAGCCTCCAGGTCAGAGAGTCAGGACACAAAATCTGATGGTACCACGGGGAGATCTGAACATCAGCAAAGATCCTGTTCCAAACTGTCCATCTTCGTAGGACAATCAGGAAATTTGGGGCACCAACTGAGATTTTTTGGGCATTTGGAAGACGCTCAGCTGGGAGAACCTGACACAGCAGGATGGAGTGGAGGCAATGACCAAACATTAATAGAGGGATTCATAGAAATAATAGAATTAAAAATGAATAGGATTTTAAAATTCCTTAACTCTTTTTAAGACACGTGTGGAAAGGGTTGGATTTTGTGTGGTTTGTCAGGGTAGGAGGACCAAGCGAGGTTTCCCAGCTGTTCCCGAGGTGAGGAATGAGGCCACGGGCATGGTTTGAACCTTATTCCCCAAATCCCACACCGGGATCTCCCAGGACAAGCCAGAACCAGCCCAGGGAGGTGAAGATCAGGCTCTACCTTGCACTCCCGAAGAAAACCCAGAAATTGCTCATTTAGGAGAGAAATTTAATTAAACTGCTCCATTTTTCAATCGCGCTGTTTAAACACAGGAACGAGAGGCTGGGGTTTTATGGATGTCAGGAGGAACATCGGCTCCAGGTTCCGTGCAAACCACAGAGGAAGTGTTTTCATTTCCAACCTGCAGCGTTTCTCCTCAGCTGAAATAACCATTTTTTTTTTTTTTTTAGCCTCTTTGTGCTCCCAGAAGCCCAGAAATCTGCAAGGCTCCCAGATTTTAATTTACCAGGAGGTGTGAGAGAAGAAACACAGAATTCCCTCTTTTCCTGCTGCGTCCCTGAAAGTGGGAGCCTCTCCTCCAGGAATGGGGCCTTAATGAGCCATCCCTTTTTTATTAATGAACTTTAGGAACGTTTCTTTATGCTGGTTTCATTATATTTTTTTTTTAATCGGGTTATTAAGCAATTTCAAGCACCAAAGTCTGGGTCGTGGGAGGTTCTCCATCAATTCCTCCAATTAATTGGAGCAGCCTGGGATGGTGGGAGGTGGCCCTGCCCATGGAAGGGGTGGAATGGGATGGGACTGAAGGTCTCTCCCAACCCAAACCAGTGTGGAATTCTGAGAAATCTTTACTCATCATTATTTAGCTGTTGGTAACGCTTTATCCTGTCACCAATTTAAGGGTTTTGGGGAAAAAAAAATTTGAATAATTACTGGACCTTGATTTGGTCAGCAGGTTTGGAAACCTTCAGTGTCGCCCTCCCAGGAGCCAGGATTGATCTGGAATCATCCCAGGTTTTCATTTCTACTGGGAAAAGAAATGTCCCCGTGGAATGAAGGATTTTGGGGACACTACTTATCTCCTCCACCAGCCTTATCTCCCTCCCAGCCCCGAGATAAGGCCCAGGAACTTGGGACACACCCAGGAGTTGTCCAGTCCCATTCCCCAGCACCTCCAACCCTGAATTCCAGGCGTTCACAGCTGTCCCAGCTCCTGCTGGATTATTTTTTCCCTTCCCTTCACCACAACCATTATTCAAGCCTTAATTATACCCAGCAGTTCCTCAGCAATGACAGAGCCTCAAAAAATCCCAGAAACCTGGCTTTTCCTATAAAAATGGGAATCCAAAGTGTCCTGTCCTGCCTTGGGATGATTCCAGACCGGAGCAGGGGTGGGAAATCAGAGGGAAGGAGCTGCAGGGTCACTGCTGCCCTTCCACTGGGGAAATCTCAATTTCGTTTCCACTCCCAGCCCAGGCAGGATGGAATTGAGTTTCCTTCCAGCCCCCACTGGAATATTTCCCCCCTCTCCTCCCCGTGGCCAGGAATACAGTGGGAATGCTCAGGAATGTGGGATGGAAGGTGAGGATGCTGCAGGAACAGGGGGTTACGAGGTGTGGCAGAACCAGCCCAGGGCTGTCCTGCCTGGGCCTGGCACAATTCCAAAGGCTCCTGGCAGCTGGATTTGCTTTAATGGGAACAGATTTTCCCAGAAAACAGGAGCCCAGCATGCCCAGCAGTTCCTTTTCAAAGGGGTGCAGTGAGGAAATGTGGTTTTCCCTCCTTTGCAAAAGGGCTGAGCCTGGTTTTAATTTAACCCCTTCCACACAAACAGGGCCACACCTTTGGGAAATGGGGAAGATTTCACAGGAAAGAGAGGAAGCAGCTGCAGCTGCTGCCAGCCACACAAAGGAACAGCAGGGAAGGTTTTCCTGGGAAAAGGGGAGGCAGAGGAAAGCCCTGATCCCAGCTGGGCCTGGCTGGGATGGAGCTGAGCTGTGCCCAGCACTCCCCAGGGATGGATGGGACAGAGGGAGAACCGAGGGGGCTGCAGGAATGGTCTGGGAAAAAATGGGAATTTTCTGCCTGTGCAATTGCAGGAGCTGAGTGGGCTGGAGGTCTGGTCCTGACAAAACCAGGATTTTTAGGCCTGTGGCATCCCAGAACTTTCCTGTGAAATCTCCAAGCACCCACTGGCTCAGTGGGGCTGGAAAGAAATGCTGGAAGGACCCATCCTGACCCCAGGAATTCTGGGAACATCTCCCACCATTCTGCACTTTGTGGGAGGATTCATCCTGCTGCCAGGAATTCCTGGAGCATCTCTGTGTTGCCCCGAATTTTCATCTTTCTGTCTTTGTGCAGAAGTTTCTCACGCAGCTTCATGTAAACAATGTGTGTTTTTAGAATGTTTACATAGTTCTCCTCTGAGAGAAGAAATGATGGATGGTGATGTCACCAGCCAGGTTGGAGAGGTGGCCTCTGTGGTGGCCAATCTCTTGACCTTTGTACAAATATATATAAACTGGAGTCAGATTTTGAATAAAGGTTGTTGTTCCCTTGATCTGCTGCTGTGTGGAGCCTCATCTTTCTGTCCCTGAAGTTGGGACACTCCCAACCTCAACGATCACATCTCTGTCCTGGTTTGGAAAGACAGGTGTCTGCCAGGGAAAGCTGGAGCTTCCTCCGGAATGGAGAATGGAAACCCCCTCCCTCCAAATTATTGTAATTTTGAAATTAAGGGGCTTTCAGGCAAAGATATGGGAATAGGAATAACAGTTCTTTACTGGGAGTATTAAGAAATACAAATGTAGTAGTACAAAAAAAAACAAGCAAACAAGAAAAATCCTCAAAGTGCTGCCAGGGTCAGAACTCTCCTGCCCCCGTGTTGGTCAGGCTGTTGGTGTCAGCCCAGCCCAGCCCTCCTGCAGGGACAGATGTGGTTCTGGTGGAGCAGAGATGATCCTGGAGAAGGGTCCAGTGGTGCTGGGATGGGTCCGGTCTCCCTCTGGGAATCCAGTGCAGACAGGCTGTGCTGCTGTTCTGAATGCCAGCTTTGATCCAGGCGGGAATGCTGGGCTCCTCCCCCTGGGTGGAGCCTCTCCCCATGGGATGATGGAATTGTCTCAGCCCTGCAGTGAGCCTGGATGGCCCATGGACAGCAGATCTCCCCTGGAGGGAGGATGGGTCCTGGAAGGGATAAAGAACACGGCCCCAGCTGGTTTAACAGCTGCTCACAGAACACACACCCTGGTTACATCCTGCATTCCAACCCAAGACAATCTCCCATCATCCTGCTCCTCCCAGGAATTCCTGGAGCATCTCCCACCCCACTGGCTCCTGCTGCTGCCCAGAAAATTCCTTCAGAACTTTTCCCCCTGAGGTTTTCCATATATTGTAGCCTCGGTGGATCTCACCTTCCCCACACCAGGATAATCCAAACTTCACCAAGGAAATGGAACCAAGGTGGAGGAGGAGCTTTCTATCCCCCAGGACTCATCCCCAGAAATTCAGGGAAGAGGGAGAGAGGGCCAGGACTGAACCCCAGAAATCTGACCCAAACATCATTTCCTGATGAAATTCCATGAAGAATTTAATAAAATTCCAGCTTTAAATTGCTCCTGGATGATCACAAATACCCCTCCAGGACAGATCCAAGCAGCCTTCAATTATTTTACCAAAACCTTGAGCTTTTACCCAATTATTTGACCAAAGTTTGTGTTTCTACCACATCACTCAAACACAGGAACCTCACCTGAAATACGGGAAAAGCAGGAATAAAACCTCAGTTCTGGCTGGCAAAGGATTTCCAGCTTGGATTTCCAGCTCTGATTCCAAAGCTTGATCTCCTTGAAAGCGCAGGAATTAATTTCCTGCATGATGAGCCTTAAATTATCGTTTTTGTTTATTTTTTTCTCCAGATTTTGGGATTGTTGTGTTTTGTTAGCACAACCCCATGATTTCGTCCCACAGAACTGAAACTTGGGCAGGAATTCCCTTCCCTGCCCTTTAATTTATCCCAAATTCAGGGCAGGGACTTAATGAACGCCGCGGGTCTGAGCAGAACAAAAAAAAACCACAGGAAACTTTCATTTTAAAAATTGATTTTTATCTCCTTCCTGGTGCTTCTTAACTGCCGGGGAGCTGAGCATAAATTGATTTACACTAAATTTGGGAGTTTCTGCTACCCAGAGAACACAAAATACTCTCCTAATCTTGTCAGAGATCATAACCCAGATTCTGTGAGTCGGGAGTTCTGTTTGAAGCCCTGATTTATTTATTTTTCTGCTTTTATTATTCCAAAAAACACGGAACGGCTTCCGTTTGCTATTTAATAATTTTTGAGAATCTGCCTTCCAGCTGAAAATGGAATTTGGTGGGATTTATATGAAAAAAAAAGGGGTTTTTTGCTTGTCATTTAACTAAAAAAAATCTCAAATATGCTGGAAAGACACAGAGAGTGAGTTATCAAAGCATACTTTGTGTATAAAGCCAAGCACCTCGGCCACGAGGAGCAGTAAATGCCGTTTGTAAGCTGAAACTTCCAGTTCAACATCTGATTTTCCAATACATTTATGTGCCTCCAGATGCCCGTAAAGCTCCTCACGGGAGTTTTAAAAATACCTCAGAAATTCAGATATCAAAGCGCCATGGAAATGAGCAGTCAAGGTCCTGATTCCTCAGGAATTTTGGAAGATTTTTAGGTGAAGAAATGGCTTTGAAGGTTTAAACCCGAGGCCTGTGAGGTGGCAGAGTCCGTCCCTCCCGGCGTGTTCTCAGTCCTGGCCGGAACAAACTCTCCTGGTTTTGGAATTCCTCTCCTTGAGCTCAGTTTTGCATGGAGAAATCCAAATAAAACAAAACAATGATAATAATAAACTCCCCAAACATTCGATTGAAGACGAGAGTGACAAAAGGTTTGGAGAACAGGCTTTGGGAAAAAAAAAATTGGAAATAAAATCAGAGTTTTCCTTGTTTACTGGGACAAATCAGAGACAAATCAAATTTAATCAGAACTATCCAAATATCAGGGGATCATGGAATGGGTTGGGTTGGGAAGGATCTTAAATACCATTTATTCCACCCCAGGGACACCTTCCAGCATCCCAGAATGTTCCAGCCTGGCCTTGGGCACTGCCAGGGATCCAGGGGCAGCCACAGCTGCTCTGGCAATTCCAGCCCAGCCCCTGCCCACCCTGCCAGGGAGGAATTCCTGCCCCAAATCCCACCTATCCCTGCTCTCTCCTGGTTTAAATTCAGTTTATTCCAGCAGCAGACCTGCCAGTGCTGCAGATAACTCTCATCACTTAAAAAACCCTTTTAAATCCTTCAGCCTCGATCAGGTCCCGCTCTCAGAGCCTCCCACAGCACTTCTTTAAAAAAAAAAAATTACTCAAACTCTGACTTGAAAGAGAATTCCAGAATTTCCAATTAAACAGCCGCCCCCCAGCAGTAATTTTGCATTTAATTATTTACATTTTCGTATTTTTAAGTCTCACTGAAAGCCCCAAAGGTTTAAGGGAAGATTTTTTGGGGTTTTTTTTCACATGCCTGAAGCAGCTGTGGGGCTTCCAGCTTCTGTGGCTTCCTGCGGTGTGCCTGGGATTCCTTGGCTGTTCCCATTCCCCATGGAAGTCCTGAGGATGGGAGATGGGAAAAGCTGCTCAGGGAATGTCTGGGAATGATTCGGGCAGGGTGGGGATGGGAGAGGCAGCTCTGCTCTTCCAGCCCCACGGTAATTCCAGCTGGGAAGGGAGTCCGGGATATCCCAAGGAGCAGAGTCAAGAGAACCCTTCCCGAGGGGAATGTGGGATGAGGGAATCATCCCGAGCCTGGGATTTCACCTCCCAGCTGGGAAGGGAATCCAGGACATCCCGAAGGACAGAACCAAGAGAACCCTTCCCAAGGGGAAATGCAGAAATCAGGAATCATCCCTTGGTGTGGGATTTCACCTCCCTAGCCCAGGGATTTCTTGACTGTTCTCATTCCTGATGGAAGCCATGAGGATGGGAGATGGGAAAAGTTCTCAGGGAATGTCCAGGAATGATTCGGGCAGGGTGGGGATGGGAGAGGCAGCTCTGCTCTTCCAGCCCGGTGGTAATTCCAGCTGGGAAGGGAATTCAGGACATCCTGAAGGACAGAACCAAGAGAACCCTTCCCAAGGGGAAATGCAGAAATCAGGAATCATCCCTTGGTGTGGGATTTCACCTCCTAGCCCAGGGATTTCTTGGCTGCTCCCTTTCCCGATTGAAGTCATGAGGATGGGAGATGGGAAAAGCTGCTCAGGGAATGTTCAGGAATGATTTGGGCAGGGTGGACCTGGGAGAGGCGGCTCCGCTCTTCCAGCCCCCAAGTAATTCTGGCCGGAAAGCAAATCCTGAAGGGCAGAGTGAAGAGAACCCTTCCCGAGGGGAATGTGGGGTGAGGGAATCATCCCAAGCCTGGGGTTTCATCTCTGAGCTGGGAAGAGGTTCCAGGACATCCCAAAGGACAGAGCCAAGAGAACCCTTCCCAAGGGGAAATGCAGAAATCAGGAATCATCCCCCGGCCGGGGGTTTCACCTCCCTAGCCCAGGGATTCCTTGGCTGTTCCCTTTCCCAATGGAAGTCCTGAGGATGGGAGATGGGAAAAGCTGCTCAGGGAATGTCTGGGAATGATTCGGGCAGGGTGGGGCTGGGAGAGGCAGCTCTGCTCTTCCAGCCCCACGGTAATTCCAGCTGGGAAGGGAGTCCGGGACATCCCAAGGAGCAGAGTCAAGAGAACCCTTCCCGAGGGGAATGTGGGATGAGGGAATCATCCCGAGCCTGGGATTTCACCTCCCAGCTGGGAAGAGAATCCAGGACAGCCCGAAGGACAGAGCCAAGAGAACCCTTCCCAAGGGGAAATGCAGAAATCAGGAATCATCCCTTGGTGTGGGATTTCACCTCCCTAGCCCAGGGATTCTCTTGACTCCACCCTTCAGGATTTGCTTCCTGGCTGGAATTACCTGGGAGCTGGAAGAGCGGAGCCGCCTCTCCCATCCCCCACCCTGCCCAAATCATTCCCAGACATTCCTTGAGCAGCTTTTCCCATCTCCCATCCTCAGGACTTCCCGGCAAACTGAGCGGGAATGGAGGGGATGGAGGGGATGGAGGGGATGGAGGGAACGAGCCTTGAGCTCTGGCTCGCAGCCAGACTTGCCACTTTTCCCCTAACGAGACAGGCAGTTGACTCGAAATTGGCATAAAAATACCCAAATTTGCATAAATCCCGGGGCAGGCCACGCCGGGCTCATTCCTTCCCTCCGGAAACCTCCTCCTCCTCCTCCTCCTCCTGTGCAGGGCTGGGAATAAATCCCAGATAACCCCTGACATTCCAACGGGAGCCTCGACTTTCCACCAGCAGAACAAAGAGGGGGGGAGGAAGGAGGAGGCCCCCGAGCGCTGTTTTTGGCCATTATTAACCGAGATGAAAAGGAGCAGCCAAAAATCGGACCCCAAACGGGTGCTGGGAGTCCGGACGGGGCTGGTGGGATGAGGTCGCACTCCTGGATTCCCGATCTTTTTGGGTTTTTTTGCTGGGAATGCTCTGCGGGCTCCAGGACCTCGTGCAACAGCCTGGGAATTTGGTAGGGACAAAACAAAAATTTGGTAGGGACAAAACAGGAACAGATGTCTCAGGAGAGGGAAGGGGAGGGGGAGGGATCTGTCGGGACTTGTGAGAGCGGAGAAAAGCGAAGTTATGCAAATCACCGCTCCAGCTCCAGACAAAAAACTCCCCTCCCGAGGTTTGGGCCCAGGGATGGAGGGAAAACAAAGGGTTCCTTTGGATTTGTGGATCAACCTGGAGGGGAGGCCAGCAGGAGCTTTGGCTGGGGTCACACGGGGCACACCTCGCCCCTCTCATCCCAGCCAGGGCTTCCTCGGGATTTGGGAATGTCCCGGACGAGCCCGGCCATCCAGAGGCTGATCCAAGCCGGGGGCAAGGAAGGGACTTCCAGCCTCTGGCTGAACCATCACAGGGAATCATCACAGCAAACGGACGCACAAAATCCAGGAAAACCCAACATCCAGGAAAATCCAGCACTCAAGAAAACGCAACACTCAAAAAAACCCAACAGCCAGGAAAACCCAACAGCCAGGAAAACCAACATCTAGGAAAAACTACATCCAGGAAAATCCGAATGCAGGAAAACCCAACATCCAGGAAAACCCAGCAGTCAGGAAAACTCAGGACTCAGGAAAACCCAAATCCAGGAAAACCCAACACCCAGGAAAACCCAACATCCAGGGAAACCCGAATGTAGGAAAACCTGAATGCAGGAAAACCCAACATCCAGGGACAATCAACATCCAGGAAAACCAAAACCCAGGAAAACCCAACACCCAGGAAAACCCAGCAGTCAGGAAAACCCAGGACTCAGGAAAACCCAAATCCAGGAAAACCCGAATCCAGGAAAAACAATATCCAGGAAAACCCAACATCCAGAAAGAACAACATCCAGGAAAACCCAAATCCAAGAAAACCCAGCACTCAGGAAAACCCAACACCCAGGAAAACCCAACATTCAGGAAGAACAACATCCAGGAAAACCCAAATCCAAGAAAATCCAGCACTCAGGAAAACCCAACACTCAGGAAAACCTGAATCCAGGAAAACCCGAATCCAGGAAAACCCAGGAATGGGAGCAGTGCTCACGGATTTTGAGCCAAGTGGGGTTTCAGTGGCAGCGTTAAACCCCTGAGCTCCATGACGGGAATTAACTGGAATATCCAGAGGGGTTTTTTTCTTATTTGGGAAAATCCCGAATCCAGCAGCGGAGCAGCGATTTCCATCCTGCCACCACCACACCAGGAAGTTTAAACTCCCTGTCCCGGCCCTAGATGTGCACAAAGACAATTAAAAAAAAAGAGATTTAATACTGGAATTAATGTAAAAATGTTTAGATGTACGAAAAGACATTAAAAAAAAAAGAGAGAGAGCTAATACTGGAATTAATGTAAAATGTTCAGATGTGCACAAAGACTTATAAAAATTATTTATTACTGGAATAAATGTAAAAATATTGAGATGTACAAAAAGACGTTTTTAAAAAAGAGAGCTGATACTGGAATTAATGCAAAAATGTTGAGCTGTACAAAAAGACATTAAAAAAAAAAAAGAGCTAATACCGGAATTACTGTAAAAATATTTAGACGTGCACAAAGAAATTAAAAAATATATTTAATACTGGAATTAACATAAAAATATTTAGATGTGCACGAAGACATTAAAAATATATTTAATACTTGAATGAATGTAAAAATATTTAGATACGGACAAAGACGTTAAAAATATATATTTAATACTTGAATTAACGTAAAAATGTTTAGATGTGCACAAAGACATTAAAAATATATTTAATATTTGAATGAATGTAAAACTGTTTAGATGTGCACAAAGACATTAAAAATATATATTTAATATTTGAATGAATGTAAAACTGTTTAGATGTGCACAAAGACATTAAAAATATATATTTAATACTTGAATTAACGTAAAAAATGTTCAGATGTGCACAAAGACATTAAAATATATACATTGATTATATATTGAATATATATGAAAATATATCGAATGAATGTAAAAAACGTTTCGATGCGCCCAAAGGCATTTTAAACAAAGATATTTAATACTGGAATTAATACAAAATATAAAAATAAATTTAAATATATTTTTTAAAAAATTAATATAATAAAAACAAAACTCCTGCTCCACAGGCGGAGGCCCAAAGGCAGCGGGAATTGCGGCGGTGTCATCCCAGGACACGGCGGGATGCGCTGCGGCAGCGGAGGGGTTAAAGGAATTTTCCCGTTCCGCCGCCATCTGAAGCCAGCGCGTTCCAAGTGCTAATTATGCCTCACAAAGGCGCAGCACAAAGCCCCGCACGATACCCGCGAAGGTTTCAGCTCTGCCAGCACAGATTAGTTGGAATTTTATTTTAATTTTTCTCCTTTTTTTTTTTTTTTTTTGGGGGTTAAAATAGAGGGAAAATGTTCAAAGCCTGCCCGGATATTTGCAGGCAGCGCTCTCTTAAACTTAAAGAAATCTGAATTAACAGCAACTTTCAGAGAGATTTGGTGTTTTGGGCTGGCGGGGAAATCTAACCAGCCCTGGCTTCACCTGGAAAAAGAGATGGATGAAGCCAAAACCCAAAAATCAGGAGAGGAAAAAAAGCAATTTTTAGGGTTTAGTGGCCAAATTTCCCCCAGCAAAGGTGTCAAGCCAGGGAGAGGAGTTGGCACAGCTGGGACAGCTCCTGCTCCTCCAGCCTTTCCGGAGGAAAATTCCAGATGTGGGGGGAAAATTTGGATTTGAGGGCGGCAAATAATGAGATGAGGACAGCTGGGAGCAGCAGCTGAGGCAGCTCCGGCACCCAGGGGACCAGGGGATGGGGCAGAGAGGGGCTGGAAAAGGGAAATTCCCAGCATGGATCTGCCCAAATTTCTGTATTCACTTGGATGTGCCCAAAATTCTGTTATCTGAACGTGCCCAAATTTCCATATTTACTTGGACATCCACAAATTTCTGTATTTACCTGGATGTCCACAAAATTCTGTATTTACTTGGATGTGCCCAAATTTTTGTATTTACCTGGATGTGCCCAAATTTCTCTATTTATCTGAACGTGTCCAAATTTTCATATTTACCTGGATTTGCCCAAATTTTGGTATTTGCTGGACATACCCAAATTTCTGTATTTCCCTGAATGTGCCCAAATTTCTGTGTTTACCTGGACATCCCCAAATTTCTGTATTTACCTGGATGTGCCCAGATTTCTGATGTTCCCAGATTTCTGTATTTCCCTGAATGTCCACAAATTTCTGTATTTACCTGGACGTGCTCAAAATTCTGTGTTTACCTGAATGTTCCCAAATTTCTGTATTTATCTGAACGTCCCCAAATTTCTGATGTTCCAGATTTCTGTATTTACCTGAATGTCCCCAAATTCCCCAAATCCCCAAAAATGTATTTACCTGGACGTGCCCAAATTTCTGTGTTTACCTGGACGTGCTCAAAATTCTGTGTTTACCTGGATGTGCCCAAATTTTGGTATTTACTGGACATACCCAAATCTTTGTATTTACCTGGATGTCCCCAGACTTTTGTATTTACCTGGATGTGCCCAAACGTCTATATTTACCTGAATGTGCCCAAATTTCTCTATTTAGCTGAACGTGTCCAAATTTTCGTATTTACCTGGATTTGCCCAAATTTCTGTGTTTACCTGGACATCCCCAAATTTTTTTATTTATCTGAGCGTACCCAAAATTCTGTATTTATCTGAACGTCCTCAAATTTCTGTATTTACCTGAACACGTCCAAATTTCTGTATTCACCTGGATTGGACATGCCCAAATTTCTGTATTTTCCTGAACGTGCCCAGATTTCTGTGTTTACCTGAACGTGCCCAGATTTCTGTATTTACCTGCCCAATTCCAGCAGCTCACAGAGCCAAATCCAACCAGTGACCAGCACTGAGCTGGTTTAATTATAAAATTTTGGCCTTTTTTTCCCCCTCCAAGTCCCTGAGTTCCTTCTGGTTTGTTTTTTCTTTTTTTTGCTGCCTGGAATTTCAGGATTGGGGAGCCCAAAGCTCTGTCGTGCCCTGACATGTGGTGGAATCACGGGGGCTGGAAACAGAGTTAAAAATGTGGTTTATAAGAGCTGAAAACAGAGTTAAAACATGGTTTATAAGAGGTGAAAAGCAGGGTTAAAATGTGGTTTATAAGAGCTGAAAATCAGAGTTAAATGTGAGTCTATAAGGGGTGAAAAGTAAAATATGGGTTTATAAGAGGTGAAAGCAGATATGAAATATGGGTTTGTAAGAGGTGAAAATCAGAGTTAAATGTGGATTTGTAAGAGGTGAAAGCGGAGTTAAAATATGGGTTTGTAAGAGGTGAAAACAGATCTAAAATATGGATTTTTAAGAGGTGAAAAGTGCAGTTAAAATACGGGATTTTTACAGGTGAAAAGCAGAGTCAAAATATGGGTTTGTAAGGGTTGAAAATCAGAGTTAAATGTGGATTTGTAAGAGGTAAAAAGCGGAGTTAAAATATGAAATTACAGCAGGTGAGAAGCAGAGTTAAAATATGGGATTGTAACAGGTGAAAATCAGAGGTAAATGTGGATTTATGAGAGGTGAAAAGCAACATTAAAATGTGGGTTTGTAAGAGGTGAAAATCAGAAATAAATGTGGATTTGTAACAGGTGAAAAGCAGTTAAAATATGGGTTTGTAAGAGGTGAAAAGCAGAGTTAAATGTGAGTCTACAAGAGGTGAAAATCAGAGGTAAATGTGGATTTATGAGAGGTGAAAAGCAAAGTTAAAATGTGGATTTCTAAGAGGTGAAAAGCAGAGTTAAAACATGGGATTATAAAGGTGAAACACAGTTGAAATCTGGATTTTAAGAGGAAAAGCAGAGTTAAAATGTGGATTTACAGGAGGTGAAAAGCAGGTTTAACGTGAGTCTGTACCAAGTGAAAATCAGAGTTAAACATGGATTTGTAAGGGGTGAAAGCAGAGTTAAAATACGGGTTTGTAAGGTGAAAAGGAGGGTTAAAATGTGGATTTTTATCTCTGCTGGGCTTTTTGAGCAGCTGAACGTTGCTGATCAGCAGTTTCTGATGCAAAACAGGGTCTTCCAGCCCCACTCCTGCTCTTCCAGGTGGGACTGACCCCAAAACTGGTGTGCAAACCCCAGGGAATTGTCTGTGCACGGAGCAGCCTCAAAACCCAGGGAAAAGCCACATTTTAGGAGGTGTGGGGGGGCAAATCCTGCCCCAAAAATCATCCCAAAAAGGTGGAAAAAGCCAGGAATGGGAAGCCATCACGGGCGGGTTCAGTGAAGGAATTTTTCCTGATATCCCGGGAGAAGTGGGCGATCCCAAAACTCCCTCTCCCTGGAAAAACAACATTGCTGAACCAGGAAATCCCTCCCAGAGCAAAACCAGCCAGGCTGAAAGGCAAAAAATTCAGATTTGGGGAGGAGGGAAAGGAGGAAGGAAGATTTTAGGAACACTCAGAGGTTATTCGCACTGTTCCTACAGACAGGAATAAAAATAATAAATCATTGTGACAATGATCATTTTGTATTGGTTGTACAATCAAGATTTTTCTATTTCTAATTTGATATCGGTGTAAATGTTGTCATTAATATCGGTATAAATGGAATAATTAATATTGGTGTAAATGGTGTAATTAAAATTGGTATAAATGGTGTCATTAATATTGGTGTAAATGGAATAATTAATATCAGTATAAATGGAATAATTAATATCGGCGTAAATGGTGTCATTGGTGTAAATGGTGTCATTAAAATTGGTATAAATGGTGTCATTAATATTGGTGCAAATGTTGTATTTAATATTGGTGTGTCGTATTTAATTTTGGTGTAAACGTTGTATTTCATGTTGGTATAAATGGTATAATTATTATTGCAATAAATGCTAGTTAATATTTTTGCAATTGTTATATTTAATAGTGGTACAACTATTATATTTAATATTGGTGTAAATGCTATAATTAACATTGGTGCAAATGTTGCATTTAATATTGGTGTAAATGCTGTAATTAATATTAGTGCAAATAATAATATAATAATAATATCTACCTTAAATATATTTAATATATGTGTTACAGTTAATATTTGCATAAATGTAATGTTTAATATTGGCATGAATGCTACAGTTAATATCAGCACAAATGTTTTATTTAATATTGGTGCAAACGTCATGGCTGAACTTCGGGGCACAAAAATTGCCCCACACTTCGCTGCTTATTCTGAAAATCTCCCATTTTTTAATTGTCAAAACCAGAAAATCCTGAAATCTTTGAGTTGGAAAAGGCCTTTGCTATCACCAAGTCCCACCCTTCCTGCTGGAGATGATGTTTTATTCCTAAAGCCATCGGAATATTTGTTTTTTAGAAGAATATTTCTTTTCACCCTCAATTTCCCCCCTGCACTGGAGTTTATCTCACACCGTGCTCCACAGCCTGGCAAAGCCAAGGTGTCCAAACCTTGGGAATGTGAAAAACAAGTAAAATTTTAAAGAAAATTTGTTGCACATGTAAAAATTTCCTGCGTCCCTCTGAGGTGAGTCCTCCCTCCCCCAGCAGCAGAGATCCAAGAGCTGAGCCAGGTTTGTGCTTTATTTCCCAAAAATTATTTCAGCATCTGCTCTGAAAACAGGGATTTGTTTTGTTTGCTGTGGCAGGCAGCACTGCAGCCTTTGACTGCTTTATAAAATATTCATGGGTTTCTGGGCTCTTCCTTCTGTTTTCCAGGTGGGGAATTCTGGCTGGCATGTGAAATTGGGTAATGGGGAAATTTTAAATGGTTTAAATGGTGAAATTGTGAAACGGTGAAATTGTGAAACTGTGAAATCATTAAATTGTGTAATGGTAAAACGCTTCAATTGTTGAAGTCTTAAACTGTGAAATGGTGAAATGGTTAAATGGTAAAACAGTGACATTTTAAATGGTTAAATGCTGAAATTGTTAAATTGTGGAATTGTCAATTTGTGGATTTTTTTCCCTTGGCTCTCCTTTTTTTACTGTATTTAACTACATCAAGAACTTCACCAACCCAAGGCAAATCAAAATAAAAAATCCAACCCAGCCTCATTTATCTCATCTGTTCTCAGTTGTTCTTTCCCAATTCAGGATTTTCTTCCCAGCGTTGTCCATTATCACAAGAATTCCTGACTACAGTGGGACCCACCAGGATCACCCAGTGCACAGACACCCCAAAATCCCACCCTGTGCACCCCTGGGAGCGGTGTCCAAACATTGCTTGGACTAATTAATAGCAATTAATTATCGAGCTGTTAATAATGACGAGCACTGGGCTGCAGCTGGTCCTTTCAGCAGTGACATTCCCAGTCCTATCCTTGGGTCGGGCCTGAATTAAGGGACAGGTTAATTCAGAACTGCCCCAATATTCAGCTTGACCCCCAAATGAGCCAGCTCAGTTATTTGCCCCTTCCCAGAAACCTGTTCTGTCCCCTCTGGCACGGAGCAAGAAAAGCTGAATTAAAAAAAAATAAAAAATAAAGGGGATTAAATCAGGAATAGGAAATTTCCAGTTGAAATCTTGACCCACTGGGCAGGAGAATCCCTGAGTTAATTCATCCCTGTGGTCCCTTCCAGCCTCGCCCAACCCCTGATCTCCCTTCCAGCCTTTCAAGCTCAAAAATAGGCAAAATTGAACTTTAAAAAAGGATCATCCCAGCCCCGATCCCTGCAGCTGCCGTGGGGAACAAAGCTCCTGATGATTCAGGAGCTGAGGCTGATCCAGCTCTTGGCTCTTTGGGAGAGGGAAGGAAAAAAAAAACAACCCAAAACCAGTTTCAGGCATTGAAATCAGCCTGGCTGTCAGTGTTTTTGTTTGTTTTCGGTGCAGATTTGGGAGCTGTGAATATCTCAGGGAGCTGTGCTGGCATCTGGGAATTTGGGGATGAGCTGGAGCTGCCGGGGCTGGTTTTGTCCCTGCCCTCAGTGGGGCTGAAACCTCCGGGGACCTGCTGCTCCCAGCCCCTCCCAGGGGACGAGGACGGGATTTCCTCTCCTCTCCAATCCCCCCGTTAGTGACAAAATGGGTGAAAGAAACCCAATTAGTCAGATAATAACTCGTTTAAACCATCTCTAACATTTCCATATCGTTTTCCTCTGCGTATTTTGCCGATTTGATGTTTCCAAAGGTCCGTTTCATGTTTTATTTGGGTAGAACCCACCACGGGGCACCAGGGGCAGCCTCGGAGTTTTGGAGTGACCCCACACCCTGTGGTGAGGCCCCTTCCCAATTCTGGGCACAGCTGGGCACAGCACAGCTGGACTGTCACCACCCCAGTGTCACCACCCTGGAGCCTTGTCCCTCAGGGAGGATGGTGACATTCCAAAGGAACTTTTGGGGACCGTGGAGGGCTCAGCACCCACCCGTTCCCAAAAACTCCATAAAAATCCCTGGAGCGCTGGATGGGGAAGAATAATCCCACAAAACCCAGGGAATCAAAGGATGCCCCTCCCAGCTGTGGGGAGGCTCCAGGGGGCTGGAGAAGGACCAAAATCTGGGGATGGGGATGGTGCTCTGGTGTAGCCCTGGTTCCGTGCCCGAGGTGTTTTGGTTTTCTGAAATCCTTTTCCCAGGGAATTTTCTGCAAACAGGAGAAATGTTTTTGTAGCTGTAACTTTGTTATTCATCCCTTTCCCCAGGAGGGACTTCTTCTTGCTGTCCCTCTGCTCTGACCAATGTGAGTGAAGAGGTTTGTCTTTGTGTCACCAATCCAATTGGTCTGTGTGAAATGGTATAAAAGGGAGACACACCCCAAAAATAAAGGAGCCATTTCCAGCCTCCTGAACCTCGGAGTCTGTGTCGTTGTGGTGTCAAACAGCGTCACTCTGGGATTCTGTGTTGGTTTTGCACAGCCTGGTTTTTGGGAGCTGGGGAGGCACAGAGGTGGCTCCTGTGGGAGGCTTCTGGAAGCTTCCGCCGTGTCCAGCAGAGCCAGTCTCTGGTGTCCCCTGAGGGTCTCAGGTGTCCCTGAGGGTCTCAGGTGTCCCTGATCAGGAAAATAAAAAGGATTTGAGGTGGTTTTGCTGTCTGGGAAACCTGAAATGATCACAGTTCCCATTTTCCAGCCCTTCCCACCACGGAGCAGCCCCTGCAGGTCAGGATAGTGATGTTTCTGTGGGATTACCTCAGGATGATCTTCCCTACAAAACAAACCCTCCCAGGTCCTGATTGATCACCTTCATTTATTGCCTTGTCTTCCCAAAATGCTTTTAAATGAGGAAGTGCTAATTAATGTTTGGATTTCCTTTCTGCTGGCCATGCAGGCTCCCACTAAAACCCTCAAGGACTCCTCTTCTCTTCTCTTTTCTCTTCTCTCCTCTCCTCTCCCCTCTTCCTCTTCTTTTCCCTTCATTTGATTTCCGTGTAAAATCCAGAAAATTTGGGCAAAACTCCTCATTTTTGGGTGATGTGAAGCTGTGCCAGCCCCAGGTCATGGCTGGAGAGTTTCAGTTTTTGTGACAGCCCCAGCAGTGAATTTTGACGGTTTTTTGGGGTGGTTTTTCAGCTGCCCCAAACGCCACAGGAGAATTCTGGAAGAGGATTTTACAAGAGGCAAACCCCACCAGGTGTCCTTGGCCCTTCTGGTCACACCTTCACTGGAGGTTTTCTGAACTTACAAATTAAATGTAATATACTCAATATATTCTACATTAAATTAGAGTCTAAATAATGTGAGACAATCTCAGCTCCGTGCAAATGCAAATGAATTAAAGCCGGGTCTAATCTGAGCAGCTCAAAAATAAAGTTTGTGTAGCAAATTTGACTTTTGGGGGGTTTGTTTTGTTTTGTTTTGTTGTTTGTTTGTTTGGGGGGTTCTGTGACAGCTTTTTTTGTTGTTTTTGTGTTTTTTGGATTTTGGGGGGGGATTGTTTTATTTTTTTTTTAATATCATCAAAGAGGTTTTAGAGCGATCCTCTCACTGGAGCAGGGGAAGGGAGGAATTTATGGCTGAAATTTGAGTTGTGGCAGCAAAATCCCGGAACTCAGCCCAGGAAAGTCCCCTCAAATCTCGGGAAAAAACCTTAAACTGAGGCATTTTTGGCAGTTTTACAGAAACAGTGAAAGGGTCGAGCAAATCCTGAGTGATTTATTCCTCCTTGCACCGTTTCCTTGCTGTTTGAATCAAAGAACAATTTTCCTGCTGCCCAATAATAAATAAGGGTAGAAGGAGAAGTGAAGTGGCTGAATTATCAGGGAAAAAAAAAAGGTCCTGATTAGAATATCCATGAGCAGAAATTGGGTTTTTATGGTGCCCCCACTGTGTTAAATCTGCAGCCTCATTAATCCCTTCCACCCTTTGGAGCCACTAAATGGAGTTACCTGGAGCATCTGTTGAGTAAACTGCAAAAAACCTGGAGGGTTTGGCAATTATTGTTATTTATTTGGGGGCGTTTGAAGCCGTTTCTTTGTGTGATTCTAAGCAAATCCAGCATTTAAGCAGCGAGCGGTGGGAATTGGCTGGTGGGAAAATTGCCTTTTTAACTCCAGTTCCTCCCCCCTCCGTCTGCTCCGGTGCCAGGAGATTTGCGAGTTTGGTGTTGAGCTGAGAGATTTAAAACGGGGAGAAAAAAAAAAAAACAAACCCAACACCAACATTTCCATGAAGTGGCTGCTGGGATCCACTGACAGCTCGGCTTCCAGGGATGAGTTAACGCATTCCTCCACCTGCCCGCCCACCGAGGGCCCGACCCCTCGGGATCTGCCAGAAAACCTCCGTAAAATCGTCCCCAAATCCGTAAAATCGTCCCCAAATCCGGGGAAAATGTGGATTTCAGTCCTGCTGGTGGGAGATCCGGGCTGGGGCTGCCGGGGATGGGATGGAGGGGTGGTGGCCAAGCTGGGAGGGGAGAAATCCTGCTGGAATCTCTCTGGATTCCTGAGGATCATGGAATAGGTCAGGCTGGAAGGGGAGGAATCCCTCTGGAATCTCTCTGGATTTTTAAGGATCATGGAATAGGTCAGCCTGGGAGGGGAGAAATCCCTCTGGATTCCTCAGGATCATGGAATAGATCAGGCTGGAAGGGGAGAAATCCTTCTGGAATCTCTGGATTCCTCAGAATCACAGAATAGGTCAGGCTGGAAGGGGAGAAATCCTTCTGGGATCTCTCTGGATTTCTCAGGATTGTGGAATGGATCAGGCTGGAAGGGGTTAAATCCCTCTGGAATATCTCTGGATTCCTCAGGTTCATGGAATAGGTCAGGCTGGAAGGGGAGGAATCCCTCTGGAATCTCTCTGGATTTTTAAGGATCATGGAATGATCAGGCTGGGAGGGGAGAAATCCTTCTGGAATCTCTCTGGATTCCTCAGGATCGTGGAATACATCAGGTTGGAAGGGATTAAATCCCTCTGGAATCTCTGGATTCCTCAGGATCAAGGAATAAGTCAGGTTGGAAGGGGTGAAATCCCTCTGGAATCTCTCTGGATTTCTCAGTATCATGGAATGGATCAGGTTGGAAGGGGTTAAATCCCTCTGGAATCTCTGGATTCCTCAGGATCATGGAATAGGTCAGGCTGGAAGGGGAGAAATCCCTCTGGAATCTCTCTGGATTCCTCAGGATCATGGAATAGGTCAGGCTGGAAGAGGAGGAATCCCTCTGGAATCTCTCTGGATTTTTAAGGATCATGGAATGATCAGGCTGGGAGGGGAGAAATCCTTTTGGAATTGCTCAGATTCCTCAGGATCATGGAATACATCAGGTTGGAAGGGGTTAAATCCCTCTGGAATCTCTCTGGATTCCTCAGGATCAAGGAATAGGTCAGCCTGGGAGGGGAGAAATCCCTCTGGAATCTCTCTGGGTTTCTCAGGATCATGGAATGGATCAGGTTGGAAGGGGAGAAATCCCTCTGGAATCTCTGGATTCCTCAGAATCACAGAATAGGTCAGGCTGGAAGGGGAGGAATCCCTCTGGAATCTCTCTGGATTTTTAAGGATCATGGAATGGTCAGCCTGGGAGGGGAGAAATCCCTCTGGAATCTCTGGATTCCTCAGGATCATGGAATAGATCAGGCTGGGAGGGGAGAAATCCTTCTGGAATCTCTCTGGATTCCTCAGGATCGTGGAATAATCAGGTTGGAAGGGGTGAAATCCCTCTGGAATCTCTGGATTCCTCAGGATCAAGGAATAGGTCAGCCTGGGAGGGGAGAAATCCCTCTGGAATCTCTCTGGGTTTCTCAGGATCATGGAATGGATCAGGTTGGAAGGGATTAAATCCCTCTGGAATCTCTGGATTCCTCAGGATTATGGAATAGGTCAGGTTGGAAGGGGAGAAATCCCTCTGGAATCTCTGGATTCCTCAGGATCACGGAATAGATCAGGCTGGGAGGGACCCCAAGGTGTCACTGCTCCAGCAGGAGCTTCCCTTGGTCCCCCGGGCCAAGAGCTGACAGCAGGTCAGAGCAGGATGTACAAAATATAAAAATGCAGATAAAATATACATTGATAAAATACATCAATATATATCTCACTGCATATATAATATATATTGATAAAATAAATCTATATAATATATAATATAACATATATATATTGAATATATCAATATACATTCAATCTATCCATATATATAGGTAATTTTAAAATTATATATATAAGATACAAAAATGTATTAAAAAATAAAATATACCTCATAAATATTATGTATTTTCATATATATTTGATAAATATATAATACATAAGATTAAAATATCTCTCTTATATCTATGTGTATAATATGCATATATAATATAAAATATATAAATGTATTAAAATACAGATATATGATATATTAAAATATTTATATTTATATATATATAAAAGAAGTCCTGTATAGCAGCAATGGTTTTAAAACAGTGATAAAAAAGTGACAAACACCTATTAAAATACAGCCCCATCCCTCCTCAAAAGAGCACAAAATTCAAAGCAGCAAAATCTGACTCTCTGTTCTTAATTTCCTGTTATTTATGGACCATTCAGGGCTTTAATTCCCTTTTCTCCCCGATGTTTTTCCCCCTCGTTAGTCTCAGGAGGGTTTGGTTTATTTATTTATTTAGGTTTTATTTAAACCCCGAACACCACAGGACCATCGGGGGTTACTGAAGTTATTTGAGGTGTTTACGCAGCAGAAAACACACCCTGAGCTCCCCACCAAACACACCCTGAGCTCCCCACCAAACACACCCTGAGCTCCCCACCAAACACACCCTGAGCTCACCACCAAACACACCCTGAGCTCACCACCAACAACAACCGGAGTCTGCTGCACCCAGCCCAGGGCAGCACCCCGGGGTGCCCTGAGGGACCGGCCTGGGTCTGGGACAGGGATAGGACAGGGACAGGACAGGGAAAGGGATGGGACAGGGATGGGATAGGGATGGGACAGGGATGGGACAGGGAGATGGAGAGGGGACAGTGACAGGGATAGAGACAGGGACAGGGATGGGACAGGGATGGGGACAGGGATGGGGACAGGGACAAGGGCAGGTACAGGGTTGGGAGGGACAGGGATGGCAACAGGGATGGGACAGGGACAATGCTGGGAGGGACAGGGGACAGGACAGGGACAGGGATGGGGCTGGGACAGGGCTGGGAGGGACAGGACAGGGATGAGGACGGGGGCAGAGACAGGGACAGGAGGGACAGGGACAGGGATGGGGACAACAATGGGACAGGGGCAGAGACAGGGACACAGACAGGGACAGGACAGGGACAGTGCTGGGAGGGACAAGACAGGGATGGGGACAGGGGCAGGGACAGGGATGGGACAGGGCTGGAAGGGACAGGGACAGGGACAGGGTCAGGGTCAGGGTTGGTGCTGAAATGATGCCACGAATTCCAGATGGGCTCTCCCACCTCTGTGCCCAGCTGGAAGAGCAGCACAGCAGTGCCGGAGGCTGAGGGCAGCACGGGAGGCTGAGCCTGTCCTCTTGTGAAGAATCTCGTGTAATTAACTCCATCAAACACAGCCTGAAGTGGCCGTGGGACAAGGGAAGGTTTGCACCGAGCCTTGGGCTGCACGGCTGCTCCTTCCTGCTGCTTTTCCTCTGGAAAAATCCCGAGGCAGAACCTCTGGGCGCTCTCTGAGGGCCCCATCCCTGGGTTTGGGACAGGGGCAATGACAGAGACAAGGTTGGGGCTGAAATGATGCCACAAAGCCCAGCTGAGCTCTCCCACAGCAGCCAGCACCAGCCCCAGGCTGAAATGGCCTGGAAGCAACACAGGTTCAGGAGGCTGAGACTTTCCTCTTATTAAGAGGTTTCATGTAATTAAGTGTCCATAAAACACAGCCTGAATGGGTTAGGGTTGGAGAAGTCCCAAGGCAAAACCTCTGGGCGCTCTCTGAGGGCCCCATCCCTGGGTTTGGGACAGGGGCAATGACAGAGACAAGGTTGGGGTTGAAATGATGCCACAAAGCCCAGCTGAGCTCCTCCACAGCAGCCAGCACCAGTCCCAAGCTGAAACAGCCTGGAAGCGACACATCAGGTGCAGGAGGCTGAGCCTTTCCTCTTATTAAGAGATTTTGTTTAATTAGTTCTCCATCAAACACAGCCTGAAGTATCTGTGGGACAAGGGGAGCTTTGCACCGATCCCTGGGCTGCTCTCCTGTGCTGTTTTTCCCCTGGAAAAGGCAAGATTTTTTTTTTTTCTTCTCTACAAAGCGCAGCCAAAAGGAAAAAAAAATAAAAACCAAGAGAAAAGTGCTAAGAAGTTAAATAGGGACAGCAGCAGCCCACCAGTGGCTGCACTATTTCTTGCAACATGTTATTTTCTTGTCTGATTTGTCAGAGAGTTTCCTGTTCAATGCAGAAACATCAAATTTAAGTCTGGCTTCTGCCTCCCTTCCCAGGGAGAAGGGAGAGACGGTGGGGAAACATCCAGCAGAGCCTCCACCAACCCTCAAGGCCACCACCCCACTTCCCCCCCACAGAAAAATTCCAGAAACGTCAGGAAGAACCAGCCCCATCCTTACAGAGGTGACGGGAATAAAAGACATAAAAATGCCCAGCTTTCCCCCAAGGTTGGCAAGAGCCAGAGCAGGACTCGGGGATCGCCCCAGAGCAGCACAATCGCCTCATTTGCACTTGTAAAAGTTCAAAAGGACGCCAAAAATTAAATCGCTTTTCTGTCCGTGCTGACAGGGCGCACCGGGAGGGTTCATCCCAGGAAAGGAAATCAGGGCTCTCAGAGTTTCACTCTCCTCATGGAAACAACCACAGGGACACTGAACGCTGTCTCCTCCTGCAGTTTTCCTCCCAGGGCGGAGCAGCATCCCAGGAGCCGGGGCCAGGCGAGACTGGGATGGAGCAGGACGGCGGCAACGCATGAGGAGGATTTTGAAATCCCAAATCCTTTGGGACAGGGATTATCCAGGAAAAGCCGAAACGCAGGAGCAGCGCACAAAGGAATTTGCAAACAGATCGGAGCGGGTTGGTGCCGTTCCCATGGCCACCACAGACTCAGAGCCCGAATTTTGCCCCAAGGTTCAAGCGAGATTTTTCAATAATTTTTCTATAAATATGCATTTATTTTTTTTTTCCCCACTCAAACACCGCCCTCTGCTGCAAGCCGCGCTCGATGCTCGGGAACAGATTCCCGAGCGTTGCCCTTGGCAACGCAGTTGTTGAAGGCGATAAAAATTCTGATGTCTCGGTGGTTTCGAAAATGCCAGAGCATCGAAATGCAAATGATGCAGCCTCCCGCAAAGGGCATCTGAGGTGAGGGATCTGTTTAACCGCGGGAGGAGCAGGATGGTGAGAACTGAGCCTTGTGACACCTCGGGCATCTGCTGCGCCCTCACCTCCTGCCCACTCCCGCAACACTCGGCAGCTCTTCCCCTCCAGAACCAGGGCGACCTCACCCCAAAGCGGTATTTTTAATCCCTCTTTTCACTCCGTGCACATTCCCTCTTTTCCCTGGAGGCCGGCGCTGCTCCTGCTCAGGAAAAGGCTGTTTATAATCAGGTATAATTGCCCCAGCCTGGCAGGGGAGAGGAGGAGCCGAGCCAGCTGCTGGAATTTGCATTTCCCCCTCACCCCGCTCTCTCCTCCAGGCCGGAGCTGCTCGGGCTTGGCCCGACAATGTCACAACCAGCTGCCAAAAAAATTCCTCCTGCCCGCAGCAAAAAATCCTGATTTCACCCTGCCAGCCTGGGGCTCCCAACAAGTTCTGCTCAGGCCTGAGCCACGGGGAAGCGATTTCTTGGGAACAGCCCTTCCCAAAGCCAGATTAGTGCAGGAGCTGCCATAATTTAACTTGCAATTCCCTGGGTAGGCCCGGTGCCCCTGGAGTGGCCCTGAAAATTCACGGAATTGGTTCCTTCACGTTCCTTGAGGGAAATCATTGATTTCTGCTTGTCTGGTTTGCCTCCAAACGGATTTAGAGGAAAACACCAGAGCTGGGCTAACATTAGGGATTTTGTGTTTTATTAGGGATGGGGAAAACGCAGAGTGAGCTCCACAAAGAGTGGGAGCAGGCGCTGGGATTTCCATTTTTCAGTTGATCTCCCAAAAATCAGTTCTAATGAGCTCTGGAGCCGCTGCTGTGCTTTCCCTCAGCATTTCCAGGGGGTGCTGGATAAATCCAGCTCCTTCTCTGGCATGGGGAATTTGGGGGAACCTCAGCAGCAGCATCTTCCCAGCCAGAAAGCAGAGTCAATAAATTCACAGCAAATCCAAAATTCCCTCCTAGGAGCGGAGCTAAGGAACATTTCAGCTCCAGGGTATCCAGACACAACAGATCCAGAGATTAAAAGTCATCACAGCAGGCAGGGGTTGAAATCTCACCAGAGAAAAGTGGCCTGGTCAGGAAAAATATTCCACATTTTCTTTGCTGTTGCTCCCGTTTCCTGGTAAGGACTGGAATTCTCCAGAGAGGAACAGCTCAGAGTTCCTGCTGCCCAAAGGCAGTGCAGCACTCCAGTGTCCACATGAAATAGCAGAAGTAAAAAATACAGGAAAACCTACCCATACTACACATCTAGCATCTAATATTTGAGAAAAGCCAACTTTATAATATGCATTTATAACATCCAGGACTATCCATCCCACAGGAATATTGGAAAATAAGGAATCAGCCAGTTCAAGTCTGAAATTCCCTCTGAAGTGACCCTTCTGAGAAAAGGACCAAGCGGTCTTGAAAGTGAACAGATTGTTTTGTAAAATTTTGGGTTTGGTTTTGATTTTGGTTTCTATCCCTATTTTGATCAAAATTTTGGTTTCTATCCCACCAGGAAAAACAGAAGCCCAGCACTTGGGCAACGTTTATTCCTTGGAATATCCCTCAGCAGTGCCTGGGGGAAATACCTCTGTGTGTTAAAGGAGGAGAACAATTTTGCAAAGATAAAATCCAGTCATTTATCATCGAAGCTGCCCAGCAGCCCGGGCCAAAGCAGGCTCCAGGCAGGCTCTGCAGTCCCACAGAGGGGGATGGATAGAGGGGAAAACCAGGAGGAATCCACAGACATCAACTGGTTTGACTCTCCAAGAGACGGGCTGAGCTTGTGTTTGATCAGACTGGAGTACAAAGCAAAGATCAGGAGCAGCGGCATTGGAAAGTGTCTCTGATCTGGTTACAGAGCACAGAAAAGAGGGAATCTCCGAACAGAGCTCAGTGGGGAGAAGGAAATTTCTTTTTAAGAGCTATTTTGTGTTGTGTGAGAGGCCAGGAAAGGCCGCTATCGTTTCTGCTCTTGACAGGGTTTGGGATGGGGCGGCATCCAAAGGAGGACATGAGGGTGGGGAAGGGTCTGGGAGTGAAGGAGAGTGAGGAGAGGCTGAGGGTGCTTGGAATGTTCAGCCGGAGCAGAGGAGGCTGAGGGGAGACTCATCAGAGTTACAACTTTTGTGAGGGGAAGAGCAGGGACAGGGACAGGGCCAGCACCCAGGGCACGGCTGGAGCTGGGCCAGGGCAGGCTGAGGCTGCAGAGCAGGGAAAGGTTCTTCCCCCAGAGGGTTCAGGCACTGCCCAGGCTCCCCAGGGAATGGGCACGGCCCCGAGGCTGCCAGAGCTCCAGGAGCCTTTGGACAGCGCCCCAGGGATGCCCAGGCTGGGAGTGTTGGGGTGCAGGAGCTGGAATCCACCATCCCTGTGGGTCCTTCCAGCTGAGGATATTCCATGACTCTGTGACCTCACCAATCTCAATTACAGAATCACAGAACAGTTCGGGCTGGAAGGGACCTCAAATCCCACCCAGTGCCACCCCTGCCCTGGCAGGCACACCTCCCACTGTCCCAGGCTGCTCCAAGCCCCGTCCAGCCTGGATTTGAGCACTTCCATGTCTCAGCAAAGAGAATGGAAGTGGCAGCAGAGGGAATGCCCAGCCCCGGGTGAGCCCAGCCCCTCCCAGGGTCTGCCCCAGCAGGATCTGAGCAGCCCAGCCCCGCCCGGGGACACACAGGGCCCATCCATGTCCCCACGGCTGGGATGGCCCCGCGCCCACAGGGACCAGCCCTCAGTGCCACGCTTGTCCCTCAGTCAGTGACACTGACTGCACAGCCCAGCCCGTGGGATCACGGAATCCTGCAACCCTGGAATACTGGAATCCTGAAATCATGGAATCATGGCATCCTGGAATCCTGGAATCATGGAATACTGGAGTCCTGGAATCACGGAATACTGGAATACTGGAATCCTGAAATCATGGAATACTGGAGTCCTGGAATCATGGAATCCTGGAATACTAGGATCCTGGGATCCTGGAATCCTGGAATCATGGAATCCTGGAATCCTGGAATACTGGAGTCCTGGAATCATGGAACCATGGAATCCTGGAATCCTGGAATCCTGAAATCCTGGAATCATGGAATCATGGAATCACAGAATCCTGAGATCCTGGAATCCTGGAACCATTCAGGTTGGAAAAGACACCTGAGGTCACCAGTTCCAACTGTTCTTCTGTCACAAAGCCATCTGCTGTCCCTAATTTTTTCCTGCTGTATCCATGGACTGAGTGGAGCCTCTTTCCTCCAGGACCTTCCTCAGGCCCGAGAACCTTCAGCAGCTGCTTGAGGTTCACATTTAACTTTGGACACGGATATTCAAAGTTTGTTCCTGTCCTTTTGGCAAAAAAAAAAAAAAAAAGGTCTTGGACCAGTCAAGAAGGGAACTCAGGCAGAAAATTGGACCAAAATTTGGTGAAATTGGGCCAAACAAGCCAAAAAGGAGGGCAGGGAAGGAGAGCAAAGGAGGGTCCAGTGATTTCCTACATGTGAGAATCCCAACCAACCAGGCAGAGAAATCCCAACCCCAAACAGGCAGAGAAATCCCATCCTCACACCCAGTCAAAGTCCTCTCAGATATGGGATTACCAGGATGAACAGCACAGGGAGTTCCCAGGATCCAGGATTCAACCATTCCGTGACAGGTCCTTTTTCCCAGCAGTTTTAAAGAGCGGAAGGCAATAAATGCAATTAAAAAGCGTTAATGAATAATTAAAGTCACACCTTAGCACAGACATGAGTCAAAAAAAGGGTAAAAGTCCAAGGCTTTCCTGACCACCCCAAATCCCAACAATCCCGAGGCTCCCAGGACGTCCAGGTGTGAAGCAGGGTGGTTCCACCGAGGGCTGGCAGAAAACTCTTCCCTGAGCTCCCAAAATCCCACAACAACAGGAACCACCCCGTAGTAAAGGATCCCCCACAGCCCCAGCAGGTGTTTCCAAAGAGGGAAAGAGTTTCACTTCACCTTCAGACATTTTAGGAAGTTTAGCTGGAAATTCCTGTGTTTTTCTCTTCTGTGATTGGCTCAGCACCAGCGCAAGAGCACGGGGTGAGCTCTGAGAGCGTCTCTCAAATCCTCTTGGTGATCTTATTGGCAGAAGGCCAGGCTGTCCCTCCTAGAACATTCAGTATTTAGGAAGGAGCACAAAAGAAGAAAAAGGATTTTTGGAGTGTTTTTAGCAGGGTGTCAGAGGTTTTCTTGGACACCTGTGTGCGGCTTTTCCTTTGTTTTCTGTAATATTCATTATTTTGGTTTTTTTCTTTATTAAACCTTTTGCTTTACAGAACACCTCTGACGAGCAGCCTCCCTAATTAATTTCAGCCACTTCTCTGCAAAGGCTGGACCCTCAGAGGTTGGGACATTTACAGGTGGTTCATTACACTCTGGCCAGTGCTGACCTGTATCACGACCGCCCCGAGTCTCCCAGGACAGTCAGCAGCTCCACTGTGGACCAGGATGGATTCAAAGAGGGCAGGAACCACCCCTGGGCACCTTTCCAGCTCCAGAGAAGGGTCACAATCCCGTGTCCATCAATTTCTTGGCATCGCTGAACCTTCCAAGCCCAGGGGGTGAAGCAGAAAGGGCTGGGACAGGAGCAGAGTTTGTCCTCGTCCCTATCGAACTCTTTTCTCCAGGTTCTTCCATCTTCCACTGTTTCCTCAATTCCTTTTATCTGAATAAAAATCAGGTGGGGAAAAGACCTCACAAGCCCCCAGTCCATGGTTATAACATATTTGTCCCAAAGTGATCAAATTCCTGGTAAGAATTTGATAAAAATATCCCTGGGAAACGCTCCAAAGCAAAGATACTCCCCCCAAAGGAACAATTCCAACACGCTCTTCCCTCACAGTGCTGGAATCCTGGTTGTGCTTTACCCTCTGGGAGATTCCCTTCTCGCTCCACATCAACCTTTAACAAGAATTTCTGTAGGAATAATCTCACTGAATTCCAGTCTTTAGTTGGGGACAGGGGAAAAAAAAGTTTCGCTTCCCAGCTCCTTTTCTTTAACACAGAGAGTTTTCCCTTGGAATAACCGACCTACTTTGGGGAAGGGAGAGACAGAGAATATTTTGGCTGGAATTTTATCTTCAACTCTCTATTTAAATTGGCCAAAAAAAACCATGCCTCAAACTCCGAACAAGCTTTTAGAAAGGGGAAAAAAAAAATAAAATAAAAGAAAAAGAGTCCTGATAGCTGCCTGAGCCTCCAGCACAGAGAGATTTCAAATTCTTGTGGTCTGAAAGCCGTTCAAAGACGAAGATTCCGGACGGGTTTTACGATGTGAGGCTGCCCCCATAAATTTGTGGTGGCTCTGCAAGTGCTCCAGGAACCTCCAGAGACTGAATGGGAACAGAACAGTGAGAAATTCCCTGTTTATTGTCAGGAAGTGGATGCAGGGATAGCTCAGCAGCAGGGAAACCACTGCTGGGGGATGGAATAAGCAGAGGGTCCTTTCCCAGTGGAACAGACTCATGGAATGGGTTGGGAGGGATCCTAAATCCCACCCAGTCCCACCCCAGGGACACCTCCCACTGTCCCAGCCCCAATGTCCAGCCTGGCCTTGGGCACTGCCAGGGATCCAGGGGCAGCCACAGCTGCTCTGGCAATTCCAGCCCAGCCCCTGCCCACCCTGCCAGGGAACAATTCCTGCCCAATCTCCCATCCAGCCCTGCCCTCTGGCAGTGGGAAGCCATTCCCTGTGTCCTGTCCCTGCAGGCCTTGTCCCCAGTCCCTCTGCAGCTCTCCTGGAGCCCCTTTAGGCCCTGCCAGGGGCTCGGAGCTCTCCCTGGAGCTTATCCTCTCCAGGGGAGCCCCCCCAGCTCTCCCAGCCTGGCTCCAGAGGGGTCCAGCCCTGCAGCAGCTCCAGGGACTCCTCTGAACTGTCTCCAGCAGCTCCACGTCCTTTGGATGTTGGATCTCGGTTCTGCAGGCGGGGAATTGTCACCCTGAGTTTTCTGCCTTCTGTCTTTGTTCCCGCAGTTTCTCACGCAGCTTCATCTAAACAATGTGTATTTTTAGAATGTTTACATAGTTCTCCCCTGAGAGAAGAGATGATTGATGGTGATGTCCACCGTCCAGGTTAAAGAGATGCCGACCTGTGCAGCCAATCTCTTGGCCTTTGTACAAATGTATAAAATGGAGTCAGATTTTGAATAAAAGGTTGTTCCCTTGAGCTGCTGCGGTGTGGAGCCTCATCTTTCTGTCCCTGAGGTGGGACACTCCCAGCCTCGATAATCGACAGGGAATCACCTGAGCAGAGCAAATATCCTCGGGTGAGGGAATCAGGCATCACTTTTGGCACATCACTTGTAACAGTGGCCCCAAGAAATTGCTGCAAAAATCCTCATTAATAATAATGAAAGTCAAAGAAAAGCTGCTGCGTTCTACAGAGGCATGGGAATTTTATGGCCAGGGAAGGGAAAACACTTCTGGAAGCAGCTGGGGTGGGAGTCACCAGGGCAGGGTTGCCTCATTCCTGTGCTCAGCACTGCAGCTGAAATAGATTTCATCAGTTTGTGTCTGGGGTTTTGCACAACTCTGTGCTCCGAGGGCTGTGCCAGGAGTCCTGAGAGCAGCCTTTCCCGGGTTTATGGGATCCACAGAACCTCACAAAGGTTTATGGGGCTGCTGTCAGGGGTAAGATCAGCTCAGCAGCACACAGGGCAACACCCCAAACCCATTCCCTGGGCAGAAATCCCTGACAGCACAGAAACACCGAGGAGCCCAGCAGGGAGAGGCTCCCCGTGCCCTGGTGGGTGCAGACCAAATCCCTGGAGCAAAGGGACAACCCCAATGGCAGGAACCTGCCTGGAAGTGCCCGGCACCCCTGGGTGTCCTGGTACTCCTGTCCTGGTACAGAGCTCTGTCCGGGCTATCCTGGCACCCCTGGGCTCTCCTGGCACCCCTGGGCTCTCCTGGCACTCCTGGGCTGTCCTGGCACTCCTGGGTGTCCTGGCACTCCTGGTTATCCTGGCCCCCCTGGGTGTCCTGGCACTCCTGTCCCCACACAGAGCTGTGCTCTGGGCTGTGCAGGGGATTCGGGGCTGGCTGGGGTGAGGATTTCCCCACCCATGGGAGTGTCAGAGGACAACCTCGTTCCTCTCTCCCATGGGAATGGTGGGAGATCTGTGCTCTCTCCCCTGAGGAGAGCTGGGCTGAACGCACCGAGGTCCTCAAGGGAAAGAGCTCTGGGGCCTGGATGCAGGGAAAACAGGGAAATTCCAAGCTGCTGGGAATTATTTCTCCCCCATCTGGGGGTTTAGCAGCCTCTGGTCAGGCTGGTGCAGCCCCTTTGCTGTGGGGACGGCAGCGAGGAAATCACTCCGAGAGTCACGGAACATCCCCAAGGATCATCAATCCCAAGGATCATCAATCCCAACTCCCGGCCCTGCCCAGACACCCCAACAATCCCACCGTGGGCCTGATATTTCTGGGTCTGAGAGATTTCAGCCTGCTAGCAGCTGTGAACTATAGAATTCCGCTTTCTGGGGCTGCTTGCCCCGGGATTCTACATGTCAGAGGTTTGCTGCTCCTGGATTTCAGGCTGAAGCGTGATAGGCGGCGTGTGAGAAAAGAGCGGCTCTCGCTGGGTTTGGGTGGTTTATTTCTCCAGGAAACCTCTCAAGGGCAGATGGAAGGCAGAGAGGGTCCCAGAGCCCAGATGCAAGAGAGTGGAAATTCCTCTGGGCTCACCTCTAAGTACCCAGGGGCGTCTCTCGGGCAGGAAAGGGCCAGGGACCAATTGTCAGTAAGGTGTATTATAAAGACAAAGGATGTAGGTGGCATCTAAATTACTTTGACAAATCAGGGGCTTCATCCCCAGAATCTTCTGACTCTAGCAGGGTGACGGACAGGGTCAAGGCCACACCATCAGGGGGGTTTAAGGGGTGGGGGATTGGGACAGAACCATTACAAACAGAACATTGGAAAAACCCGAAACATGCACCGCAACATCGAACTTTTTCCCAAGGCAAAATTTCTCAAGAAAGTTTCTTCCCAAAACAATCTTGGCCAACCACTCTCCTTTCTCAGAACAATCTTTCTCCAGGTGGTGTTTTGGTGTTTCTCTGGTTTAACCCACGGGATCAGAGAGGTGTCATTCCTATTCACCAACCGTGTTCAGTCTGTGTGGGAACACCTTACAAAAGGCAGTAAGAATTAGACAATAAAGCCTTTTTTCTGTGCTCTTTGCCTTCTGACATATTTAGAGTCCCTCATCTTTCTTTCGTGTCCTACGACGACAATTCCAGCCTGTCCCTGGGAGGGTTGTTGGGGCCGTGCCCATTCCCTGAGAGCTGTTCAGTGCCCGGTGCCCAAACCCAGCTCATTTTCACCTCCTGCACTTCCCCTGGCCCTGCCTGACTCCAGCCCAGGGATTCTCCACTTTTTACATCACACCCCAACTGGGGAAATTCCCTGTGGCTTCTTCCATGGAAGTTCTCAGCCCTCTCCAGTTTCAGCTGATGTAAAAACCCCGGAGAAGCTCATCTGCGCTCACATGTCCATACATCAGGGTGAGGTGGGGAAATACATGGATTTCAGGAAACTTGATAAATTACACCACTTAATATTCAGTTTTATAATGCCGTTAATTGATTTTATCAGATAATCATTTCTGAAAGATTTGTCCAGATTCCAAACGGTTCAGGTTCCTCATTTCCATCCAAACAGGGCCCCAGTTATCCTGGAAAATCTACAAAGGGACAAAATCCTGGCTGAGAACTCCAGCTTCATCTTCACTTTCCTCCTTTTCAGTTCTGCAGCCAAATCCATCCTCACCATCATCCCGAAATCCCAGGGAACAGCCAGCATGCAGCAAACCCCATTCCCTGTGGGGGAAAGCAGGAATGGCCCAGATTTTCGGGACTGAGGATGGAACTTTCCTATGGAGCACAGTAAATCCCATTCCCTGTGGGGAAAAGCAGGGATGGCCCAGATTTTTGGGATTCAGGATGGAACTTCCCCATGAAAAACAGCAAAGCCTATTATTCCCTGTAGGAGAAAGCAGGAATGGCCCAGATTTTTGGGATTGAGGATGAAACTTCCTCACTGCCAAAGCTGTCCCAGAGCCCAGGGCAGCTCTGCCCATACAAATCCTCAGGAATTGCACTGATCCTCCTGTGCCTGTGGGAGCCTTGGGCTGTGCTCCCTCCTCCTGGAGATGGGAACACCTAATCCACGGATTGGGAAAGGCTGGTGCTTGTACATTCAGATCCCACAAATCCTGGCTGTTGGACAATTCCAGAGCAGGGATGGGTGGGACCAACATTTCACCTGGAATTCTCTCCCACCATGCCCGTGCCGAGCCCCTGGAGTGTAGCCCTGGAAATATCCCATTCCCACTGGCACTGCTGCATGGAAATCTCTTCCAGCTCTTCAGCATGAGCGGATATTTTTATTTTCCAAGACAATATTTATTTCCAAGAACAGATATTTTTATTACTCCTTGGATCAGGGGAGGCTGAGCAAGGCACAAGGAGATGCAGCACTTTGGATCTCATCCTGCAGGGAGTTCACCTTCCACACATCCATCCACCCCACATCCATCCATCCATCCATCCAT
>VZDJ01000274.1:1289614-1301438 GCA_008694505.1 Cyanoderma ruficeps | reverse complement strand
ATCCATCCATCCCTCCATCCATCATTTTTGGGGATGGATTCTCATCTAATTCTTGCCTCAGAGCATGCCAAGGACATGACACAGGTGTCCCAAAGAAGCTTTGGATGCTCCCGAATCCCTGGAAGTGTCCCAGGCCAGGCTGGAGCACTGTGGGATGGTCCCTGGGGGTTGGAATTAGATGAGCTTTAAGGCCCCTTCCAACCCAAACCATTCCAGAATCCCATGATTTTAGTCCAGGCTTTGTTAATTTCCCCACCCAAACTCACGTTTATTAAAAATCGATGTTTTGTTATGCATTTCCCTTTTATGGAAGGAGGAATAGTGCCCCCAAAATGTTGTGGGGTTATTTTATTACGCAAAATTTTGATTTTTATTTCATTTTCACGTCTATGAATGACACAGGGACCAAACTATCTTTGCTCCTAAAGCATTCCTGTCAAAGCCATGGTGCTGGAATTATTATTTAGTGATGATTTTAATTTACAGCAGATCAGATACGGTGGGAAATGATGTCATGTAGGTCATTAATGTGTTTGCTGCTATTCCAGGAATGCAACGAGGAGTCACACTGAAGAAAATAAAAGCAATAATACATTTTTTTAATCCCACAAAAAAATTAAAAATAAAAATAATTTTTTTTAAACACAACAGTTTATTTTTCATAACAAAAATTGCTAATTTTTATAATTTTTGAAATTATTAACATTTATTGAAAATAAATTTTAATAAATAACAAATTAATAAAAATAAACCCCAATTTTTTTAAAAAAATTAAAACCCACAAGAATATCTTTTAAATGAAAGAAAAATTTAAAAAACCCTCCAAAAATAAATAAAAATAAAATTAAAACTTATAATTAAAAAAAAAATTAAAACCCACCCCTTTCGAAATCCCAGCCTTTCCCTTCCAAGGGTTTTGTTCAGCTCAGGTTGTGCCACCAGCTCAACAGAAGGACAAGTCCACAGAAACGCCCAATTCCACCAGGAATTCCCTGGATCATTGTCCCCTTGGTGCTTTTCAAGATGAAAAAAGTAATTGACTGTTAACAAAAAACAAAACCAAACCAAAACTAAAACCAAAAACCAAAACAATAGAAAAACCAAACAAAACAACAAAAAAGCCCCCCAGAAAACCAACCAAACAACAAAAAATGTAAAACAAAAAAACTCCAACTGCCAAAAAAACCCCACAAACAAACAAACAAACAAAAACCTTCAACACTATAAGGAAAAAAAAAGAAAATCCAAAAAACCATAAATGAAACAACTACAAAAAAAATCGAACTAAAAACCAAAAAACTCCAGGAGAAAGGAGGTAAAGCCAGTTCCCCAGTCCAAAATTCCCTTTCCCCACAGACCTGCACGTCTCAAAACTGCAGAACCATCAGGGGGTGGGGCTGACCTGTGCCATTTCCACCAGCCCACATCAAAAACGGGGATTCCAGACCTAAATCACAACAATATTCTGACCCCAAAATCCTCCCGGCCCCCAAACACAATTCCAGAGCGAGGGGAGGGTGCTGAGGATGCAGAGCCAAAATCTTTGGGGAGAAGATCATTGAACTGTGGGATAAATAGAATTCTTTTTGTGCCTCCTCCCCACAGGATCTGCACAAAATTGATTTGTGGGAGCCTCACAAATTTGCAGAGTTGCAAATCTCGTGTCGTTGAAAAATAACCCCGTTCCCCAAAGCCCCACTGTTATTTTAAACCATAAATAAAAGTAGCGGCATTTCCTCACGCTGGAGAGTCCGAAAACTGCAGCTGGGGAAGGAAGGAATCCCCTTCTGCAGCCCCAAAATGGTGATTCACGGGGCACTTTCCACCCTCTGGGACAGAAAAGGGGAATCTGAGCAGGTTTTTTTCATTTAAAAGGTCTCATTAAACCCAAACCCGAGCTGCTCCAGCCCCATAACAACCCTAAAACATCAATCCTAATAGACCCTCCCCACTGTGGGGTGCCTCTGCAGGGCATCCAAAGAATCTTGCTGATTTCCAAGCCCAGCATCCTTTTTTCTCCCACCATTCCAAGGTTTAGCTGAGGAATCAAGGCTGAGCTCGCATCCCTTTATCTGCTGAGGACACTCCAAGATGTGCTGATGTCCCGCTGAAGTGACAGCGCTGTGTGAAAAACGGAGTTCACTTTCCTGGTAAATTTTAAGAAATAGGTTTAATAATAAAAAATAAGACAATTAGGAAACAAAAAAGCGAAGTACGGCCGGGCCGGGTGACTTGGCATTCAGCCAAGTCCACACCCTGCTGTTTCAGAGGTTTTCTTTAAATACCCTTTTGTATATTATTTGAATATTGTGTCAATCTGTTGAATATTCATATTTTTCCACAAACTAGTTTCCATATTCCAAGAACTGTTTAGCATGGCCCCTCCTTGGGTCTGCCTTTTTAGAGCGTGTGTGTTTCTTGGCCGTGTCTTCATTATCACCTTCGTTATCACCTTCTTTATCACCTTCATTATCACCTCCAGCCTGGGCCTTGGTCCGTACTTTGTTCATATGGTGGATGCTGATAGTTGGTTGCAGTGCTTTGAAAGCAAAACCAGTGAGAGGCTCCAAGTCAGAAACACAATATAATAGGAAGAAAAAAAAGAAGTAAAATAAAATTAATGCAATAATACAAAAGACCACTGACAGAGTCAGAATACAAGCTGACACCCTATTGGTCATGGGTCCAGTCTTCCTTTGGGAGTCCCGTCCTTTGGGAACACTGGATTTGTGGTGACACTTGTGGCTCCTTTTTATCCAGGTGGAAATGGTTTGGCTCCTCCCCCCTGGGTAGAGCATCTCACAATGGGATGATGTAATGTGTGATGTCATTGGTGAGTTTTAATGGCCCACTAAGAGAAGATATCCCATAGAGGAGATCAGGAACACTGGGATGATGGAATGTGTGATGTTATTGGTGAGCCTTGATGGTCCATTAACAGGAGATATTCCCATGAAGGAGATAAGGAACACTGGGATGATGCAATGTGTGATGTCATTGGTGAGCTTTAATGGCCCACTAAAAGAAGATATCCCATAGAGGAGATCAGGAACACTGGGATGATGTAATGTGTCATGTCACTGGTGAGCCTTGATGGCCCATTAACAGGAGATATCCCCATGGAGGAGATCGGGAACACTGGGATGATGTAATGTGTGATGTCATTGGTGAGCCTTGAAGGCCCATTAACAGGAGATATCCCCATGGAGGTACTGGGAGGGAGAACAGAGATAAGAAACAATCCCCCACCCGGTTTTAACAGCCGGTTTGTTATCAGAAAGGCAGCCGCCCCCTCCCTCCTGGAGTTACAACAGATAAAGAAAAAACACCTCCCCAACCAGGTTTCAACAGATGGAATAGAATAAACTTTTCTTTTTGTTTACATAATAAGACATTGGTATCAATATCAGGGTCTTCTTTGCATGGTCACTGGATGTTATCCCGGCCAAACAGACAGTTTAGGCATATCATATCAACTACTACCACCATGCCTGATTTTCTTTACTAACAGCAGAAATAAAAACTTATATCCTTACCACAACGTTATTAATCATATAGCACACACCTTGCGAAAAGGCGACTTTATAATATACACTTACAACAGCTGGAACTCAGGAACATTCAGGATTTCTTGGCTCATTGCTGCTGCAGGGTCAGCTCCATCAGGGCCCAGCCTCTGTCCTTAATTCAAAGTTTCTTTCCTTTAATAGATGCTGCATGCATGGAGTGTGCTGGGCTGGGTCTTGATTTCGGGGTTGTTTTGTTGGTTAACGGCACTTTGGAGATCTCTGATGTGGCTTTTCCTACGGATGCAGCCCATAATAATCCATCAAAGGTGTGCTGACACCAATTTATCCGGGACAGAGCTGGTGGCATCCCCGTGGCCAGAACTGTAAAGCTCTGCCTGTCACAACTTCATCAAAACGCTGCTGGTCCTGCACGAAATTCCAAATGGGAATTCTGCTGGGAGGTGAGGTTGGGCTTATTTAAGAAAATAGCTGATTCCACAGAATTATCAGCCAAGGAAAGGCTGTGAGAGGGGATGTTGAGGGGACATTAAAGGGACATTAAGGGGATATTAAGGGGACATGGAGGGGACATTGAGGGGACAATGAGGGGACATTAAAGGGACATGGAGGGGACATTGAGGGGGCATTAAGGGGACATGGAGGGGACATTGAGGGGACATTAAAGGGACATGAAGGGGACATGGAGGGGACATTGAGGGGACATTGAGGGGATTTTTTGTGTCCCTGTCTGCAGGGAGGGTCAGAGCAGGGCCCAGGCTCTGCTCCAGGGCCAGCAATGGCACCAGAGGGAAGGGCAGGGACTGATCCTGGGAATTCCCACCTGGAGATGAGGAAAAACTCCCCTGGGCAGTGCCCAAGCCCTGGACAGAGCCCAGAGAGGGGCTGGAGTCTCCTCCCTGCAGATATTCCACAATCCTGGGCTGGCCCTGCTGGAGCAGGGAGTGGCGCCAGTGACCCCACAGGGTTCTTCCAGCCTGACCCATCCCGGGATTAAAAACTGAGCAGGGAACAGCAAATTCTCATTTTAATGAGCCTCTGTCTGTGGAAAGACACGTTTAGTGAAAAAGCTGGTGGGGAAAAGCTCATCTGGAAAGTAAAACTGGGAATTTTGGGCTTTGTTTTGCCCCTGCCTCAACACCACTGAACTGTTTTAAAGGAGCAAGTGCTGAGTGGAGTTTTTGGTCTGGACAAGAGCAAACACCATCCCTGTCTTCAGCAGCAAAGCCTCTGCACATTTCTCCAGTTGGAAATATTTCATTTTTCCCTTTCCTGGCCACAGCAGCTCCTGCTTGGAATTCCCATTTGTCAGTTGTGCCATTCTTCGCTGCACAGTCTCTGAGGTTTCAAGCTGAGGGTGGGAAACTTTGGTGGTTTGTGGTGTTTGGACGTGAAAACCAGGGGATTTTCTCTCTGTCCCTCGGCATTCCAACTCTCCTGAGCAGGATTTATGTTGGAATTAAGCCACCAAATACCAGGATAACTCCTTTTTGGTTTTATTTTTATTTTTCTGGCTGTTCCTGCTGCCCGGCAGATCCTGCAGGATAAGAGTCGAAGACAGCAATGCCCGAGAGCAAAGCCAGTGTAATTACACAGCAACTCAGCCCTCACACCCCTTGTAAACTTCATCATCTGGTACTTTTATAACGTATTTATAACCCAGGGAAAATGCCTGACTAGAGAGAAAACCCAGTAATTCCGCACTGGGCAATTATGGGAATGAGGGAGACGAGAGATTTCCAAGAAACGCTTCTTGTTCTCCTCCTCCTGCAGCGATTTCATCGGGGGAGTTCCTTCTCTTGCCCTCCCTTTGTCAGTTCTATGGAAGGAAAAGGTCGTTTTTGGACAAGAGGGTATAAAATAGGAGCTGACGGAGCCTGATCCAAACATCCCACGTGGAATTCCCATTTTCCTATGGATTTCCTCCTTTCCAAGACACCCAGGGCATCACTGCCCTGTTCTTCTGAAAGCTTGGCATTTGAAATCTGAGCATGATTCAGGCAGGATATGGGTGGAATTATTTTCCAGAAGCTGCTCAGGCTGTTTCCAGCCCAAAGAAGCACTAATGAGGGGCTTGGTGATGGCGCTAATTACTCCTAATTGCTCCCACCTCACAGATGGGATCCTGGAAGCGAGGAAGGAAAGAAGGGACAGATCTAAAGGGGCAGAGCCTGGGATGTTCTTCTCAGAGGAGAAATCCCACACACGAACAGGGATGGTATTTTAAGGGGTCTTGTGGTGGGAACCCAGATTTGTGTCCGAGCAAATCCACATCCTGTGCTCACATCCCACTGCTGGCGCTGCCTGGAGTCACTTCCAAGGTGGGATTTTCCGGTAGCCCAGGGAGTTGGGAGCTCGGATTTTGGCAGTGGAGGTTCTGGTTGTGATGTCCACTCTTGGTGAGGGGGTTGGGAAAGACTGAGAGAATTTGGGTTGTTTAGCCTGGAGAAGAGAAGCTTTGGGGCAAAATAATTGTGGTCATGCAGTGCCTGAAGGGCTCCAGGAGAGCTGCAGAGGGACTGGGGACAAGGCCTGCAGGGACAGGACACAGGGAATGGCTTCCCACTGCCAGAGGGCAGGGCTGGATGGGAGATTGGGCAGGAATTGTTCCCTGGCAGGGTGGGCAGGGGCTGGGCTGGAATTGCCAGAGCAGCTGTGGCTGCCCCTGGATCCCTGGCAGTGCCCAAGGCCAGGCTGGACATTGGGGCTGGGACAGCCTGGGACACTGGGAGGTGTCCCTGCCATGGCTGGGGTGGCACTGGGTGATCTCTAATGTCCCTTCCCACCCAAACCATTCCATGACTCCACAAAAACCCCCAGCAACGAAACGATGTGAGCTTTGAGCTTTTCTGAGTCTGGGATTAATTTCTCTGGCACATTTGGGCTCCAGCCACGTCTGGGTCAAGGCTGCACCCCCCGGGTCAGGGTCTGACCGTGACCCTGCAGGGGAGGGCTCCAGTCCCAGGCTTCTCATCCCCACCTGTGCCAGGCTGCTCTGCCTCTCTCGGGAAGCTTTGGGCACCTCACAGGGTTTGTGTTCCAGACCAGAGCTCTGGAGCCCGCAGAGCTGCTGCTGTCAGGCTTTTGGACCATCTGCCTCTTCCCAACTGGAGACACTTCCTGCTGCAAGAACCGGAGCCCAGCCTGGGCTGCTTTCAAGGTTTCCAGATGCTTCTTTTCATTTCCATGGCAATAAAAGCCTTCTCTGTGCTCCTGAGCTCAGTCAGGTGCATCCTGTGTTGGTTCAGCCTTGACCTAGCGCGTGGATGACACCAAAATCCTTGGAGTGAACCTCCAAGAGGAGCATCCTGGAGCTCAAAGGGTGGGAGCCTGGCTGAGCCCATGATGGAAAACGGGCAGGAGGATACCTGGCAACGTTCCTGTCCAATTAAAGCTAATTTATTGTCCATTTTTCTCCTCGTTGCTGCTCTGTTATTAATTGTTAATGTAGCGGTGCAGTCGCTGCCGTGCGAGGAAGGGCTGCTGGGAATGGCTGAGGGAAAGAAAATGGGAATGAGAAAGGAATGGGGAGAAGCCGGGTCTGGAAAGGTGCAAACCGTGCAAAACCAGGGAGTGCTCGTGGCTGGCTCGGTCCTGCAGGCACTGCCAGGAAATTCCCGCTCTTGGAACAAGAGGGCAAAAGGATGGCAAAGAAAATGAACCGTGTGGGGTCACCAAGTCCCTGGATTACAGGGCTGTGTCCGTGGGAAATGCTGGCAGGGAAGGAGAAATCCCGGAAATGTGGATTTGCCAAACCCAGTTTAGGACCTGAGTGCTGTTTTCCCTATAAATAGAAACAACTCTCTGCTCCACATTGAAACCCAAAAATGCTTCAGGGAATCACTGGGTGCTTTTCCACCCTCAGCCCGGTCATATCAACCCCCCAGGAAGTTTTTAATAAAACCCAGCACCGAGTACATGGAATAAGAGAGTTGGAACTATCAGGAGATGGACAGAACTGAACCAAGAGAGATGAAGGAAAAATGAAAAGATGGTGAATATTTGAACTGGAACTTTGAGATGCTTCTCCTGCAGTGGATCAGCCTCTGTTGCCTGTTTTCCAGAGGGATAAACTGTCCAAATCCCAGTGGATTGGGAAGGGGGCCCAGGCTGTTCCAGCCCAGTGAGCATTGCCTGTGTGCTCACACTCACCAGAGGGCTCCGGGCTGGGACTTCAGGGGGAGAGAGAGGATCTGGACTCTTCATCTCCTCTGCAGCAGAGATTCCCACAGCTCCCCAAACCCTCCTGGGCCACAGAGCCCAGACCTCTGCAGGCTGGGCCTTGACTGGGAAGGAAATGCCAACGTCCAGAGCTGAAGCCTGACTGCAATCCCACAGTTTCATTACTTGGGCTCAGCTTATGGAGCTCTCAGAGCTCCCCTGGGCTCCTGGAACCAACCCTGAGCTCAGCCCTGCAGCCCCAGCTCCCCTGGAACCAGCCCTGAGCTCAGTCCTGCAGCCCCAGCTCCCCTGGAACCAGCCCTGAGCTCAGCCCTGCAGCCCCAGCTCCCCTGGAACCAGCCCTGAGCTCAGCCCTGCAGCCCCAGCTCCCCTAAAACCAGCCCTGAGCTCAGTCCTGCAGCCCCAGCTCCAGCCCCAGCTCCCCTAAAACCAGCCCTGAGCTCAGTCCTGCAGCCCCAGCTCTTCTGGAACCAGCCCTGAACTCAGCCCTGCAGCCCCAGCTCCAGCCCCAGCTCCCCTGGAACCAGCCCTGAGCTCAGTCCTACAGTCACAGCTCCCCTGGAACCAGCCCTGGGCTCAGCCCTGCAGCCCCAGCTCCAGCAGAGCTCCCACTGTGGCTCCAGGGTGAGGGAAAAGCTCCCGGTGAAGGTTTGGAAGAGGTTCCAAACCCAACAGAGATGAGCAAAGGCAGCCCTGGCGGGTCCGTCACAAAACCTGGGGTTCCAAAGCCTCTCCTGAAATCCGAAACGTTTCCTAATTCAGCAAGGAAGCAGAATTCATCCAGCCTTGTGCTGCACACCAGAGCAAAGCCAGAGCTGCCCTGACAACATCTGGCCTCCTGCCACAGCCTCACAAAACCACTGCTGAGGCCTGCAGAGGTGACTCTGGATTCCTTTTTATTTCGGGGCTGCCCCGGGCCGTGCTGCGCCTTCGGGTTCCATTTATAGACATTTTACAGGGTGTTAATAAATTTACAAAGTGTTAATAAGCAGGGAGGAATTATTTGTTGGTGTTTCTGATGGAATCCAAGCGGGCCAAACCCCTCCATAAAGGATCCCTGAGGCCGTGCCCAGGTGAGCTCATCAAGCACGGCCAGGGCTGTGAGGGGGGCAGGACATCTCTGAGCCGGGAACTCTTCGTAACGTTGAAAAATAAATATCTTTTTTTTTTTTTAAATATAAAAATTCTTAAATATGAAATTTCTCTTCAATAGCAGCAGCCTGGTGTTTGAAGGTCGAGGTTCTCCCACCCAGCACAGCCAGAGGGGCTGCAGGAGTCACTGGGCAGCCCCGGGATTTTGGTAGGAGGTGTCCAAGGAAGGAATTGGAATAAATAAACTCCAATAAATGGCTTTATTTAAAGCATGGCCACAGCCAGGGCAGTTTCCCACTCCATGGTCCCAGGGCAGGAAGTTCCAGCAGTTTCCAAGGCACCTCTTCCATTATTCCAACCTAAAATGGAAAAAACAGCCCAAGAAGCCAGAGGAAACCATGTGTGGCACTGCAAGGGGACAGGAGGTGACCAAGAGGAGGTGACACTGAGGCTGCAGGACACCTCCTGTCACTGGGACTTTGGTAGGAGGTGTCCAAGGAAGGAATTGGAATAAATGGATTTGAATAAAGGGCTTTATTTAGAGCATGGACACACCTAGACCATGTGGGTTTCCCACCCCATGGCCCTGTGTCACTACCCAGGGCAAGAAGTTCCAGCAGTTTCCAAGGCACCTCTTCCATTATTCCAACCTAAAATGGAAAAAACAGCCCAAGAAGCCAGAGGAAACCATGTGTGGCACTGCAAGGGGACAGGAGGTGACCAAGAGGAGGTGACACTGAGGCTGCAGGACACCTCCTGTCACTGGGACTTTGGTAGGAGGTGTCCAAGGAAGGAATTGGAATAAATGGATTTGAATAAAGGGCTTTATTTAGAGCATGGCCACACCTAGACCATGTGGGTTTCCCACCCCATGGCCCTGTGTCACTACCCAGGGCAAGAAGTTCCAGCAGTTTCCAAGGCACCTCTTCCATTATTCCAACCTAAAATGGAAAAAACAGCCCAAGAAGCCAGTTGTTCATGTGTGGCACTCCAAGGGGACAGGAGGTGGCCAAGAGGAGGTGCCACTGAGGCTGCAGGACACCTCCTGTCACTGGGACTTTGGTAGAAGGTGTCCAAGGAAGGAATTGGAATAAATGGCCACACCCAGGTCAGTTTCCCACCCCATGGCCCCAGGGCAGGCAGCTCCAGCAGTTTCCAAGGCACCTCTCCCACTATCCCCATCCAAAATTGATAAAACAGCCCAAGAAACCAGAGTTTCATGTGTGGCACTCCCAGGGGACAGGAGGTGGCCAAGGGGAGGTGACACTGGGGCTGCAGGACATCTCCTGCCCCTGTCCCAGCAGTGTCCCCAGCTCAGGACAGGTGAGACCATCACAGCTCTGGGGGACTCCCACGGGTCAGGAAATGACAGGAAAAGCCTTTCCTGCTTCCCTTCACTCTGTGCCCCCAGGGAAATGAGTTTGTCCCTCTGCGTTCCCGCTCTGGATCCCGGAATCCCCCTGTCCACGGGTCACAGCTGGGAATTCCTGCACAGGGGGAGAGATGAGGGTGCTGGGAGGCAGAAAAAAAGGGAACCAGCCCTTCCAAGTCATCCATGGCAGAGCTGGGCTGCTCCATCCCGCCATTCCCACAGCCTCTGCTTTCCTGAAGCTCTTTTCCACTCAGATAATTCCATTTCCTTCTGGCTCCACTCACGTGGAACAGGAACTCTTCCCTGGAGGAATCTGCCCTTCCTTCCAGCTTTCCAACAAGTGTGGTTTTCTAATTTTGTGCTCCGTGCATCTGGGAAGAATTTGGGTTTTAAGGAATTTCGTCGGGATCCTTTAACTCTGGAAGATGGATGGTCCTGACTGCCCAGCAGAGACTGATCCACACCAGAGTCACGGAATAAAAACAAGGCACCTTGTGGGTCAGAATGATCCCGTTGGAATGGGACGGATATGGGGTTAAATCCACCCTGCAGTGCCAGGCAGGGCCCTGTGGGAAGGGGATTTACAACATTTTACTGCGTGAAATCCTCATGGATCCCTGCAAGGCCACCAGGCAGAGTTTCTCCGTGATGGATGGCGCCCTGGGAATTCTCCAGGAATTTCACAGCCAGGAGCTGAGGGTGTCTGGAGGGCTGGAGGTTGAATTCCTCTCAGGGACCTGCGGCAAACCCCACTGCTGGGAGAGGGTGGGAAATATTTATTGTCTATCCCATTGGTTTTTCCAAGGCAATCTTATTCCCACCTAGGAATTCTCTCTCGTTTAAAAATCCTCCCTGCCCAAGGTTCCTGAGGCCCCTGTCTGGCAGCTGAGAGTGTAATTAATGATTTAAACAGGGCACCGTGGTTAACGAGATTGAAGAACCAGAGCTGGCGGGCTCAGGTCTCCAGCCCTGCCTTGAGAGCATCGATTTTACGCAGGAGAGGAGTTGGGAGGGCAGGGCTTCTCCTGCTCCAAGAAAAGGGCTGGATTTCTGCCCCTGGGGGCAAGAAAAGGGTGGATTTCTACCCCAGGAGCAAGAAAAGGGCTGGGTTTGTGCTCCCAGGAGCAAGAAAAGGGTGGATTTCTGTTCTGGGAACAAGAAAAGGGCTGGAATTCTGCCCCTGGGTGCAAGAAAAGGGTGGATTTCTACCCCAGAGAAAGAAAGGGGCTGGATTTCTTCCCCTGGAAGTAAGGAACTGGTGCATTTCTGCCTCCAGGAGCAAGAAAAGGGCTGGATTTCTGTCTCTGGGAGCAAGAAAAGGGTGGAATTCTGCCCCTGGGAGCAAGAAAAGGGCTGGATTTCTGTCCCTGGGATCACAGAGACCAGCAGAACCCTGGAAATTCAGAGACAGCACCTCCCTGGGCCCAGAGAGGGGTGGGAAAGGTTTGTTTTCCACCTGGAAAAAGCTGCAAACCTCCCCCTGAGACTGATGGAAAACCATCAGGGCTGGGAACATCTGCACCCCCAGCAGGGAATCAACTGCATCATCATCCCTTGGGGTGAAATCCATGGAAAATTCCCTGGGATTTACCTGGGGCTTGGCTTGCTGCCCTCAGCCCTGAGGTTTGCTGGATTTGCAGAACTTCCATAG